>CM072523.1:21664856-21814856 GCA_036898135.1 Oncomelania hupensis | reverse complement strand
GGCATCTGTCATAGCTAAGTTGAAGGTGGTAGTCATGGTATTGACATCTACTTCACCAGCTCCCAAAATCAGCAGTAGTGCAAATTTCACTCCCATTGTGGCCTGAAATATTTCTGCCACCTCCGGGTCTTGCAGTATGTCCAGGTCGAACTTTAGTCTAGTGCACTTTGCTGTGTTTAGTGGAGCCGGAAAGTCATTACGAGATCGTGGTCACATCCGATGTCTGCTCCTGGAAAAGTGCGTGTCCTGCCAATGTTGATGCTTGATCTGAAGCGTTTCTTTACCATGATGTAGTCGATCTGGTTGTGATGCTCCCCGCCGGGACTATGCCATGTCCATCGTCTGGATTTTTTATGGAGACCAAGCCTGTTTGCCGGTATCAGAGTGTTGTATCTGGCAAACTCAAAGAGTCTCAAACCCCTGCCATTTGTCTCGTTGTTGCAGTGGGGTCCACATTTGTCTCCCCAGTTGTGGTGGGCATCTTGGTCAACCTTGGCATTCCAGTCGCCTTGCACTATGACTGTCCTTTTTCGGCACTTGGTCAAAGACAACCTGTAGATTTTCATAAAAATCCTCCACTTCGCTGTCGTCAAGCCTGGATGATGGTGATGTTGAAAGGGCTGCTCTACGACGGGTGGTAATGAGTCTACTGAAGACTGTGCGGCAACCTATGACAGTGGCTAGAATGTTCTTGTGGACCAAGAATCCAACGCCGTGTTCTTGAATGTCACCCCTCCCGCTGAAATAAAGCTTGTGGCCTTTGTCGGTCGTTGTTTCACCTAGGCCTTTCGAGCGCAGTTCGCTGATACCTAAAATGTTCCATCGATAGTGGTCCAGCTCGTGGGCCAGTTCTTCTAATTTTCCCTCCGCAGTTAGGGTCCTGACATTCCAGGTTCCTATGACGATGTTGTTTCTCGTGCGGATCCTGCAAAGTTGTCCATCAGTAACACACTTATCACCTCCGTCCTGGTGTCCAACGGAAGGCGCGGTCCTTGGTGACCGGGGCGACGACCGATCAGGTATAAGTGATTGGTTCTTTTAATCATGCAGTGTGTCTTTGGCAAGATAGACCTGGCAGGGCCCAATCCTCTCCAGGCTGTTGGCCACAGCCGATATCCACGAATACAGTGTGGCTCGCCAGGGCCCCGAGCATGTGGTCGTTGAACCTGTAGTAACATGAGGTTCCTCCATCCTGGCCGGTGACTTCTGGGAAGAAGACATTCGCCCATTGATGCCGTGCTGACATCACCCTTGTTAGTCGCCTCTTACGACACGCCGGGAAACGTTGGGTCTATTCTATTCAGTGCCCGAACCCACAGGTCAAACACTGTATACACTGATTACGGTTGTTAATATAATACACTTTCAAGTTATGGGGACGTGATTGCTGACTTATACAAGCGTGGGTGCCTAGGGCTGCTTGAGTTAGATCCTGTATTGTCCTTGAGCAGCTCTTGAACTGGAGAAGCGTGGGGGGGGAGTTTAGATACCTATAGTATGCAGTCAATGTCAGTTGAAGATTAGAAAAAGGCTCGATTTATGGCAAAAAGGCAAGCATATGCATTTAAAAGGCCATTATGAGGTAAACTGGCCTTAAAGAATGTTAGGGCTTGGGTTGAAAGTCTTTGACAGGTAACATGATGTCAGGTGCAATAGCTGCAGTCAAAGGTCAAATCAAAATCCTTATGTGCGAAATTAAAGTATCAGAGAATGAATTGAGGGGTGGGGACCTTATTTTATTTAATCGTTGTTCGCTATAGCGCTTTTCCATCTCAGGTGTTACTCAAGGCGCTGGAAAATACAAATTCTAACTCAATCTTCCGAGGCGGCCACTCGTTAGGTTTGACTCGATTTTTGTTCTCATCCTAATTAAAACGGTTTTTTCAAGCACACATCTTCACAAATCTTCAGTATAATTATGCAATCCAAGTCAGAAATGTAAAACCCCAAATGTCAGGAACGATGACCAGTACTGGAATGGAATTTGTAACATTTTATCTATGGAATTTATCTGATGTGATAATAAAGTATTCGTATTCATAACTTTTTTTTTAACGGTGGTTTTACTCATTACAGCCTCTTAAATGTATGTTTTTGTCTTACGTGCTTGCACACTGCTAGCGCTAGGCCTTACCTGTGCAGTCGACCTTAGGGAGTAAGAATCCCTCTGACCTCACCCACACCCAAACCCCACCCTAAATCATGCCCACCCCCACCCTTCTCACTGCAGTGAAGACGTCATCACCCTGATCTATCAACCTAGTCTTCAGTTCATGTTTATCTACGTCTTCTGCTGACACTGCACGTTTGGGTAATGAGTAGTGCTCAGCACGATGTTTCCTGGGGTCTGTGCTCCATCAATTCTAGCTTATGTTCTCCAGATCTTTGTTCCCTTAATTTTTTTGAGGTCTATGTTTCTCCCAGGTCTATTAGCCTCCACCTGATTGGTCTACGTTTCCTTAAGTCCATCGTTTTCTAAGGTCTATTTGCCCCCCTCCACGTTGGTCTACGTTTCTTAAAGTCTAAGGTTATTTTTCCTCAATAGGATGGTCACTGTTTCCTTAAGTCTGTGGTTCTCTAAAGGTCTAATTGCCCCCAGGTTGGTCTGTTTCTTCAAACATATGTGTGGGAACATGGACTTGGGGTAGTGGGGAAAGACCTCAGTGATCATAGGTTTAAGGGTAAGAGACCTGATGGAACATAGACCTAACAAAATTTAGGTCTAGAGGAACATAGAACTGGAGGGAGAGGAGGGTAGAAAGACCGGGTAACATAGATTCAGGAGATCAATGTTCTGAAAGAATATAATCCTGGAGGAACCATCATAGACCTTGAGGAAAATAAAATTAGGGGATCATAACCGTGAGAGAATACAGGCCTGGAGGAACTATAGACCTAGAAGAGCATAGACCAGCTCCCAGCAAACCCGGGATGCACACAAGCACCGACCTACCTATAGAAAGATCTTACAAAGTGTGTACACCGCACACTCACTATCTGCACCACACAATTCCACGTACGATCCTTATCTCTGTGAAAAATGGTCCAGCCTGTTTTACTATCACAGAAATGTTATGGGTTTTCAAGGTGAGCGTAATGCACCTTATAATTATTTAACTGATATAGGGAAGTTGTATAGTAATTGTATGAATCTATGTCATAAAGCTTGTGTGACGAATAGACTCATAAATTTAAAAAAAAATCTACTAGCAAGCTTACCATCGGTCTCTAAACAGTTTGTTTAAACATAGTTTTATTAATAAAACACTTACTTTTACGCCTCCCTGAACTTGTCTTTAAAGTAAAGCTTTTTTTTCACACTTTTTTATTCTCCAAAACATGCATGCAGATAATATATTTTCCATTTTCAAATGCTAAATGAGGATGGACATATAAGAGGAAAATGTTATAACATAAAAAGAAGAATTATTAGTTCTTTATAGATAAGATAAGATAAGAATATTTATTTACCAAGTAAAAAACGTTACAAGGATTTTGGTGTGGCATGGCGACAGTGAAATACATCCTTTCTTGCACAGTCATTCATCGTGTCATACACTTCATTGGCCTATAACATGTATACAGCACTAAAGGATAGGTAACCACAGTAACATACATCACTCATCAGTCATATAAAGTTATGGAGTAAAACACACCCTGCAGATAAAACAAAATACAGCATTAAAACAATTTAACAACATTAAATAAAATGAAAATTATTAAGAATGTTAGGCTTCACATCCAAATCTACACACACAACACACCACACACACACACACACGCACACACACACAGCATAGCATACTCGTACTCCTATTTCACAAAGGTACAAATCAAGCAATGGTTGTGAGTTTTCAGTTTATACAGATCATTCCATGTTTGGTGATGTACTGAGGACAGCGTCAGGGAAGAAACTGTTTCTGAATCGAGAAGTTCTGGCTCTTAAAGCGCGGAACCGACGGCCAGAGGGCAGAAGCTCGAAGAGACTGTTGGCTGGGTGTGATGGATCGCAGACTGTCTTTTCCGTTTTCCGTTTCATTCGCGTTGTGAAAATGGAGGCGAGAGATGGAAAGTCGCAACCAGCTATTTTGGAGGCAGTCTTAACAATGTGCTCGAGCTGTTTCTTTTCTATCGCGGTTGTGCTGCCGTACCAGACAGTGATAGAGAAGCACAAAATGCTCTCTATCACCGCGCGATAGAACTGTGCCATAATTTTACTAGACATACCGAACTTTCGCAGCTGTCTCAGAAAGTGGAGACGCTGTTGGCACTTTTTTACAATAGAGGTGGTGTTATTATTCCAACTCAGGTCGCTCGAGATGACGGAACCGAGAAATTTGAACGAGTCGACCTGCTCAACGGTTTCCCCATTGATGACAAGGGGCAATACCGGGACCTTTATTCGGCGAAAGTCGATCACGACCTCTTTTGTCTTCGAGACGTTCAGTTCCAGGTCGTTGTCCGAGCACCAGCCAACCATTCTTCGAACCTCTTCCCGATACGCCGTCTCGTCCGTATCAGAGATCAGACCTTCGAGGGTAGTGTCATCGGAAAATTTTAACATTTTCACAATCGGGGTTGCAGATACACAGTCATTTGTGAACAGAGTGAAGAGTAGTGGAGAGAGAACGCATCCTTGTGGAGCGCCAGTGTTCAGTGTTACAGAGGCAGAGAATGAGTTGTTCAGTCTGACGACCTGAGGACGGTCTAAAAGAAAGTCAAGAATCCAGTGACAGATAGAGGGGTGTACATTGAGTTGGGAGAGTTTGTCAAAAAGTTTGTGAGGGATGATCGTGTTGAAAGCACTGGAGTAGTCGATAAACAAAACTCTGGCATAGGTACGTGGGCTCTCCAAATGCTGCAGGATGAAGTGTAGGCCAAGAGCGACTGCATCATCAACTGACCTGTTCGCTTGGTAGGCAAACTGGAGTGGGTCAAGCAAGTATGTCACATGTATAAAGCCATACTCTTTGGATTTCTATTTCTTTCACAATAATATCTACATACATATTTGGTATTTTAGAGAAATTAACAAAGAAAGTAAGGTGGGGAGAAGGAATAGAGAAGTGAGAGAGAAAAAGAGAGAGAAAGAGATTGAGTTAGAAAGAGAGAAACACCATGGGTCATTATCATTTCACAAAATGTACAAAACCAAGATTAGCACGCAGTGAAAAATACATATACATTTAAACTAATATATATATAAGCGCTTATATATCGTCAAACAGTGGTAAGTACGGGTGCCATTTTTGTACACATTTTTGATACCTCATTTGTAAAAGGGCCATATATTTTTCTACTTCGTATCGGCTTTTTAGCACTTTAAAGTAAAGCTTGTTTCACTTGCATTACTAGTGATAATAATATTCATAAATGGTAGACGAACGACCAGCAACGGCGACACAGGTCGTACGTCCGCATTCTGTTCCTGGACTGCATTTCAGGATTCAACACCATCCCTCGTGAGGGTTTTCTTCTCTCTCTCTCTCTCTCTCTCTCTCTCTCTCTCTCTCTCTCTCTCTCTCTCTCTCTCTCTCTCTCTTTCTCTCTCTCTTTCTGTGCGCGCGTGTGTGTGTATTTGTGTGTGTTGACGTATAACCCATATACCAGTCTGTTTCTATAACTGTCTGTCACAAAATATGTCTCTCTGTCTTTTCTCACATAATTATAGACGCGTAATGTGTCACGTCATTTACGACTACAGCTTGTCACGGAGGCTTTCTCTAAACTTGGCTCTCTGTATACATGTCTGTCTACCTATCTGTACACCTGTCTGTCTGTATACCTGTGTGTCTGTATATCTCTATCTATATCCCTGTGCCTGTCAACACAGAGGCATAACGTGTGGTCTACGGGCCCAAAACAGCCCTATTTACATCTCTATACCCGTTTCTCTTCTGACAAGGATGGCCTACTAAAAGCTGCGCCGGTCTTTTGATCTGCTCACACTCTACACACCCACATCACCGACTTACTTACTTTTACCCCCCCCCCCCACCCTCTTCCCTCCTAACACCCTCTCTCACTCACTCTCTCTCTCTGCGTCACCGTTCTTCTCTCGCTCTTCCCCCACCCCCTTACCACATAACATCTATTTTTCTCTCCCTCCCTCTCTCCCATCTTTTCCGTGCCTCATCCTGGACCCCTTTTTTCACACACAAGCATCCACGCTCGGTCCTCTGAAAGGAATCCAGCACTGCACTCGCATAGGAAATTGTGTGCATCTGCTTTCCGCCCCCTTCCCTCCCCTCTCCCCCTAGCTACACCAACCACCGTAACCCTCTTTCCCTGTTCCCTGTTCCCTACACAAACCTTTCCATCCCTCTCCCGTAGCTCATCACCCACGCTTCATTTTCTCATCTCCATATTTCCGGTCCTGTGACGGAGATCCATCAGCAGACTCTCATTAATTTATGTTGCAATTCTCTTCCCTTTCCAAGCCACTTATGTGCATGCAATATTTTCGATACCGATGATTCAATAATTGTGTGTGTGTGTGTGTGTGTGTGTGTGTGTGTGTGGGTGTGTGTGTGTGTGTGTGTGTGTGTGTGTGTGTGTGTGTGTGTGTGTGTGTGTGTGAGTGCGTGTGTGTGTGTGGTAAATAACATCATTTCAGTCATTTGTGAAGTTCTGTTGGGAAGTGGAGTTCTGTTATGAAGAATTGTTCTTTTGGGGATTGTTCTGTTCTGTTGGGAAGTATTGTCCGGTTGTGTTTTGTCTTGCCTGACGTAGAAGAGCTTAGCTCGAAAGTTTTGCATGACATTGTTTGGTCTTTTTGTACCTGTGTGTCCAAAATTAGCATTCCTTTTTAGTTTATTTATCCATGTTGTTGGTGTTGTTGTTGTTGTTGTTATTATTATTATTATTATTATTATTATTAGTAGTAGTAGTAGTAGTAGTAGTAATAGTAGTAATATTATCGCCGATGTTTATGCTATTACAGCTTTGCGCATGCAAATTTCCAAATGGCATTTCACTCCAAATATCAATTTGTTCTCGTCTTGGGTGACATGCTTCTAAAGGAACACCCGTTGCTTCCTGTTCGATTACCAGTAATTCCTTCACTGAATATCAAAGGCTGTTAAGACCCTCAACAGAAGCAGTATACCAACGACTGGGGTCTTGTTGTAAGGGGTCATCCCAGTGTTGTTCCCCAGGTCAATGTACCGATATTCCTCCAAAGCTTTTCACGTCTATGTTTTCCAAGATCTTTGTACCCACGTTGAAGCCACTGATGATGATGATGATGATGATGATGATGATGATGATGATGATGATGATGATGATGATGATGATGATGATGATGATGATGATGATGTGATCTTGTAAGGCGCCCAAAAATCCATGTACGTAGTGTTAATGCTCTATGCGCACTAAGACGTTGATTCAGCCATATTGAAACAGGTAAGTTTTTAGTCCTTTCCTGAAGCTTGGCAGGGATGGAGCTTGCTTCAAGCTCAGGGGAAGGGAGTTCCACAGAGTGGGTGCAGCATTTTTGAAGGAGCGCATTCCAAGTCTTTTTGGTTGTGTTGCTTGTGCGCACACTGGGGGTTTCAAGTCTATACTGAGTCTCTGACCTGAGTTCGCGTCTGGGTTGGTAAGGGAAGACAAGTTCTGTGAGGTAGGTGGGAGCAGTGCTCGTGAAGCACTGATACGCCAGTGCCAGGATTTTGTAGTTCAGTCTTTTTTCAACGGGCAGCCAATGAAAAGAACGAAGTCCAGGTGAAATGTACTCATTCCTTTTTTGTTTTAGAACAATCCTTGCTGCAGTATTTTGAACAAGCTGTAGTCTCTGCAGTTGTGTTTTGGGTAGTCCCCAGAGGCAGCTGTTACAATAATCCAATCTAGAGAGGATGAGAGAAGTTGCAACTGATCTGGCTGTTTTTAGATTTAACAATGGGCGAAGTCTGCCTAGCATTCTGATGTAGAAGTAGCATGTCCTCACGATGAAACTGATATGCGTTGACAAGGATAGTCGGCTGTCAAGGTACAAGCCTAGGTTTCGCACTACGTCAGATGGTGTGATCTTGGCCTCTCCAATTTGTAGAGTCGATGCTGGTTTTCGCTAGGTTGGTCTTAGACCCACACAGCAAAATCTCTGTCTTCAAGTCATTCAGTTTGAGCCTATTTGATGACATCCGGTTCTTGACTTCCTCACAGCAATGCTCCACCCGGACTACCCGGACTGATACTGATACCCGGACTACCTGTAAATCATCACCTATCAGCATAGCGTCGGTGTGACATTTTAGTGGAGATTGGAGAAGAAAAAGAAGGAGAAGGAGGAGGAGGAGGAGAAGAAGAAGAAGAAGAAGAAGAAGAAGAAGAAGAAGAAGAAGAAGAAGAAGAAGAAGAAACCTCTTTACAAGTATCAACAACAACAATGTAGGTGGAAATTTATAAATTTACCTCTAACAACTTTGAACAAGTAGAATCTATAATACAGTTTTGTCTTGATAGTTCTAAAAAGAATTTGAACAAAGCCAGGAATGTTATTGGGGTGGGGTGGGGGGTTGTCTCATTGGGTTACATAGTCTAATCAATCCAGCGTTGACTATAGGAGGGCAGATTTGTCTCGCTCTGAAGACTGTGTTTGTTAATTGGGGCCATGACTAGGTTACATAACCAATCCCGCGTTGACTAGGCAGAGACAAATTGGCGCGCACTCGCTACACAGATTGTGATTTAATTAAATAGAGGCTCTGTCAGGAGATTTTATATCGTGTCCAGACAGCCATGGGACGGATTTTTTCTGGCTGCAATTTATTTTGTACCGTTGCCATTGTCTTGTCTGGGCTGCGCGTGATATACACTAAACACCAGGAGTTAAGTGAAACAACATCGCTATAATCCTCTCCCATGACGGCAGCAAGCGACAGCCGACGTTGGCTGTCTATCAATGCCTTCTTGCCAGCACCGCCCGTGCAGAAGAAGACTTCCGATTTCCATTTTCCCATGATTGTACTTATCTTCACACAAACTAGAACCAAGATGACAAGCCATTCAAATGTATTTCTAGACACTCAAAAACAACTGCATTTTAAAATAAAAAGTGTTAATTTTCGTGGACCAAAGAAGCAAAATGGAAAAAAGGATAGAAACGATTACCCAAAATTTATCTACATCAGTTCAGTCAATTTTTGAGATAAAGCGTAGGGGGGAGTGGGGGCGGGGAAACATGTTTAAAAGCTAACTCCAGACTATCTCAAAATATTTTGAGATAAGTCTAGCGACACAAAAGAAAGTCGCGAGGAAAAAGGGGAAAAGTCAAGCAATGAGGAGAAGGCCATGGGGAAAGCAGTAGACGGTTAATCCCTCAAAGGAAAGCTCTCCGGTATAAGTACTGGGATAGATCGATACCAAGCTTATCAATGGCTCACGCTTGACCATTGTCCAGTCTTAGTTTCCAAGAAAATTTGAGGCAAGTAGAGTCATCACAAAGAAGACTATAAATCCTGCAGGCTTATAAGGTCCAGTCCTCGATATTTTGAGACAAGGAAATTCGTCAAGTATAGAACACATCATGCTTAGCTGTCTAAGCGTCAGACCATGCGCCCAAAGGCTGCAAGTGGGCGCATCGGGCGGTTTGAGTTAGATCCGGTATCAGCCAGTGCATCGAGCAGCTATTGAGCGAGGAAAGATCTATTTAGGAACAATTGAAATAAATAAAAATAAAATTTCCACGTTCTGTTTTTTTTTTTAGCTAAAGCCTCACGTCCGGTTCTCGTAGAATGTTTCAGACAAGTAGTTGTCTAACCCTAACCCTAACTTACTCTTCTCGTTGAAGTAAAAGGTACTAACCAGGAGAAGGGACGGGAGAGGATTAAGCGTTTGCAGTTCTTGTGAGAGATAAAACGGTGAACAATTTCGAGGGAAAAATCCTTAAATTCAAGCGTCGGTAAAGGTCAGTCGCCAAAGCAGCGTCAATGAACCAACAATGATGATGATGATGATGATGATGATGATGATGATGATGATGATGATGATGATGATGATGATGATGATAATAATAATAATAATAATAATAATAATAATAATAATAATAATAATAATAATAATAATAATAGTAATAATAATAATAATAATGCAGAATTACAGAGGAGGAAAAAAGTACCAACGCAGCAATACCCTATACCAACACATTAATCAACGCACTGATTGTGGGTTCCCGAACCCAAGAAGAAGAAGAAGAAGAAGAAGAAGAAGATATGTTCAGGTTCAGAGATGAGAGGCACTGCCCATGTATTTACACCTCATTGTGATGGTCCGAGTCACTGGCTTGAGCACAAAGGCTTGCCTGCAATAGTCTGGCTCTATATATATTTCCTGTGCGACTTTAGCCATGATTCGCTCTCATGTGCAGTCTTATGTCCACCTCGGCTGGACACTGCCCTCCTTGCTGCTCCTGGACAGCCCTCCAGTGCCGGCCGCGCCCTCTGGTCAGTTTGCTTGGACACTTACGGTGGACACTTGGGGGTGAACGCAGGACACTTAAACTGTGCTTACTCAGACCTCAGACGAGTGTTAACAGAAATATGTGGGCGAAATGCTTTTACCTTGTGTATAAAACGCAGCAGTCAGGGATGGTGTGTGTGTGTGTGTGTGTATGTGGCAGGTGAGAGGGTGACACCTTTCGTCTTTTCATTAAACCGCAAGGGATGATAGGGCAAGGAAACTGTGGTTTCGTCATCAAAATGGAAAGGTAATTACATAACTACAGTATATTGGAATTAACAAACACTAAACGACGTTCACATCGCATTATTTGGAAAAATCCCAGGAAGAGCATGATATTCGTGGATTAAGCGCCCTACAAGTCTCCATCATCATCATCATCATCATCATCATCATCATCATCATCATCATCATCATCATCATCATCATCATCATCATCATCAAAGATGTACATTACATTTGAATCTGTTACACAGAAATGACCTGGGTGTGTCTGAACGAACTTACAGCAAGAAACAATGTATCTTTACATGAATACCTAAAGTCAAGAAAAGAACCATTTTCATAACATTATTATACGAAAATGGCGTTGTTGCCAATGCTCGGAACCGTTGTAAAGCAGGCGACCATCCTCTTAATTTGCATTTTGCTTGCCTATACTAACACACGTGCCGAAAAGAAGAAGACGGTTACATAACAGTTGGAGTCACAAGTATTATGACCGAGAATACATTGTGAGCGTGTATGTTGGTACAAATCCCCGCGCTTTGAGGCTGGAGGGTAATTTGGGGGAACATATCATTTATTATTATTATTATTATTATTATTATTATTATTATTATTATTATTATTATTATTATTATTATTATTATCGTTGCTGTAGTTGTTCACGGAAGCCAGTAACCAGAGCCTGAAGATAGGTAGTCAATAGGTAGTCAAATATAGAGTACTAGTGGTTTTGTACCCTGGCAAGCCAGGGTACACAGGTTCCCATACCCCCCCTCCACCCCCCTGATATCTCCCCGTCCCCCTCCCCATGATGGCTTACCATACCCCCCTAATACCTCCCCGAACCCACTTGATACCTCCCCATACACCCTTGATACCTTCCGTACCCCCCTTGTAACCTACCTGTACCCTCCTTGATACTTCCCCATTGATCGTTTCGCAGGTATGGATGAAAGGAATAGACCATCACTGTTACACTCGAATCGATGTTGGTGTTTTTCTATCAGTATTTGATTCAGCCCCGATGCCGAAATCCTGATAGGTGTAACTCTGATTCGTTTATCCACGCAGCCTGCTCAATCAGCATACAAGTCACAAAGTCGACGTATGAAGTTTTCCACTTTTATTCAGCACACATCAACAACTGCATACAATCGCTCAATCCACTTTCAAATTTACTTTCCAACTCACTATCAACAACTATCTACAACAACACACAGAGCATCGAATATATAATTTTTTCTCTAGTCCCGAACAAGGTGGAACGATCTCGTTTGACGCAATTTACCAATCGCTTTAAACTTCGTCATCACTGTCTTACGTCATATATATTTCTTCTCCTTCCGGGAACGTTCCTTCAACCTTCGACATTTATCGGGAAAATTCTATTGACAGTACATACGCAAATCCAGAGAATTCTCCAATAACGAAAATTATCAACGTTTTACAAAGCCTCTCCTAACAACAATGCAAACTCAAATCAAAGGTAAATAAACTCCATTATTGAATACTTTGCAAAACGAAACGATTAGATCTATCGTGCGCGTTTCAGACATACTACCGTTCGCGTTTCAACGTAACAATCACCATACCCCCTTATATATATACCCGTATCCCCGTTATGCCTACCCATGCCCCTTTAAACATACCCATAGCCCCCTTTTACCTACACGTACCAACCCATCCCGATCCTTCGTAATAATAATAATAATAATAATAATAATAATAATAATTAATAATAATAATAATAATGAATATAGAATATAGAATAATACAAATAGAAATAATAAAAAACACCAAGGTTTTAAAAGAAATTTTGATATAAGATATAATAATAATAATAATAATAATAATAATAATAATAATAAGAATAATAATAAGAATAATAATAATAATTATTATTATTATTATTATTATTATTATTATTATTATTATTATTATTATTATTATTATTATTATTTTAATAATAATAATAATAATAATAATAATAATAATAATAATAATAATAATAATAATAATAATAATAATAATAAATAAGTTAAAAGTAAAAAGCCTAAATTAAAAAGAAAAAATATCCATATTGTAGAGTTTTAAAAAAAAAAACATAAAAAAAAAATGGCCCGCGTGAGATTCGAACTTGGGTCTCCTGCACCTTAGGCGAATGTCTTACTAAGTCAGCCACCAAGACTTCGTATAAATATCATGAATTTTTTGGTCTATATGGGAAAACATGCTGAAACCTCGAATCGATTTTTAATTAATCAAATTTAATTAGTTAAACACAAAGTTTTGTAAGATTGGTGACATGAGTGCAAAAGTGTTTTGAATGGAAATAAAACAAAATTTGCGGTATTACAAAACGGCACGTTCTTGACACGGGCGGATTGAATCGGAAGCGCGCGGAATGAGGCTATTGCAGTTTGTGGACATTTTGTTTATTTATTTATCTCAGAAACGGTTAAACGCTCGGTAAGGAAATGTCGGCTATAACGATTTGGCGGGTTTTGAGCGCACAACAGGCCGATCCTCAGCGCCCAGCACCTGCCCAGATCGGCGTCCACACCGGACAAACTTAGGACTTCCGGCTAAGCAATTTATATATAGAGAAGGTAGATTCTTTAAAAGTGATAAATAGGAACAAACTTTGTAAAAACTTTTCTTTTTTGTTTTTATATGCATGCAATTATATGTTTAATGATTGTTATGTTTAGATCTGAGTTATTAGTAAAAAACTGTCAAAATGAACTAATTATGGACTTGACCTTTTGTTTCTTTGTTTGGATGTTAGTGTCCTTCAGATTGGGAGCGCATATTGTGCTGCCAAAATAGTCTTATTTCCAGAAGCATTTACAGGCAGTGAGAGTGAGGATGCCGTGTTGTGACTTAAACGCTTTTATGTTGTGTGTTCTAAAGATTATAACTTTTCATGGCGCTTTTATGTTGTGTGTTCTATAGATTATAACTTGTCATGGCCCAATCCCCCGTACAAATAGTACATTACTTTTATTTAGTTTATCTCTCACAAAGTTAACGTCATGTGGACAATAATAGAAAAATCACTTCCACAGTCCGCGTTATGTTGTTCTCATCGTTAGGGTCCTCAAACCCACCCAGATACACACAAATTAAGAACCGCGCATGGCACTAGCAAATGCATTGACTACTGTACTGTATAATTGGTAAAACCCAGCAGCTACTTGGTAGAGGCATTGGTCATGTCTTTGTATTATAGCGAATGCTTATCGCCACTGCCGATAACCAAAGAGATAATTAAGCGAAATGGACTGTCTTAATTGGAAAGTTCGCGGAAGATCCGGGGAGGTTCAAAACCTTTCTTTTGAGGTTCTCAGATCCAGAACCTAGGTTGCAGAACCTTGTAGACAAAAAAAAGGTTTAGGAATCTAGGTTCGGAATCTGAGAACCTCGAAAAAAGGTTTCTGAACTTTCCACGAACCTTCCATTTAAGACAGGCCATTAGGAACTGTCAAGAGTTTAAAAGTACTTACTCCTCTCCTGCGCAAAAGGTATGACAAACAGTACATACTTATTAGTTACTAAATTGCAATACATTGTCCAGCAGAGAGTACCCGTCTGGTCATCTGGTATATATTATCATAGAGCGGTCAAGATTCTCATTTGTTTGAACATGATGATGATGAATGATGATGATGGTGTCAATGTTGGTGACAATGATGCTCTACATGACGGTGATGATGAAGTTAATAATAAGGATGATGGTGGTGGGGGTGGAGGTGGTGGTGGTGGTGATGAGGATGATGATGATGATGATGATGATGATGATGATGATGATGATGATGATGATGATGATGATGATGATTATTATTATTATTATTATAATGATGATGATGATAATGACGATGATATCCCCATCTCTTGACCGTGTCGTTAGTCAACGGAATAACCAACGAGTTTGTCTGCAAAATGTTCACGCCACAATGCTTACATAGTATAACAAGTCGTCGTTTATGAGAACCGAGATTCTCATTTAATAGCCTGAAAATTACCAACAGTGATTCTCATCTTCCAGAAAACATAACAAATGACATAATTAGCGGATATTACGTTGCCATACAATGTACATTTGGGAAAATCAGCATGGTCACCTATATTGTGGTTTGGCACAAGACATTATACAAGGGTGACGTAGCTCAGTGGAAGAGCGTTTTACTGACACACCAGTGACCCTAGTTCAAATTTTTTTTCTTAGCAGTATGATTGCTCTGGTGGTTCAGTTTTCATTTAGGCCTCTACTCCATCTTTCCTAGGATGGTTATCCCCGTCTGCCATATCGCCAATGGTGGTTGTAGATGTTACATCTTCAATGTGTATTCAACTATGTCTGTATGTTGTGTCGCAGACGTTGAGATGGCGGAACGTCTGACCGTCAGAGTTACCACTAAGCTATTCGGTGGATAAAAGCATCATTATAGTTTGTTTTTTTAAGGCCCCGCAGACACTTCCGTTGCTGTAGCTGGTACCAATGACAGTTGATAGGGCTGTAGGCTATCAGTGACCAATCACCTTGCAAGTCCGGAATTTTCCTCATTTTTCTACGGCAGCTCAGTTTACAGCTGGCGATCGATGCCACGGCACGCGCAGATCGTACACACCTTGTCTATATGGTTGTCGAATTGTTAAGGTGAGAAAAAAACAATCCATAATAGCGCATCTAATACACCTTACAATACAACACAATACAATACAATACAATACAATTATGGTAGTTTCCACTAAACAGGCGATCTTGACGCTAGCTGAGTGTCAGAGATCTATCAAACATAGGCTGTGTGGTAGGTGTATGCCCTCAACAGCCTCTGACAGATTGAGGTCAAGATCGCTTTCGGGCAGACTGCCTATATAAGCTTAGCAGTAGCCCAATAACGGCAGAAAGTCTTCACAATACAATGCAATACAACTTTATTATCCGATAAACCCCAGACATTTGCCTTGATTTAGCGTATAACAGGTAATGAGCAAGCGTTCGCTTGCCTATCAATGACCCAGGTTCGCTTACCTATCAATGACCCAGGTTCGCTTGTATATCAATGACCCGGGTTCGCTTGCATATCAATGACCCAGGTTCGCTTGCATATCAATGACCCAGATTCGCTTGCGTATCAATGACCCAAGTTCGCTTGCATATCAATGACCCAGGTTCGCTTGTATATCAATGTCCCAGGTTCGCTTGCCTATCAATGACCCAGGTTTGCTTGCCTATCAATGACCCAGGGGTGTCGGATAGCGCAGTGGTTGTAGCACTCTCTACTGTGTCGCAAGTTAAGCACCGTCCAGTGCGGTTAGCACTTGGATGGGTGATCGCAAAACGTGAAGCGACAAATTACAACGCCCCCAGTTGACTCAACTGTGACTGAGTACCAACTCTCTTAATGGTGGGGAAGGTAAAGCAGCGAGGGAGAGAGATGGGCATCACCCTCATTACGCTGGCCCAAGATAAGTGTGATCTCCAACATCACGCTCCCCTGCGGCCACAAGGCTATGGGACTACCTTTACCTTTACCTTTTACCAATGACCCAGGTTCGCTTGCATATCAATGACCCAGGTTCGAATCTCTTGTGGCGGGCAAGATAAAAGTTGCCGTTGTTCGCTGCTCCTCATTAACTGCTCTGGTGATTCAGTGTTAATTCAGATCCCTACTCTTTCTGTTCCCTGGGATGGTTATCCCCCTCTGCCATATCGCCAATGGTGGGTGTAGACGTTATCCTACATTGCCATATCGCTAATGGTGGGTGTAGACGTTATCCTACACTGCCATATCGCCAATGGTGGGTGTAGACGTTATCCTACACTGCCATATCGCCAATGGTGGGTGTAGACGTTATCCTACACTGCCATATCGCCAATGGTGGGTGTAGACGTTATCCTACACCGACATATCGCCAATGGTGGGTGTAGACGTTATCCTACACTGCCATATCGCCAATGGTGGGTGTAGACGTTATCCTACACTGCCATATCGCCATTGGTGGGTGTAGACGTTATCCTACACTGGTGGGTGTAGACGTTATCCTACACTGCCATATCACCAATGGTGGGTGTAGACGTTATCCTACACTGCCATATCGCCAACGGTGGGTGTAGACGTTATCGTACACTGCCATATCGCCAATGGTGGGTGTAGACGTTATCCTACACTGCCATATCGCTAATGATGGGTGTAGACGTTATCCTACACTGCCATATCACCAATGGTGGGTGTAGACGTTATCCTACACTGCCATATCGCCAACGGTGGGTGTAGACGTTATCCTACACTGCCATATCACCAATGGTGGGTGTAGACGTTATCCTACACTGCCATATCACCAGTGGTGGGTGTAGACGTTATCCTACACTGCCATATCACCAATGGTGGGTGTAGACGTTATCCTACACTGCCATATCGCCAATGGTGGGTGTAGACGTTATCCTACACTTCAACGTTCAATCGTTTCTGTCTTTCTCTTCCTACCAAACTCTTTATCTTTCAGTCTGGTCTGTGTTGTAGGATTACCACTTAATAAGGGACCGGCACGGGGATCGCGCATGAAGGAAAGACAAGAAGATTCTACAAAGAACAAGATAGCAAGCCATTCAAATGTATTTCCAGACACACAACTACACACGCACACATACTCACACAGCCGAAAAATAAGCCATTTCGAAAGTGTTCATTTTATTAGAGGTGTTGTGACCTGGCTTTATCCTAAAGAACTATCTGCGAGCAAAACACTGACCAAAATAGGATCAGCCACGTTTTAGATAAAACGCACAACGTGGATAGAAAACGGTAAAGCACAATGATCTTTATCTTTGAGAATGTACCAATACGAATGATAACAACATGTTTAGCAGTAGCTGAAGTATCCGCACAAAAAAATAAAAAACAAAGATGAATTTCGATTCAGTTATTCCTGAGGCCAAAAGTGTGTTGTGAACAAAAATTTTAACTTTGGAGCGACAGACCGACCACTGATAGACAACCGGACTGCTACTGAGCAATGGTCAACGATTTGAAGTACCTGTATAACAGAACTCATTAAAATCCGCTTTGGTAGGTTTTTTGAGATCTTGATCGTGTCGTTAGCAACAGAATGACTCCAATGACTTTGACCTTTCAAATAGGATGGCAGGGGAGACAGGTCACTAACGTAGGTAATGTTCCTAAGAAAGTTTAGTCAAAATCCGGTCAGTGGTTCCAACGGACGAACGGACGGATAGACCGACATTTGCCACGTTCTGATACCTCCCTCCATCCCCACCTGCGGACAATTTCAAAATATTTCCAGATAAGTCTGGAAATAAAAATATTGTCTTCAACTTGAAGATTACCGTACCACTAGCATGACTAGACACAGATCAGACTCCGAGTCCTAACTAGACGTACAATCGTGACTAAAACACCAAAGACGTTTGGGAATACAAACAGCAAGCATATATCTATAATCCCAAAGCATCCGGTGATGTCTAGACACGCTCCTGACACAGTCCCAAATCCTGACTAAAAATAATCAGACATTCTGACGATATCATCACAAATCTTTACAAATTAGGAATTAGAATTATGACATAATTACTAATACTGAAATAATCTCCAATTGATACAAATCAGTGAGTGACACTCCCTCGCCCCCTTTTCGTAGGGCCGGTTTCTTGAGGGGCGCTCCCCTCTCTTTTTTTCTTCGGTGCTTTATCATGCCTCAAATCAAAGAGAACTATGTACCAACCTTTCCCTTATCCCCACACCACCAACCACCCAATTATTATGCCATGTCTCGTTTCCCTGTAGTTTTGATGGGGACCAATCCAAATCAAATATCTCTGTCTTGCCTGTCTTTGTTTATCTCTCCCTCTTTCCCCTTCTCTCTCTGTCTGTCTGTCTGTCTCTCTCTCTGTCTCTCTGTCTGTCTGTCTCTCTCTCTCTCTCTCTCTCTCTCTGGTGTTTCGTCACCAGACAGTTAAGAGTTTCAAACCGGCACTTCAATTAACATTATTGTTTTGGTAGTTTCCCAGTAACGTACGTAGCGATCGATATTTTGTATTTTGTTTGCGGAAACGTTTAACCCTTACTATACTAGACTATAAGTCTAGGCTATATTAGACCACACTACAACACCACTTAGCTACACTACAACAACACTTCGCTACACTACAACACCACTTCACTACACTACAACACCTCTTCGCTACACAACAACACCACTTCACTACACCACAACACCACTTCACTACACTACAACACCACTTCACTACACTACAACTCCACTTCATCACACTACAACACCACTTCGCTACACTACAACACCACTTCACTACACTACAACACCACTTCACTACACTACAACACCACTTCACCACACTACAACACCACTTCATTACACTACAACACCACTTCACCACACTACAACACCACTTCACTACACTACAACACCACTTCACCACACTACAACACCACTTCGCTACACTACAACGCCACTTCACTACACTACAACACTTCACTACACTACAACACCACTTCACTACACTACAACACCACTTCACTACACTACAACACCACTTCATCACACTACAACACCACTTCGCTACACTACAACACCACTTCACTACAATACAAAACCACTTCACTACAACACCACTTCACTACACTACAACACCACTTCGCTACACTACAACACCACTTCACTACACTGCAACACACTTCAAAACAACAACAACAAACAGGCAACAAACAACACACTTCAAAACAACAACAAACGAAAACGTGGGACCTTGTCATAAGGCAGCAAGGAAATGAAAATAATAATAAGGTGCGAAGCGGTAGGCCCCACAATACCAGGCATCGGAAGTAGATAGCATGGTGATTTAACAAATGACAGTATTTTGTATAAGGAGATTGTATGTTAGCACTTACTTTCCTACAGACAAAATCGATGTTTAGCAAACATTTACTACTACAACTACTACTGATAATACTACTACTACTATCCTATCCTATCCTATCCTGTCCCGTAACCCGGAGGTCGTAGGGGCACCACAGATGATCGTTTAACCAGCATACTCCATCTTTCTCTGTCCTCAGCAGCCCTGATGGCATCGCTCAGTGTTAAACCAGTCCATTCTCGAATGTTGTCCTCCCGCCTCATTTTCGGTCTCCCTCTTCTTCTACTTCCTTGCACTGTGCCTTGCAGAATGGTCTTTGCAAGGCCTGATGATCTGGTGACGTGGCCATACCATCGGAGTTTCCGTTTCTTCATCACTACTTCTTCTACTACTACTACTACTACTACATTTACTACTACTAAAATAATAATAACAATAATAATAAAGGAGGCTATATACAACATTATTTGTCCAAGCAACGGCCTATAATTAAAGGCTTTGCAAGTGAGATAGTTTTCAATTGGGAGGATGACAATAAGAATGTCTTGTTTACGGACAATGAATCTTGCAACTATTTCCAAACAAAATAAACTCATACCAGATTGTGATAAGAAACGACTACTGCAAATGGAATAGGGTGTTATTTCAATCTTCGCTTAATGAAAACAGCGGGTTCGTATTATTTAGCGGTAGAATTTCGCAATACTTCCGTCTAACATTCTAGTAATTATACGATCTTCGTCATTATACATAGCAACTTCTTTGAAGAAGCAGGAGGAAGAGACGAAGAAGAAGAAGAAAGGCATGACGAAATATAGTTACCCCATTTAATTAATAATAACACATACTTATTTAAATGAATTAATAAATGAATGAGTAAATAAATAAATCAATAAATAAATCAATGAATAAAAACACGACCTTGTCAATGAAGCGAAGGGTAAAAAGAGATTACGCGGGAACAAACTAAATGAACCCAGGAGCTTTCCTTCGGGGTCCTATCCTATCCTATCCCGTAACTCGAAGATGATCGTTTAACCAGCGTACTCCATCTTTATCTGGCCTCAGCAACCCTCATGGCTTCGCTCAGTCTCAATCCAGTCCATTCTCGAATGTCCTCCCATCGTTTTTGCTGTCTCCCTCTCCTTCTGCCTCTTTGCACCGTGCCTTGCAGGACGGTCTTTGCAAGACCTGATGCTCTGGTGACGTGACCATACCATCGGAGTTTCCGTTTCTTCACCACTGTGAGCATGTCATCGTGTTGTCCAATGGCTTGTGTGATGGTCTGGTATAGGAAATGCCCAGAAGTCTTCTGTAGCACCGCATCTCCATGCTTTGTATTCTTTGTTGTAGATCTGCTGTGAGAGTCCATGTTTCGCAAGCGTATAGGAAAATGGAGATGACAAGGGAGCGCAGCACCTTACCTTGGAATGTAGACTGATGGTCCCTTCGGGGTCAAGGGTTTTTATAAAAATCTAAACACAATCGCGCGGCGTACCAACACACACACACACACACACACACACACACACACACACACACACACACACGCACACGCACATATGGTATACACGCTTACCCCTCCCCCGTACACACACATAAAATCTTCCCTATCTTCTAGTCCTCTTCCCACACACACACACACACACAACTCTTTAGCAATCGAAAAGAAATCGACTAACAAAGCTACACGCGTCATTCAACAGGAAGAGTTTGCACCGGAACCGGAATGACGTCAATCGTTTGTCTGCCAATCGCTTTTCACCGTGCCAGACAGAAAGAAAGCTTTAGGGGAAAACCCCTAAGATGGAGAGTTGGCCATTGCAGCAGTGAAGAGACAATTAATAGGGAACTCGGTTTGTAGGAACGGTAGCAGTTGGCGCCAAGGTTTGCGGTATATCTTAGGAGGATCGCTCACAGCAGAATTCCTGGTAGTGGGTCACTCTTAAACATATTAGTATGAAACTGTGCAGCGACATATGGTTTGGCACATAACACCCAAACAAGCATTTTTAGCATGCGGCAAATGCCTGTTGCGTTTCCACGGCAAAAATATTTGAGTGGTGAGCTTTTGGTGAGTAGACTACAGTGATACTTAGCCTAGACGATGTCAATTAATGACCAAGCGAGTTAGTTATTCATTGCTTACAGGGCCCAATGTGGAGGAAATACCTAAGAATAACAACGAAAACCAAAAAATATTGCCGAAGGATTGCGAACCGAAACATATAGTCAAAACAATTGCGAAATGTAAAATACCGAAGATTTACGACATTTATCTAAATGGAAAAATATTCCAGATAATTTATTGTCCTCGATGTATTGTTTTGTATTGTGTTGTGTTGTATTGTATTGCATTAATTTACACAAAGAAATGTAACATTGAAGGAAAGTGCCGAGTGCAAGCTTAATCCAAAATTGGTCGAAGTAGTCTGATCGAGACACGACGACTGACTTGTCGGGCGCCGTCTCGTTCTTTCGTTAGTAGCGGCTGCAGCAAACCTCTATTCAATAATATAATTCGGCTAAGAGCGGCCGCGCTTAACAACTGCATAGCTGAGACTCACCGAGGCATACGTCTGGCTCTGTTTAGAGGCCAACTTAAAGCTCGGTGACAGTATCTCAGCTACGCTGTGTGAGAATGGCCTACAAGTAGTGTGCGTGTATACGTTTTAATTGGACATTTTTCACCAAAGTGATACAGACTGCACGCTTTGCTTGCATCTCATTTGCTGACCTAGAGAGAGTGTTACGTTGAAACGCGAATGGTGCGTATGAAATGCGCACGATGTTGTGTGTGACGCGCGCGATAGATCTGTTCGTTTTATTTTGCAACGCATGCAGTAATAGAGTGTATTTATCTTTGATTTGATTTTGCGTTGTTATTAGTAGAGGCTTTGTGTAACGTTAGTGTTTTTAGTTGGTCGATATTGTTTGAGAATTTTCGGGAATCAGTTGTTTACTATCGATCGAAGCGTGTGGATTATTCTGTTGGTTACCATGGAAGCTTCCATTCCAAATGAGGTTGTATGACGTGAGTCACGTGATGATGAAATTAATTTTGATTGGTTGTGGTGTTTTATGTAGGATTATTCTCGTTTGTTCCCGTGTATGTAGAGACTATATAAGCGCCGCACTGTTAAAATATTGATGAGAAGTTGTTGATAGTGAGTTGGAAAGTAAAAGTTGAAAGTGGAAAGCGATTGTATGCAGTTGTTGACGTGTGCTGAATAAAAGTGGAAAACTTCATACGTCGACTTTGTGCTGATTGAGCGGGTTGCGTGGATAAACGAATCAGAGTTACACCTTATCAGGACTTCAGCATCGGGGCTGAATCAAATACTGATAAAGAAAAACACCATCATCAAACCGAGTGTAACAGAGAGAGAGAGAGAGAGAGAGAGAGAGAGGGAGAGAGAGAAAGAGAGAAAGAGAGAGAGAGAGAAGTCGAAGTCGAAACCTTTAATAGGATAATAGCATTAGGTTCCATGGTTCTGTCTTACAGCTAGTCCTTTAATAAACCATTCAAAACAACCAAAATAATGAACAAAAATAACTTGAAACTAACATATACCTTAACTATGGTAGCACAACAAAATTAAGCATATTAATGCATTTTAATACACAAACTCCCACCCGTTTCCCCCTCGCCATCCTTTTCCCCCTCCCCATCTTTCTCCTCCTTCCTCCGCACACGCGCGCGCTCTCACACACACCCAATGTAAATTCACAGAAACTAACATTGTCGCAGGGTAGGGAAGAACAAAGAGCTATGCAATCATCTTAAATATTAGGAGCAAAGGGAGCTTAAATATTTATGGAGTCTTGTTTTAAAAGATGGTAATGATTTACTTTTCTTGACGTCTTCTGGAAGAGAATTCCACACGCTTGGACCAGAATAGGACAGATGTTTTAAATATAACTAAGCGTGGTCTTGGAAATGTCAAATTATGTCGGACTGATTAATAACGGGATGATGAATTGCTAGAGAGAGAGAGAGAGAGAGAGAGAGAGAGAGAGAGAGAGAGAGAGAGAGAGAGAGAGAGAGAGAGAGAGAGAGAGAGAGAGAGAGAGAGAGTCTTTCCTCGCTTTAAAAAAACTGCAGACCAAATCCCAGCCAGTGATGGCCAGTTGTATGAACAGGTATCAGTAACGCACGAGAGACTTCCGTTGTGGTTCAAGTGTATACTCTAACTATAATATAACTCGTACCCTTTTTCTTTAGGTCCGCACACAGGCCAGCCCCAAAGCAAAGTTAACGTTTCCGGAGATTGCTCAGGGCGACTGAAAACGCAACCAAAAAACCGGAATTTCCACTGTTACGTCACAAATCCTGAAAATCACTGGTGGTCTTGATAGAAAAGTTGATCCATTGCCTTTGGTAACAGCTGTCAGTGCATGCTAACGCCATGTCTTGTGACTGGATAAAACTCCACATCCACAGACAGCAAATATTCAACCCATCTTGATTTCCTTTTTTACGTCATAATCGGGAAATCCTGTTTTGACGTTAGACTTATGATTTAGGGTTTCACCACAAGCGCCTACATTCGGGTGTCGCTAACGGCATTATAGAGAGGGTTGTCGGCCGTCACATAACCGTAAACATACTTGCACTGACAAGTACCGCAAACGTGACCACGGTTTAAATTTGCTTTAAACATATATAGGCGAGATCCACTTTAAGTTACCCATAAACGTCGCGGCGTAAGTCTTTTGTTCGTTCCTTAGACCCGTTCATACAGCTGTCTCCAAATGCCACTAAACAGGCCACCTTGAAGCTAGCTGAGTGTCAGAGATCTATCAAGCCTAGCTTGGGTGTAGGCCTATGCCTTCAACAACCTCTGGCAGGAGTCAACGTACCTCTCTCTATGAGCTTAGTACTATATGTAGTAGCAGCCGGATAGCAGCAGCAAAAAGTTTATTATTGTTCCCCTGGGTATGGATGAGATTTCCCAAAACACTGTATTCGATGATAATTGATGATGATGACGACGACGACAACTACTACGACGACGATGATGATGATGTTGATGATCATGATGATGATGACGACGATGATGACGATGATAGTGACGTACGGCTCACATTTGTTTTTTAAATACATCATTCGACATCTTCTCTAAGGAATAGCCTGCACCTGACTCTGCATCTGCTCAGTACGCCCACACTGACCAAATCACGGCCAATGCAACACTGGGCACGATGGGTACCAGTTTGACCCTCCTTGGTGGACATTTAGCACAATTCCCACTGGTGCTTCATAATTCCCTCCCTTAAGACTAGCACAACAGCTTAAAGAAAGACGGATGAAGGGCGTCAGCAGAGTAATGGTTATGCCTCTGTCTCTGTCTCTCTGTCTCTCTTTCTCTCTCTTTCCCTGAAACCTATACAATCTCTGCATGTAAATTCAGGATGAAGTCATGGGGAGGCGAAAGAAGCATGGAAAAGTAGATAGATAGAGGGAGAAGTGGATTTGGGTTAGGGGCGCGCCTTGTCCAAGTGGTATTAATGCACCAATAAAAACGAATAGCGCGAGAAAGGTGGCAAAGGTTGTCTACAGCGGTTCGATTCATTCACAGTCTAGCCTTATGGAAAAAGCGAA
The DNA here is from genome assembly GCA_036898135.1 of Oncomelania hupensis. Classification (NCBI taxonomy): domain Eukaryota; kingdom Metazoa; phylum Mollusca; class Gastropoda; order Littorinimorpha; family Pomatiopsidae; genus Oncomelania; species Oncomelania hupensis. The sequence goes on along the minus strand of CM072523.1, from coordinate 21,789,669 downwards.
CCAAGAGAGAAAGATGGTCAGAACGCGTCGCCAGTTGTTCGTATCATAAGCCTTCTCTTCCCATAACATTACAGCGATGCTCGAGCTGCTTTTGAACGAAAGAATAACCGAATGGTTTAGTCTGTGCACGCATGCATTCCATCGCACGGACTTTAAAGATCCCGATGCACATGTCCTAGGCGGACATCATTATCTTAATCATAATTATTTTAAATACCGTCCATTTTTTTCTCTCTTCCTCCTTCTTCTTCTTCTTTTCTTATCGCTATCCACTTCTCTCACCATCTACCTTTTTGTGCTTGTGTGTGAGTGTGTGTGCATGCGTAGGTGTGTTTGTGTGTGTGTGTGCTTGTGTGTGTGTGCTTGTGTGTGTGTACGTGTGTTCTCTACAACTTCTCACCACCTCCACCACCTATCCCATTCTTCCCCTTTCTTCTTTCCTTTGTGCTGTATTCAGTAGAAAGAAGGCTGAGTGACTGTAATCTGATTACAGAATGAGACATTTTCTTCCACGTCTTCCAAATTAGTCGCGTTGCCAAACTTTCTTCTTAGGGAAGTTCTTTTCTTTTATTCTTTAAATCTGTTTCTTCTGCTACTCCTCCTATTCCTGCTTATTATGTTTCTTCTTCTTATGCTTCTTCTTATCATCCTGCTGCAGCTCTTCTTCTTCTTCTTCTTCTTCTTCTTCTTCTTCTTCTTCTTCTTCTTCTTCTTCTTCTTCTTCTTCTTCTTCTTCTTCTTCTTCTTCTTTTTCTTCTACTTCTTCTTCTTTTTCTTCTGCTTCTGCTTCTACTTCTTCTTCTTCTTCTTCTTCTTCTTCTTCTTCTTCTTCTTCTTCTTCTTCTTCTTCTTCTTCTTCTTCTTCTTCTCCCTTTCTGTTCATATCTACCTTTCCTTACGAGTATTTTCGCGTTTCATCACTTTTCCCATTTAATTCGTTCTTTTCTCTCCTTCCTGACTCCTCCATAGCTCCCTCTTACCCAATTCCTTTCTTCTGCCTGCCCCTCTCCCTCCCCTCCCTCCCCCACTCCCCGCTTCTTAGCTCCTTTCCCGTCTTTCCCATTTCTCGTCTCGTCTTATTCTTTAATTCTTCTTTAATTTTCTTTCACAGGTCAAGTTTCCTGAAGTTCCATGGCTACTGGCACCGCTGGAATCGTTGCGACGATGACTTGTAAAGTGGTGCGAGAGAGGTTAATTTACACAGTAGAGAAAGGGAACTCTTCTTCATAAAATAAAAGAGAAAGATGCATTTTTCTTGAATGCTTTATTTTATGTACTTTGTATCGTCCTTGTTTTGTGTGTGTTAAACGTAAACTGTATTTTTTGTCTTTTTAATACCTTTTATGTCGCATGGAAGCTATAACTGATCTTTAGGTGTATTCTTTGTTCAGCCGTGTGAATGCGCCTTGCGGCGCGCTCGTTTTACAAAGGTTGCGCGTGCGATTCCCGGTGGCCCGGACATAAAACGTTGGCTGTGAGGATTGGCCATCTTACTGTTGCTATTAGTCTGATAGTGTTTCATTGTATAGTTTTCCATTCTCCCCCATCCCCGGTTGCCTAGGATTGTGCTCAGTCGTCTGAGCTAGTTAGTAGTTAGTTAGTTAGTTAGTTAGTTATTCATTGCTTACATGGTCCAGCGGACTTCAAAGAGTCGAATCAGGACCACAATATCAAGACCACTACTTGGCTCACCCTTAATCCGCATAAAAGATCCGCTGAAACAACCCTAGTGGTAACACTGAAGGCACTCCACCAGCCGGTCACTTTACAATAAAAGAATCCCACGCAGAGGACGATGAGGCTATACTCTAATTTATCGAACACCCGTTTACAAAAGCTAAATACAATACAAACATCATTATAAAATATCAACAAAACACATACCTAAAAAATGCCTACATTGCCAAATAATAACATCATAGGAAGCCCCATTGGCCATTTGGCAGAAAGCGTCCAATATTCCCAAGCTGATACATCAGACCTCACACACAAATGAAGAGTTTTGTCCCGTAAGAGTTGTAAAAAAAACGTAGGTGACTGGTCTAGCGAAGAGGAAGATAGTACAGTAGATTGATAAAACAGAGTAGGAATGAGAAAGAACAAATGAGAAAGGCAGCGACAGTGGGAATTTAAAGCACTACATTTCCAGAAAGTTGGGATACTATTTATACTGAAACCCCCGGAAGCCCCACGGGGAAAGTCGTCTGAGCGTCACACTGTGCGCCCCGTATTGGCAAGAGCATCGCCGTGAGCAGCTCTTGAGCTTAAAAAGCGCTATATAAAGTATGGCAAGTATATATGTTGCAATTGCTTCTTCTATTTCATGTTGTTAGCTGTTTTCATTCAAGCGAAACGCCAAATGTTTGATCGTCTTTTTGTGAATACAGAATTAAAAAAAAAATTAACAACTTTATTATCACCGAGGTGAAATTTGGGCACTTTCATTTTCGAAAGTACAGCAGCCCCAAGTAAAGCGCTTTACCCAAGGTACATGCTGGGTGTGTTCTTGTCACCGGCACTCACACGTCTAGGACATGAGCGTCAGGATCTTTAAAATCCGTTATGATGGAATGCATGCGACACCGAATAGACCTCGGTTTATACTCTCATCCGAAGGAGTAGGAAACGGGAGTAAAGTGTCTTTCCCAAGGACACAACACAATGCCCTGGCCTGGGCTCGAACTCGGGACCTTCAGATCCCCAACCCAACGCTCTAACCTCTCGGCCACCGCGCCTCCCTCTTGACTTGTTACATCTGTTACTTGTGGAGTTGTTACTGTTGCTGCTGCTGCTGATGATGATAATGATGATGCCGCTGTTATTGGTACGGCTGTCATTATTATTGTTGCAGTTGCTACTACCGCAGTTGCTGCTTCCGCTGCTGAAGACGAAGACAAACTCTGACCTTCTTTTCATTTATTTCTCTTTTTCCTTCGGCCCCATATTAGCCTCAACTTCCCAATCTCTGTATTTATTTAATGTTTAAGTCTGCGAGTGATGTGGTACCGGCATTCAGCTGTGGTTGGATAGCCAAATTGCCTGTCAAAGCAGGGTATGCCTGGACCGTCCGTCCGGCTACCAATCTGCCAGTGCCCGACATGTCTAACCGTCTGGCTGGACTACCATCCACATTTGTTCAACCTATCGAGCATTGCTGACGGTCTTAACGCTATCGTCATTGACGTTTTGCTTGACCTTTTTACCACAAGCTGCCACAATAGGGCCTGGGATTGGGCTGAAAATGAAAAAAGAATAAAAACAAGAAAACGGAGGAGAAGGAGGAGGAGAAGAAGAAGAAAGAAAGAAAGAAAGAAAGAAAGAAAGAAAGAAAGAAAGAAAGAAAGAAAGAAAGAAAGAAAGAAAGAATGAATGAAAGATAGAATGATAGAAAGAAAGAAAAAAGAAAAAAAGAAAAAGAGGAAGATTAGATTAGATTATATATTCAATGTTTATAGGGTCCAGCCGACTGCCCATAGCCGAGTCCGGACCACACAAAACTAAACAAAATCAGACTAAACTGCTAATATTTAAATATGGTAAAAGACGTAAATAAAACCAATCTAACTAATAAATAAATGTCTTTATCCTCTTGGTGAAAAAAGACTTTAATAAAACAACCAACCATCCACTAATAAAATTTAACCAAGAATATAAACAAGACGACATGACATATATGCGATAAAACAAACCAACATCATGTACAAATTGAAACAAGGGTTTACTATTGCTAAACTTAAAAATCTCATTAAAAGGTATCGAACCAACATAATTATCTTTCTCTTTCATCAACCAGATCAGCACAAATGGCGGACGGAAAAGAACTTATCACATGCAAAGCGCCATGGTTGTTCTTCTTTTCATTTCAAAAGGAAACTATGAGTGACAGAAGTATGCCCAATATGAAGGCGAGCCAAAACAGTTTCTTCTTTGCAAGTGGACGCAAACTTAGGCAAAGAAGCAGGCAAATCTGGAAGAATTTTAAATAATTTGTTATTAATTTGATTAGACCATTCGGTGTGCCACAGCCGTTTACAATAAGAGCCAGTCATACAAATCAGGTCAGGGTATGGAACAAATTGGAAAATCTCTGAATGGAAATCTAGATGCAGAGCTTCTTTAGCCGCTTTGTCCACTACAATATTGCCGCAGATGCCCATGTGACTAGGTACCAACATAAAAGCTATCCTTTTACCCTCAGAAACAAGTTGTGTGTGGAGGTCATAGATATCCGCCAGAAAAGGGTGCGATATCTTTCTCGTAGATAGAGCCTAAGTGATGACAGTGAATCAGACATTATTAAAAATGAGGATCTTTTGGATTGATAATCTTGTTTTAGAGCTAAATGAATGGCCTTGAGCTCAGCTGTATAAACAGAACAGAAATCAGGTATACGCTGTTGCAAAGGCTGGTCGAGGTGTCCCAGAGACCGACGCAGCAGCAACTGAGTCTCCTTTCTTCGATCCGTCCGTAAATAGTTTTTCTTATCCTTTATACAATGAACATTGTTCTAGATAAAGTTGCTAAAGCCCTAGCTTAACTGGGCGAGACAAACCGAACCTTGTCTCGGCGAACCAAACGTCAAAATTGCGGTTTTATTCTTAATTGGGTCTTCCCGAGACCAGCCGAGACGAGACAGGAGATCGGGCGTCACGGCGAGCTCTTTCGTTTCTGAACTGGGTCTATTTTTAGCTGCGTCGAAACTGACATACCGTGACAAAGTTACGTTAGCAACAATGGCGGCCTTCGATCGTGAATTGAAAACTGCAGAAGATTTTGGCGTTGTTCTAGCGCTGTATGTCCTAAGCGAGAACGAAGGGGCAGCAGAAAGAGAAAAAAAGCAAAAGGCAACAATGCCCTATGTGTTGCAAAGGCACCAGCAAGGTGCATTTCATGCACTGGTGCAAGAGTTGGCTGAACAGCTCAGTGGCTATTCAATGATTTATAATTTTTACTGATTCAGTATTTTCACTGTTCTCTAGTCTAAATTAAGTTTGGATTTGGTGCACCTACTTCTTTTAAGTGTTGTAGTATTTCTTTAGATCAGTTGTCATTGACATTGATAGATTTTTCAGCAAATCAAAATAGTGTCTCGGGCAGGTTTGCTGCGCACGAACGGCAAGACAAAAGGCCGGCCCGCGACACGGCGAGACACGTCTCGATGTTCTCGCCGATCCCGTCTCGGATTGCTCGCCGAGCCTAGTTAAGGGCAAGGATTGTTCGGGTGTCTCGCCGAGACTGTCTCGGGTGTCTCGCCGAGACAAGGTTCGGGTTTGTCTCGGCCAGTTAAGCTAGGGCTTTATAAACAAGTTTCGGTCTTTTTGAAGGATGCGAGATTGAAGTTGAAAATAGGGTTGGTGAGGTTCCAAAGTGGAAGCACAGTTATAGCAATTGGTCATCAGTAACAGAATCAATACCTATACCTGCAGTGTCAAAGTGGGAGGTATTCTGATAGCAAAAGGAGGAACTTCTGTCGGTTTGTTTGAGTATTTAAATGTAAATAAGGGTTTAAAACACAATCATAAGCGGGATTTTCTGAGTTTGCTTTAAGTTTGAGAAAATAGTTCATTGCAAGCAAGGGAGGTTCGCCAGACTCAGCGTAGAGACTTTCCTTTGGGGAAGTACGAAACGCCCCCAAGCAAATCCGAAAACCTTGATGATGGATTGGATCCAAGGCTTTCAAATAGGCTTTCCAAGCGGAATCATTCCCGATGCTACCATGATCCAATTTAGAGCATACCAGAGAACGATAGAGGAGGAGCAGAGTTTGCTTGTTTGCTCTCAAGTCTGTGTGGCTGACAACTTTCAAAACATTAAGACCTTTTTGGCAGCTTTCCCTCAGATGTTTAATATGCGGCAAAAAAGTACATTTGCTGTCAAAAATGATGCCCAAAAATGTTACTTGTTTAGAAACTTTGATGTGTTGGCCATGAACATGGAGGGAAGGGTTCAAAACCTGGTTCTGTTTGCGATGAAAATGAATGCATTCGGTTTAAGAAAGCGAAAATTTGAAGCCGTTTTCTTCTACCCACCCCTGAATTTTATCTATGTAAAACTGAAGTTGACGCTCTACCCATGCCAATGTTTAACCCTTAGCCGAAATGGAAAAATCATCAAAAAACAAGGATTTATCTAGGCCAGATTTTAACGTTTTTAACTATGTTGTTGATCTTAATGTTAAACAAAAAAGGAGAAATAATGCTATCCAGATGGACACCAATCTCCTGCTCAAAAGGATCTCATAAAGTGGAGCCAAGTCGCATCTGAAACTTTCTATCGGTTAAAATATTTTCTTAAAAAATGGTTAAGTTCTCACAGAAGCCCAGGAGTTCCAGATCGTTTAGAATCCCGAACTTCCAAGTCGTGTGATACGCCTTTTCTAGACCAAACAACACAGAAACAACGTGTTCACCGTTAACCAACGCGTCTCTGACGAACGACTCGAAACGAACGAGATGATCTGAAGTGCTCCTGTTTTTAAGGAAATCACATTGAGGGATCTCAAGAGCGCTGATGGATTCTAACTTCCACATCAAACGCTCATAGATCATTCTTTCCATAGTTTTGCAAAAACGGCTTGTAAGGGCAATGGGCCTGTAGTTGTGTGGATGACAGTAATCCTTATCAGATTTAGAGATTGTAACAAAAACTGCTTCCCAAACTCGGTTTGTTCGTATCACATGGGTTGATAGTCTAATACCGTTTTCTCGCTTCTGGAAATGAGCATTTGTCTCGTGTTCTTATTTTGTAAATATCAGCCTCCCTGATCCAAGCAAAGCAAGATTTCGACGATGCAGAATGATCTACCTTGCAATTTGAGCTCTTCGGAGCATCATTGCACTGATCGCCACGAAATCTCCCCCACACTTGAAACAGGTTGGTGTGTTTTTATAATATATACATGCCGTGCTACCGTGACCATTTTGGCATTTATAACGTCGCAGTGGCGAAGGCACAAACACGTAAACAGGGCTGCTTTCGTAGCACTCTTTTAGGCACGGCAGGTGTGCAAAACGTCAAAAATAGTATTTGTGGGAACTTTGGTTTCGTCTTTGCCTTTTCTCATGACCCTATGTGCCTCGGTAACACCCTGCTTTGCCAAGCCACCTTTCATTTCTGCCTCTGTCAGCCCATAAAACTGAGATTACAGTACAACTCCTTTGGATGAGTTGAGTGTGCGGTGACAACTCACATTTATATCGAACACCTACTCCAATGTGTAGCCATTTCTAGCTCGTAGTTGTTCCGATTTTCTTTCCGTGGGACAGTCCACTAGAAAACGCCCATCTCTCAGTCTTTTGATATCTTTGATCTGTCTAGACACTCCCTCAAACCACTTTTCCACGACAAATGGAGAAATTGTTTGTGTTTCATGTGTCATCCTAACAATCAAGAACCGTGGCCATGTTTTGAAGAGATCAGATTCCTTGGCTGTAAGTCTAGTTTTCATGTCGCTGTCAGAATCGTGTCCATTGGTTTGGTCCAGTCCGTCATAAGTTCTTTTCTGCTTTTTGGGTTTTGTTTGTTTAGACATTTAGCGTAGGCTCAAAGATGGCAGAAATAAACGGTCACCCTAGGTGAGCTGCCGTGCTAGGGAAGGGACACTAGATGGTCAGTGACGTTCATAGGCCTGGTGCCACCCCTCATGCCACACCCTCCGCATTTGCGATTGTGAAATGTTTAAACAGGCCACAACCATCCAGCAGAACCAACGATGGCTTGCCTGTATGGGGAAGAATTTTGGGGAGAAAGAAGGGATAAAAAGAACCAGTAAGACAGAAGAAAGAAAAGGAAAAAGCTGCAAAGTTAGTGGAAAGAGATTTAGGATGAAATAGAATACAGGTGAAAAGACCAAAAAGGCAGAAACAAGACAAAAGGGAAGAAAAGGGTTGGCCAAACTTAGTCACCCAGCCAGAGAGAGAGGCTGGGGTCCACCCCCGGTACGCGAAGAAGAAGAAGAAGAAGAAGAAGAAGAAGAAGATGATGATGATGATGATGATGATGATGATGATGATGATGATGATGATGATGATGATGGAAGAAGAAGAAGAAGAAGAAGAAGAAGAAGAAGAAGAAGAAGAAGAAGAAGAAGAAGAAGAAGAAGAAGAAGATGATGATGATGATGATGATGATGATGATGATGATGATGATGATGATGATGATGATGATGATGATGGAAGAAGAAGAAGAAGAAGAAGAAGAAGAAGAAGAAGAAGAAGAAGAAGAAGAAGAAGAAGAAGAAGAAGAAGAAGAAGAAAGAAAGAAAGAAAGAAAGAAAGAAAGAAAGAAAGAAAGAAAGAAAGAAAGGAAGGAAGAAGAAGAAGAAGAAAGAAAGAAAGAAAAAAAGAAGAGGAGAAAGAAAGAAAGAAAGAAGAGGACGAAGAAGAAGAAGAATGAGAAAGAAAGAAAGAAAGAAAGAAAGAAAGAAAGAAAGAAAGAAAGAAAGAAAGAAAGAAAGAAAGAAAGGACATGAAGAAGAACAAGAAGTTAAAGGTGTGGGTGGAAGGAGTGAGGGTGTGCGGTGTGCGGGTGTGGGTGTCACTTTGATTAGGCCCAAAGCTTGATGTGAGACTAATGGAAAGGAAGAAAGAGTAGAAGACTTGAAGAAGAGGAGGAGGAGCAGACGAAGGAAAACTAGAAGCACAAGGCGAGAGAGATGATGACGACGATGATGATGAGGAGGAGGAGGAGGAGGACAAAGAGGGAGAATTTCTTGCATATAATGTAATAACATGACGATTATTCTGCCAAAAATATATTTATGTAATTGATACAACCATGGGTCATCAATCAATGACCCTCACGCGGCCATGTAAAAAGGTTTATGTCCGCATGCAAAATCTTGCAACGCTACGCTAAATTACGGCCAAAGTAAATAAAAATAATAACAAGAAGAAGAACTTTTTTTTGTTTCGCTTTGGTTTGGTTTTTTTTAAGAAGGGGAGGTTATCTTCAATAAGAGTTATCTCCCTGCAGTTGTCCCGAAGCAGGAGTTTTCTATCGTGGCTGTATGTTTCTCAAGCCCTTTTTTCGTTTCGTTTGGGTAGATTAACGTCCCCGGACACATTGCGTATAGGGGACAAGGTTTCTCAAGCCCTTGCATACGGAACGGGTATTTATCTAGCGAGCGGAGTGCCTTTCAGCAGATTGCATAACGCAGGTTAAGCTAGGATACTGTGTGTACATGTACATTGACAGCAAAGCTGGAAACACGTATTCACAGGTTTTTTTGGAACTCGAATTTACTAGTAATGCATTACAATGCTATCTTGCATGGAATATCTCTATCGCCAAAAGAATGTAGTAGTCAAGTCAGTGTAATCACGGTGAATATTATCGATTGGGCAATGATGTATACTGTATGATCTCTTTTATTGTACGAAAGAAACTTCACAAAAATAGAAATCACTTAAAACAACAACTCCAGGTTCTTTGTATAGTGCTATTCAAACAGTGCAATCAATATACGTTGTCAATAAATAGTCCCAGCACATATACAAGTAACAATTTTCAAAAATTGTGAATGAATTCAAGCGTATCTTATATACTAATATAGCTATTGATCTGTAACAACTAACCACATTTACTTTGGGTATTATATACACAAACACACACACACACATACACACACACACCACTCTCTCTCTTTCCCTCTCTCTCTGTACCAGGCTGGCTTCAAGAATGGGTATTCAACTGTTGATAATATATTTACTTTGTTGTCTTGTATTCAAAAACAGTTTACTGTTGATGGTAATAGAAAGTTGTACGTAGCCTTTATTGATTTTGAAAAAGCTTTTGACTCTATCAACAGAAATATTTTGTGGCCGATTCTGTTGAAATTTCAGATTACTGGTAAACTGTTTCGGTGTATTAAAAGTATGTACAATATTGTTAGAGCAAGAGTAAGATGTGGTGAAAAGTTGACTGACATTATTAACTGTTCAGTTGGCGTTAAACAATGAGATGTGATCAGCCCGGTTTTATTTTCTTTATATATCAATGAGCTTGCCCTTAAGGTTGTACAAAATGGAAAGCATGGTGTAAATTTTTTGTTGGACACTCTGGAACTATTTATCTTGTTACTTGCCGATGATGTTGTTCTACTCTCGGTAACAGTTGTTGGTTTACAAAATCAGCTGAATAGTTTGCACCAGGCCTCGTTGGCAATTGGTCTTAAAGTCAATAAGGAAAAAAGTAACATAGTTGTATTTAGAAAAGGGGGATTCTTGGGCGCCAGGGAGAGATGGTTCTTTGATGGGCATCCTATGTTAGTAGCGAATATGTACAAATACTTAGGGATTTATTTGTCTACAAGACTGAGTTTTTCTGGCACTTGTACAGATTTGAGCAGTAAAGCTAAGGGTGCCTTGTTATGTCTCTTAAAGAAACTGTACAGTTTAAATGTGTTCTCTGTTGATTTATTTTTTAAGTTGTTTGACTCTCAAATACAACCAATCGCATTGTATGGGTCAGAAATATGGGGTTTGGACAAAGCTGCAATACATTGTGAAAAAGTTCATCTGTTTGCACTGAAAAAGTTCCTAGGTGTTGATATCCGTACTCCAAATGATTTAGTGTATGGTGATTTAAATCGTTACCCTATTCTGATTAATGCTATTGTTAATTGTATACGGTACTGGCTAACGTTGACACGTATGGACGCTCATAGACTTCCTAGAAAGTTATATGTAATGTTACGTTATTTAGACGATAGGGGGAAAACTACGTGGGGATCAAATGTACGGAAGTGTCTTTTTCAGTATGGATATGGATTTGTGTGGCTGAATCAAGGTGTGCAAGATATAAAAAGATTTTTGAGAGATTTTAAACAAAGACTTGTAGATTGTAGATGGCAAGACTGGAGTTATCATGTACAAAACAGTGATAGATATAAGATGTATTGTTTAATTGGTGGTATTAATCACAGTATAAGAACTCATCTGACCATGGGAATGGACAGGCATTTAAAATTTATAATGACACGGTTCCGTTTTGGTGTTTCGAATATTTCTGTCCATTACAATAGATATAGAAATTTTAAACCAGCTGATAAATTGTGCCCACTTTGTAAAACAAATGAAGAAGATGAATTGCACTTTGTATTATGTTGTCCAGTGCTGCATAATTTAAGAACGCAGTTCATTGCTGCAAAATATTATAGAAACCCATGTATTTTTAAATTGAGCACTTTGATGTCATCATGTCACCGGGTTACAATAAAAAATTTATGTATCTTTTTATATAGAGCATTTAGGTTAAGAGAAATTGTACTATCATAATATTGCTTAGATGCATTATGTTAACCGACTGATAGCTGATATGGTGAATTATGAATATGTAATTATGTCCTTACTTTATGAATGCATGAAGACATTGTATACACCCTTCATAAAGGGGCGATGCCTTAATGAATAAATTACAAATTCAAATTCTCTCTCTCTCTGTCTCTCTCATGCATTAGCTCAGCGGTACAGCTTTCACCTGGTCCACCGGCCGGTGACCCAGGTTCGAATCTCTTGTTGGGCAACATAAAGAGTGGCATTTTGTCACTGTCCATCTTATCAATTGTTGCTCTGGTGGTTCAGTTTTGATCTATGCCCCTGCCACCTCTTCCCTGTCTATCCTCGTCTGCCATGGCACGATTGGTGGGTGAAGACCTTAAGCTTCAATGTTCACTCACTCTCTCTCTTCCCATCTCTCCTTCAATCCCACCTCTCACTCTTTCTTCCTCTCTCTCTCTCTCTCTCTCTCTCTCTCTCTCTCTCTCTCTTTCTCTCTCTCTCTCTCTCTCTCTCTCTCTCTCTCTCTCTCTCTTTCTCTCGCACATGAACTTAAAAGAGTTTTTAAGAGGTGGTACTTCGTGGGGGTTTTTCTTTGTTTTTTTGTTTGTCTGTTTTTTCTTCTTCTTCCTTTTCTTTTTGAATATACCACACCCACCACGTCTGGATCCCCCTCCCCCCCAACAAACATACACACCTTTCCACATTCCTAAATATCTCTCCCTTCTTCCTTCTCCCGTCCTTCTTCTTCCGCGTGAACTTTGGAGGGTGTGCAAATGTTAGTACTCTACTTTTCAGAACCCTCTGTTTATGGTAATTGCAGCATGATGTATAGTTTATGTGCTGAAACGTCAAATTTCGCTTTGAGGCCCGTTTTATTGTTATGTGCTCCAAAGTAAAACCGATCTCATTGTGTTTGTGCGTGTGTGTGTTGCATGTGTGTGTGTGTGTGTAAATTGTGTGTGTATGTTGTGTGTGTGAGAGAGAGTGTGTGTGTGTGTATGCGCGTGTGTGTGGACTTATTTACACGGCGTTTTTTTGGACAAACCTCCTCTCTCTCTCTCTCTCTCTCTCTCTCTCTCTCTCTCTCTCTCTCTCTCTCTCTCTCTCTCTCTCCCCCCTCTTTATCTGTTGTCACTTTTGTATTACACAAACACTGATGTATTTAAATCTGTTGGGAACGAAAAATTTTATTTTGTAATTAATTTTGATCTCTTCCTCACCCGTGAATGGGCAAAGGGCTTAATCGAATAAGAACAATTTCATACACTCTCTCTTTCCCTCTCTCTCTCTCCTTCCCCCTCTCTCTGTGTCTGCCTGTCTCTCTGCCTGTCTGTCTCTCTCCGTAGATGATGACGAAGATGATGGTGAGAGAGAGAGAGAGTGTGTGTGTGGGTGTGTTTGTGTGTGTATTATATAATATCCAAGTTAATGTTAAAAGGTTCTTTATTAATTTGTTAAGGGACAGATTGGAAGATTAGATTAGATTTATAATTAGTCTAACATCTTTATCCCTAAAATAAAAGTTTCAAAGCGTCAGCAATAACCCTACGTGGCTCTACAGTGGCAGATATGACCAATTACCCGGAACTTAAGCCAGAACCAGATGAAAGTAGCACAAATAACTGCGAGTAGCGGTGCCACACACATTCAGATTTGGCGCTCAGGTGTTCCGGGGTGTTGTGTGTCTCAGTGTGCAAAACTCTTAGCTATGATTGATAACCAAACAAACATGGCATTAGCTATGATTGATAACCAAACAAACATGGCATTAGCTATGATTGATAACCAAACAAGCATGGCATTAGCTGCGGATGAGCACAGCTCTAACCTATAGTACGAACTGTACAGATCTAGCTAACGTAACCAAATATTTAAATAAATAAATGAAACAACAACTCGCGTCAACGTAAGCTATGTGAGTATAGGTAAATGACACGCCATCACCAACACGGAAATATACCTCAATGCTCCGCCACCCGTAAACGTTGTGTTCCCGCCACCCAACCACCCGAGTAATGACTGCAATCCGGTTCAGAAAGGCTGTTGATTGACATAGTTTGTTTGCTTTTAACAACTACACTCTACCCCGAAAATGCACACTTTCTTTCAAGACTGGTCTCACACTTCGTAGCTGAGACGAAGCTGGTGCTTGTACGGTCCTCATTTCACTTGTGAGAGGTACTCAGCGTGTCTCAGCTACGCTGTGTGAACAGGTTTGTGTGCGTGCAGGGCTCATTGTTACTTGCTTTCTTGCAAGTGTGGAAGGACTACTTGATGTGAGGATGGGAAGGAACTGAAGGCGGTGAGGGAAAGATGATGCGTCGGAGTTGGTTGATAAGGGATTATAAAAAAAAAGAGTAAAACTACAGCGATTGTTCCTATATAGCGCACTTATGAGCTCAGGGAGCAGCGCAAGGCCTTCATATAAGTTAGTAACCAACGCCAACCGGCCAACGTGGATCCTACTCACGTTGCAGGCCTAGATATCAGACTCTATGCTAGACTTGTATGAAGGCTCTCTTTTAAAAGCCCGATAACGTGTACCTTAGACATCATCATCATCATCATTATTATCATTATCATCATCATCATCATCATCATCATCATCATCATCATCATCATCAACATCATCATCATCATCACTATCATCGCCATTATCACTATCATCATCAACATCATTATGGTCTACAACCCCTTTATCGTCCTCATACTCATTTTACTTCTCCTCCTTCTTCCCTTCCTCCTCCACCTCATCATCATCATCATCATCATCATCATCTACTACTAAAACCATCACTACCCGTCTTCATCCACCCATTGCACATAGCTACGATCGAAAGAAAGTATACTCCAGGCACACGCTGCGCAGCAGACCAAAGTATGTCCCTTGTCCCTTGAAGGGATACTTTGGCGAGGTTAGCAGCCCGCTCAGTTACATTTTTGTACAGAAAAGGGTTAGGGCAAGGGCTAGGGATAGATCTACAACTAACCCTTACCCGAACCCTAGTAGCAATATTCCGCTCTTTCCGTCACTTTTTAACAGCGAGCCCAAAGTATACTTTGAAGCGATAGAGGTAAGCAGCGTCCTCAGTTACAGTGTCGGTGAAAGACTATAAACGGAAAAGTTTCGTCTCCTCTAGGCGACGAAGTAGGTCACGCTGTATTTGTTTGTAGGTCAACTGTCTTTTACGAACCGTTTCAGAATCTTTTCGAACCGTTTATTGACGCCGGATAGTGTCCTCACTTGGTTTCATACAATTTAAGAATCCAAGAAGCTAGGCAAATGGGTTTTTGGACGGAAAAAGAGCATTTTTGTAGACAAAAAGATTAGGGCAAGGGCTAGGGCTAGGGCTAGATCTACAACTAACCATTATCCGAACCTATGTAGCAATATTCCGCTCTTTCCGTCACTTTTAAACAGTACTGCGGTTCGTATCCGCGGCTAGCAGCGAGCCCAAAGTATACTTTGAAGGGATGGAGGGAATACTTTCACCTGCTGCTAGCGGGAGTTTTGGCGATACTTTCTACCGATCGCAGCAATGTGTATTACCTCGTCATCCTCCTCATTTTAGGCACCCCCCCTTCCTCTTCCTCCTTCTTATCATCATCATCATCATCATCGTCATCATCATCACCATCATCATCATCATCATCATCATCATCATCATCATCATCATCATCATCATCACCCTGTTCCTAATCTTTTTAATCATAGTAATCGTTGAAAGAATGGATACACAGAGCATACGGGTCGGCGTATGAAACCAATATCTTTGAGTGTTGATGGTTGGACAGTGCGAGTCCATCCAAGCTTGTAATTAACTACTAAAGTGGTGGAATTTGGAAAGACGCTATGTCTGTCTGTCTGTCTGTCTGTCTGTCTGTCTCTCTCTCTCTCTCTCTCTCTCTCTCTCTGACTGTCTCTCTCTTCTTTCTCACCCACTGACTGTGTGTAATAAGATAGAGAGCCCGAAAGACAGAGCCAGGCACAGACATTGAACCAATATCTGTAGGTATTCGCATTCAAGCATGTCGTTGCATGTCATTAAGCATTGAAAGTGAAAGTAGTAGACTGCAAGCAGAGCGAGAGGGAGAGAGGATGAGGGGAAAGAGAGAGAGAGAGAGAGAGAGAGAGAGAGAGAGAGAGAGAGAGAGAGAGAGAGAGTAAAAGAGGGACAGAGACAGAGACAAAAAAGACAGACAGACGGATAAAGAGAGCGTCAACTAAACATGAAATAACCATCCAATGGAAGAGAGGGTAGGGTCATAAATCAACACGGAACCACCAGAGCAATCATACTGCTAAAACGGACAGTGAAACAAGGCCGCTTTTATCCTGCTCAACACGGGAATCGAACCAAGATCAACGGTCAACGGTGTGCCAGGTGACCTCTGAACGACTGAGCTACGGCAGCAGGTTTCAATGCTGAAGGCATTAATTTACCTGACTGCCTCGCGTACCGATAACATTATAGATCTAACATTCAATCCTTCTGGTGCCCGTATACAGTACAGTACAATACGATACATCCTTATTACCTCAAAATGTCTTACAACAGGCGCAGGATCACAGTTAAATTTTCTGGAAATCTACTCCTTGGGACAAGCAATATATCAAATGAGGACTAGTATGTGCGCACCTCTGCTGTCCGTCACACGAACTTTTAAAATCCTGACGCTCTAGACGGGAGAATGCCAAATACAACAACAAAAACATACTACAAGCACCAAGTTCTATCTCACCCTTGGTCGTTCAGGATCGCTCAATTGTCTGAGGGGTTACAAGGTGCGCATCAGCCGCACGTTACCTTGGATTGAGGGTTGGGGGGAGAAGTTTGTGGAGAGGGGTGGATGGGGGTAAAGGCGGTTAGGTGGAACGTTCCATATTACCGTTAAAATCCATGTTTCCACACCAGGCGGATAACGTATTTCCATCTGTACCTGTTGCACTACTCCTGCATGGCAGTGGCACGCTGTAGGCACCTTAAGTTTTTTCACTCCATTACCTTCCCATTCGGCCTGACGTTCAAACCACAGCATAAGAGCAACCCATGTGGCAGACTATGGTAAGAGAACCCATTAATAGAGTCCCGTGAGAATCGTGTCCGTACTTAGTTCTATGTACAAGTTTGATGTCTTCCATTCTCCGCAAAGTGGCCGGTGTCCAGCTGCGTTTCTGAAGAAACTTTGTCGAGAGAGGTTCTGCAGAAAGATTTTGAAGGCTGTATACTGTTCGAAAGCAGAACAAAAGAAAAAACGGATTTTTTTCTTTCCTTTTATATCATTAATTATTTCGTGTTTTCCTTTTTTTCTCTAAATCTTGTTTGTTTTTTGTTTTTGTTTTGCTAACGTTTTATTGTCCTTTTTTATTGGGAAATTCTGGGCGCGCCCAAACCTAACCTACCTAATATTAGTTAGGTTTTGGAAATGTTGCTGGGAGAGCAAACCCAGTGATGAGACAGCAGCAAGTATTGAGAACAGTAGCAGAATAGATCCATCAAAGATCTACCCATTCTCCGAGCCACCCCAAGTGACTTTTGGACTGTTAAGTTAAACCTAGCTATATGACGTTTTGGACATTTAAGTTAATGTAGTGATTAAATAATTAGATATAGAGTAGAGGAAATAAATGTGTGATATTTACTATTAACAAGTGGCTGGACTACTTATGTTTTATAGCCGTGCGAGAGCTAGTGTGTCAGTGAATCTTTTACACGTTTCTCTCTATCTCTGTAACCCCATCCTCACACAGACCGGGCCAAACATCTACATGTATTAAGATTAGTCATAGGGCGATCTAACTAGCCGATTCCCGCAGACGAACGACGAGTGGGTAGTAGCATTCCATTGTGTAGAGCCCAGCAACATTAAAGCCCACCGTCACACCGATTAAAACAAATCTCGGTTTTCGTAGGTTAAACCACTGCACAGTCATTCTAACACGGGTTTGTGAGACCCCAAACCTTCGTTACTGGTGTGATATTATAATCCCATTGTGACAAATCCTCATTAATAGCCCATTGAACTGTATTTGTAAGGAAAGCGACTTGTCTTCCAAGCTCTGGATCACCTATATTACCATGTCTTGCATACTCTTTCTCTTCGAGTTCTTCATCTCTGTATTATAGACGATTTTTTTGGTCGTTCTTTTCGAGTTCTACATCTCTGAAATATGGATCACTTTTGCTCCTTCTCTTCGAGTTGTCAGCCTACATCTCTATAATAAAGTTTTTATTAGCTTCTGTTCTCAACGAGCACTAGAATATTTCTGTTATGTGAATAGTTTTTTTTTCATTTTTTATAAAATGGATGTTTTTTGCTCTTGTTGTCAACGAGCACTAGCGTACCCCTATTTTGAGAATGTCTTTTGCTCTTTCCTGTGGAGTTCTATATCCCTGTTATATGGATTGTTTGATGCTGACCACGCATGAGGAAGCAGAAAGATTGGCAGCTCCCGCCCAGCTTCTTGCATTTTACACTTTTTCCTCTCAGCAAGCACTGGTGTGTACGGACAGGGCGAAACGTCAAAAAGCCCTAGTAGAGGTCGATTGTCACGGACCGGTTTTATAGTTAGTTGGGTCCGATGACTTTATATTATTGTTAGTCTGTATCTCGTGAGAAGATATTGGTAATTTTTTAGTACAGCTAAATTTTGATTGGTTGAGCTGGTCACATGACAGTCCACTAACGTACATTCAAAAATCTATTCATTCTTTTCTGGACGGTACTAGTGATTGTTTGTCCTGGACTTCTCGCAGCTGTGTCTGCAGGTATTCACAACTTTCCGGCACCTCTCATAAAAACTCGTGGGTATCGCCATTGTAAATTAAAACGAGGTTAGCATGAAACCAAGTTCCGGTCTAGCTTGTTTTGCTTTTATCAAAGCTTGATGCGTGACTTTTAAATATGGCAAATTGCCGAAAACGACGATTGTTAGAGCCAGAAAACGAGTGGGATAAGTATAAAAACGGTGGAGGAAGTACATGCTCAGTGAAAGGATGCAAAAAACAATCGTAGAGGCCTGTATTTGTGGCGACTTCGGAGGTGCGTCGATCATCGACAGAAAGTGAAACAGGACCTGAAGACTCTTGTAGTTTTCCATAGCTTCGCCGTCGCAACCTTCACAAAACACGAAGTAACTGACTATGTTACGCGAGCGTTGTGGCCTAGTGGGCTAAGGCGGGACTAACTTGCCTTGTTCACAAGCCATAAACCTATGGCGCCTGACAGGTGTGGGTTCGAGCAAGCATCTGGGCGTTATGTTTTTCCGAATATTTTTCAAAAATTCACAAATAATGTTAGGTAGGTAGGGTTTAGGCGCGCCACTGGCGATAGAAAGTGATAATAAACTGCAGCAAAAAAAAATAAAAATATGTGAGGGTACGATACAGGTGGCCAGTGACACATGTTATTATTCTTGAATATTTGGAAATAACTCACTAAAACACGCGGAGAAAAAAAAACGGAAGTATTTTTCATAGAGGGGATTCCCGTTGGTGCATAGGATAGCAGAAAAGTGTGAATATATAGGTAGTGTCAAAGGCTAAAGAGATTGCGAGAGACACCATACACGTCCTTGCAAAGCATTATACACTTTTACCACCTGCTTGCCGTTTTCAAGAGCCTAAATTTTCCGCTGTTAGAACTAAATGCAGCATTCTACCAAAGTCAATCGAACTCCTGAATAAATATAAATGATTTTGACGGTTGTGTGGGGGTGTAGGTGTGTGCGTGTGTGTAAGAAAGAGAGAGTGTTTTTATATATACGATTCCTTTTGATCACTTGTCGCCTGTGCAGCAGGTGCTAATGTGTGCAATGACCGCTGTTATGTACAGTAGGTTTGTAAAATATAAGTTCTCCCCTCTTTGTTTGTTTAGTTATCTCTGTCATTAGAATTGATTTGTATGATCTTTTATACATTTAAAAATGCAACACGAATGTCTTTTACTTTAATGTAATTAACCTTTTAACCTGTTATCTGTACATTAATATAAGCGAGAAGGAGAATGATATATAGATGTATAGATGTCCAGTAAGAATGATATATACTAGTAAGAATGTGAAGTGCCAACTGTGTAGGTCACATGTGCTATGTTTTCTTTTTATTGATTGATGATTTCCTGTAACTGCCTGCAAAACATGTCCTCATTTCTCAAAGTGAGATAACAATTTCAGAGAAAAATTCAGATCGGTTAGCCCTGAAGTGGGAGAAGGTTTTGGAACTTTTTCAAAGTGGTTTTCTCACTTGTTGGAATCCTTGGTGGATCGAACCGTTTTTTTTTTTATTAGTTCTCTTCTTTTACAGGGTCATGACTCTAGTGTTGGTTGTTTTTGGTCTTTGTACATCTTGGGGTGAGGACTGTGTGTGGGGAAGGAGGAAGGGGGAGGGGGCAGGGAGGTTCTGACTATGAGTCTACTTGGGATATTTCAATTGTTGTAACAGTAAACGATAATGAATCGTCGCTCAGACGCACCGCCAAGTTTTAAATTATTGCCATCTCTCTCTCCTTGTGTACACACACACACACAAACACACACACCCACACACCCACACACACACACACACACGCAGGCTACTCTTCACACTTTCGCAGCGGCGCAAGTTTAGAATCAACCTTGATGTTATTAATGGGCACTTTAAAAATAATAATGATAAGTGCATCGTTTAACAGGAAAACCAAACTTTTAAAATACTTTTTGTTTACTTAATATTTTATTTTTTTTTAAAATTGTATTTCATTATTTTTTGGTTAAATTGTTAAATAATTATGGTGTGTTTTTTAGACGCGTGTGTGAGTGTGAACCATTGGTGAGTGTTAACACTGTGTGAGGGTGTATCACCATAGTGTGTGAATAGACCAAACACTAAATACGTAACTTAACTGAAAAAGACCTTATTTTTCCACTGTGAGGCAGCACTCACTGTGAATTTGAAAACTTGGTGTGAACTTGGGGTCCTTTCAAGAAACGTGCTAAGAAGTATAACCCTTATTTCCCACCTCCATCCCCTACTGCTTGGCCAAGGGTTACAGAAATGAGGGCTTTAAACTGTATAGTGCCCGTCTTGCTACTATAAACATGAAAATGCTTGTCTGACCTCTAATACACGCTTCTCTAAAGAGTAACTTCGGACGTACATGCAAACCTACATTCCACAAAGGCTATCTTCCCTATTCACACTTTTCTGCTATCCTATGCACCAACGGGAATCCCCTCAATGAAACATACTTCCGGTTTCTTTCTCTTTTTAGTGAGTTATTTCCAAATATTCAAGAATAATAACATGTGTCACTGGCCACCAGTATTGTATCCTCACATATTTTTTTTTGCTGCAGTTTATTATCCCTTTCTATCGCCAGTGGCGCGCCTAAACCCTACCTACCTAACATTATTTGTGAATTTTTGAAAAATATTCGGAAAAACATAACGCCCAGATGCTGGCTCGAACCCACACCTGTCAGGCGCCATTGGTTTCTGGCTTGTTGACAAGGCAAGTTAGTCCCGCCTTAGCCCACTTGGCCACAACGCTCGCCTAACATAGTCAACTACTTCGTGTTTTGTGAAGGTTGCGACGGCGAAGCTATGGAAAACTACAAGACTCTTCAGGTCCTGTTTCACTTTCTGTCGATAATCGACGCACCTCCGAAGTCGCCACAAATACAGGCCTCTACGATTGTTTTTTGCATCCTTTCACTGAGCATGTACTTCCTCCACCGTTTTTATACTTATACCACTCGTTTTCTGGCTCTAACAATCGTCGTTTTAGGCAATTTGCCATATTTAAAAGTCACGCATCAAAACAAGCCAGACCGGAACTTGGTTTCATTCTAACCTCGTTTTAATTTATAATGGCGATACCCACGAGTTTTTATGAGAGGTGCCGGAAAGTTGTGAATATTCGCTGGTGTGTAAATAATTACTTCCATTCATTATAAACACTTAGCTGCTTCCTTTCTAGCTTAATGAGAGCCACGTCTGTCTTATCCCCCTCACTGCTTTACCTTCCCCGGTTCTAAACAGATCCAGGTACAACCCAGTCACAGCTGGGTGGACTGAGATGTGTCGTGCGCTTGTTTCAATCTTCCTTTTTGGTGTGTCGTCTGGTGGTTGCCATCCAAACATGGTCACCTATCTAAGCAGATCCGTCCCGACGCTGCTGAGCATGAAACATTGCACTAGCGTGTGCCCCAGAAAGCATTACTCCATTGCGCCACCTAAGAATGTGTGTCATGTTTACATCTTTTCACTGCACAGGTGTCACTAATGCAGTGTTGCGCCGTCACTCGCTTCAGCATGCTCAAAGCCCAATTGCTGACTGTGGCTGAAATACTATACTGACCAGCTCATTTCACCGGTGCAAGGTTGGTTAATTTTGTCTTGTTGTTGACTGTGTGCGTTTGTGTGGGAGGTGGGGGCGGGGGTGTAGTTCGATGCTTTAATGTGTGTTTTTTGTTTGTGTATTTTTTGGCGATTTTGAAGTTACTTTTTGTTTGTAGAGAGCAAAATTGCAACATGCTTCATCACTTTTGGGGCTGTTTGGGGTGGGGAGAAGGTGGATGCATGTGGGTGGGAGAGTTGGGTGAAGGGAAGATGGGAGGGGAGGGGAGGGGAGGGAGACTGGGTAGCGCAGAGGGGTGTAGCAGGGAAGGATTGTGGGGATGAGGGGAGGGGGAGGTCTATGTCTACCGGAGGGTTAGATCAAACGTCTGCATTCCTCTTCGATCAAATATTTCAGAGACGGGAGGTGATTTAGAATGAACGACAAAGTGGGGTCAGCGTTGGGTGAAGTATCCTTCAACTGTACAGTTATAAGCGTTTTTAAATTGCTTCCTCTGTCGAGCAAAGTGTGTTGGACAAATCTGACAGGCGTTCAGACAGCTTGAAAACATCTTAACGGCTTTTTAATTAATGTTCTAGGGTGGCTCAGTAGCGTACTGGTTTGACCACGCGCCACAAATGTATCCTTAAGAAACGTACAGTGCGGTTAGCTACTTGGATGGGTGACCACACTTGTAAGGCATGAGCCACCAAACGACACAGAAGAATAAAAACAATCAAACGCACAACACACCCCAGTTCACCCAGCTTTGAATGGGTACCTGGCACTGTTTAGAACCAGGGGAAGGTGAAGCAGCAGTGAGGGAGAGGAGATAGGCATCGCCCTCATTAAGCTGGCCCAAGATAAAGAACGGTCAGAAACGTCTCTCTCTCTTTCTTTCTCTCTCTCCCCAACAACCGAAAGGTTTTGGGAACACCACTACGTAATTACCTTTGCTTTAAACACTTAGCAGAGGTGACGAGATTCGAAAACACGCACACACACACACACCCCACCTCGCACCCCTCCACCCCAACACTCACAAACACGCTTAAATACTTGTTCCAACTGCTTCTTTTTTTTTTTAGCCGCACTCACAGCGTACAAGTGTGGGAAAAAATAACCGTCGTTTTGTGTTATTAAGGGCGAAGGAACAGGTCATCGTTTTTTTTCATTTGCTTGTTTAATTTGTTTGTTTGTTAGTTTTCTTTCTTTCTTCCTTTATCCATTTCTTTCCTTAAAAAATATTTTTTGCCCACTGTGTTTGGCAGACTTGGAACAACTTAATTTAAATGTTCACATCTTTTTTAAAATTTATTTTTATCCTGCAATATCTTCGCAGTTTTGTAGAAGGCAAGCGTTACAAAATTGAAATCGTATCATTATCATTTTTACATTTCTTGCAAACTATATGAATATACAGGCCTTGCAAAAGTAACAAGCCGTCAATGGGAAACGTCTTTCTTCTTCTTCTTCTTCTTCTTCTTCTTCTTCTTCTTCTTCTTCTTCTTCTTCTTCTTCTTCTTCTTCTTCTTCTTCTTCTTCTTCTTCTTCTTCTTAATCTTTCTCGTCATCATCATCATGTTCGTCTCCTTCTTAATCTTTCTCGTCATCATCATCATGTTCGTCTTCTTCTGCTTCTTCTTTCCTAGCTCCAGTAAGATATCAGTACAACTTATGTTAATATGATAAATAAAAATAGATGCAACAACAACAACCAGTAAGATATTAGCTGTAAAATTCCCGAGCAACGAAACACTGTAATTAGAAATGTGTGTGTGTGTGTAAGTATGGGTGTGTTTGTGTGTGTGTGTGTGTGTGTGTTGAGAGATAGAGAGGGAAGAGAGAGAGAGAGAGAGAGAGAGAGAGAGAGAGAGAGAGAGAGAGAGAGAGAGAGAGAGAGAGAGAGAGAGAGAGAAAAAAGAGCGGTGCGGTGCGTGCATGAACTGCCAGCGGAACGGAATGCAATTTGTGAATGAAAATGTTCTGACGGTATGTATGTTTGTGTGAACCTTTCATCACTCACCTCCTCCTTCCCTCCCCTCTAGCCCCCCTTACATTAGGGCGAGCCACGAGCTCCATCACTATAGGCTACTTGTCCTTTCCCGGTCACCACTATTCTTCTTCCCTGCCATTTCCCTGCCTCTTGCTCTAAAAATATTTTAAGTATTCAATGAAAAAATCCTCTAGTCATCCTTTATTCATTCTTCCCCTCCCTTCTTTTTCTTGTCCTCCTCCTCTTCATCATCATCATCAGTGCAAACATGAACTTCATTATTTTCAAAATTATTTCTGTTCAGATTTCTTCTCCTTCTTTCTCTTCCTTCTTCTCCTCCTCTTTTTCTTCTCCTTTAAATCTCGTCATCGTTGACGGCTTTTTCTTATCTTTTTCTCCTTGTTCTTTTTATTCTACTTTGGCGTCGTCGTCGTACTCGTCTTTGTAACGGTCATCTTCTACCCCTTCTACCCCTTCTACCCTTACCCCCACCTCATTATCATCATCGTCATCATTATCATCATCGTCACTATCATCACCATCATTATCATCATCATAATTCTACGATCGCTTCAACCTCGTCTTAACAGAAATATCATGCCTTTTACCAGTTTTACTTAAGTCACTTTTATGAGCTTTTGTGACTAAGACCCACCTTCCCCTCACAATATTTCCTTCCCAAGGCCAACAATGCACCACGGGGCACTGGCGGTAAATAAATCTGGCAGTTAAGAGAGTCGTCCAATAAATTGACTCCATAACTTTATTATATGACTGATGTATGTTTAACACTGTGTTTACCTATCCTTTAGTGCTGTATACATGTTGTATGCAAATGAAGCGTATGACACGATGAATGCATGTGTGACTGTGCAAGAAAGGATGTATTTCATTGTCGCCATGCCACACCAAAATCCTTGTAACGTTTTTACTTGGTGAATAAATATTCTTATCTTATCTTATCTTATGTTATGTTATAAAGGACGACCGTTCTGATCACCTATAGGATAAAAGGCTTTGAACCTTCCAGTGGGGACGTGGCGCGGTAGCTTAATTATGGTTTTGAATACGGTGTGCTGATGCTGTTGCAGAAATTCTTCATTTTTACACTACAGTTGCCCTGCCCGAAACAAATTATTATGCAGTGGGGCGGCACGACAGCTTACAGTGATGGTTATCAATATTGCTTCGTTGCATGCAGAAAATCGTCATATCGTACATCCCTCCCCCGAGCCACCCCCAGCGATATCAAGGTGTTTTAGTCCTCTTTGATTTCAATGTTTTATGGACTTTAAGAAAGATATACTACTACTAAAATCGTCAACTATACACTACAGTCCCTCTGTTCCAAAACGTATTATAGGTTGGAATCGATCTATCGGGAGACATTGAAAAACCAGCTGTTCTGTTCTCATCACACTTTTTTTTTGTAATATATGGATTGAAAATGGATGGAGTTTCTTAAACTGCAATAGTTCGCTTGCAGAAATGTAAATGTTCATCCTCACTGCCAGAACTGTGTCTGGAGGCTCCAAAGCTTCTCTTATCCTTTAGCCAATCAGCATGAGAGGCGGGAGGGGGGGGGGGGGAGAGAGAAAGCTATACAGAATTTACTCCCTCTAAACTTCCGTTATTTAGCTTCATAGGCGCTAAGGTCCTTTCTTTTCTCTAAGTAAGTCTATTGAGAGTACGGCTCACTCTTCAATGTTTGTGTCTTCTCAGGTTCTATGGGGCCTAATTCCTAATTCAGAACTGAGAGGTATGACTGGGGTGAGGATGATTGTTGTACCGTGCGTGGTTTTAAATCCAGATACCCATTAATAGCTTTGTACACGTAGGTGTTTAATATATAATGGCCTGCCTTCGTTGCAAGGCTAGTGGAGGTTCATGAACTTTTCTTCGGAGGTCTTGAGAGCCTGAACATTCACGATCCTAGGCTTGGCATCCTAAACCGTTTGGACAAAACCATTATCACGAACGTAGGTTTGGGATCTAAGAACTTCGAAAAAAAAAAGATTGGTGAACCACCACGAACAGTTAAGACAGGCCTTTAGATCTGGCATTCTTGGGTGCAATGTTCTAACCCATAGATACGGAGCCTTTTCAAAAAAATAAGAGAGGGGTTGGGGAGGGAAAGGCGGTCAGAGAGAGAGAGAGAGAGAGAGAGAGAGAGAGAGAGAGAGAGAGAGAGAGAGAGAGAGAGAGAGAGAGATTGTGTACTTTGTGTGATGTCTATAATCTAGGTCGCAAAAATGAGCTAGAGGCGAAGTACATATAAATGTAAGCCCACTACGTCTGTGTGTGTGTGTGTGGGTGAGAGAGAGTCTGCATGTGTGTGTTTGTGTGTATATGTGTATGTTTAGGTATGTTCATCCGTGTGTGTGCGCGCGCATGTGTGTGTGAGGGAGAGAGAGAGAGAGAGAGAGAGAGAGAGAGAGAGAGAGAGAGAGAGAGAGAGAGAGAGAGAGAGAGAGAGTCTGCGTCAAAATGTGTAAGTACGCCCGGGCGTGCTTGCGCGCGTGGGTTTGTATATATGTGCGCATGCTTGTGTGTGTGAAAGAGAAAGAGAGATAGAGCTTGCGTTTGTGTGTGTGTGCGCGCGAGCGTGTGTGGAATGCTGAGGGGTGAAATGTGCCAGATTGCACGCAGGTAGAGCTGTGGATGTAGATCAGCAGGCAGGCAAGCGGGTGAAAAAGTGCAGAACATGCGCACTGATGTGTTTTTAGATAGGCCACTTCCGCCGACAACCTCCGCAGAAGAATGAACTCCAGTCGTTAAGAAAAATAGTCGCTGCGACAATTGTCCACGTCCACGTGAAAACAATATCACCTCACCGAAGCTGCCTTCATTACATTTTGCTCACCTTAGCCTTGAACTCTGAATTTAGCCCCGAGTGATATTTTTCTGTAACCCGCTCCATACCCCCACATACTCCTTCGCACCCCACAAGAAAGCACCCTTAACTCCATCCGTCACGCTCTGGGTGTTGACAATGTTCACAACAAACTACATTGGTGTGATGACAGAACTGCAGCACGTCGCAATCAAGTTCACACATACATTTTCACAACAAAGTTTTTGAAAACGGGTAAGAAAATATATAATCTATACCGTTGGGTCACATTACAATATTGCTGATGTCATAGTAGGGAGAATTCTGTCACTATTGATTTTATTTTACTGAGTAGATTATAATAGTCTTTTTTTTGCTGAGCTAGTTAATTAGTTATTCATTGCTTACAGGGTCCTATCCTATCCCGTAACTCGTAGGTCGTTGGTGCACCACAGATGATCGTTTAACCAGCGTATTCCATCTTTCTCTGTCCTCAGCAACGCTCATGGTTTCGCTCAGTGTCAAGCCGGCCCATTCTCGAATGTGGTCCTCCCACCTCTTTTTCTGTCTCCCTCTTCTTCTGGCCTCCTTGCACCGTGCCTTCCAGAGTCCAGCGGAGTGCAAAGAGCCGAATCAGGACCACAAAATCAGGACCATAACTTGGTTGAAAGAAGACTCACACCTGATCCATATAAATGATCTGTTGAAACAACCCTAGTGGTAAAACTGAAGGCACTCCACCAGCCGGTCACTTTACAATAAAGGCATCCCATGCAGGGGACGCTGAGGCTATACTATAATTTATCGACCTCCCGTTTACAAACACAAAACAGAATACAAACATCATTACAAAATATGAACAAAACACACGCATATAAAATGCCTACATTGCTAAATAATAGGAAGCCCTGGTGACCATTTGGCAGAAAGCGTCCAATTTCCAAGCTCACGCAATAGTCCTCATACACAAATGAGGAGTTTTGGAAGAGTTTCCACAAAGAAAGGTAAGTGGTTGGTCTAGCCAAGAAGATAGTATAATAGATTGATAGAACAGATTAGGGATGACAAAGAACTAAGGAGGAAGACAGCGACAGCAGAAAATGTGGATACTATTTATACAGAGACAACCGGCACCCGCACGGGGGTTTTGCTGAGCTGACCTTTTCATAGCAATTTTTTTGTACATAATTAAAAGTGTCGCAAGTAAATGTTTTACAATTTTAACGACAATATTGCAGAGTAATGAATGGAAAACGACATTATTTCATATATAATTTTCTTGAAAAACCTCGGGTGGCTATATATTTTATTATTTATATAAGCGACAATGTTTTATGGAGTAGTGGTTGTATAAAGACACTATTTCATACATGACCATTTGCCTTGAAAAGTCCTAAGGGACTGGAAATGTATAAGATATACATAATAATCGCTGCCTTTGCCTGAATATTCCGTGAAAAACTGTGGCTACAGAAAACAGCAGCACAACAGCTTTTTTCGTGAATGCTGCAGCGGCGCAGCTTGCCCTTTCACGCGTCCATCGCGGTCTGAAAAGTCATCCATCTTTTGACGTAGCGACGACGTCATTTCCACGCCTTCCTTAACCGCGCGCCTTTCATCATGGCCATCTTCACGTTAGGCGCGCATGACGACTTGAAAAGACCCGGCTGAAGTTCTTGAAGTCAGGAACCTTTATCTTTAAAGAATTTTTTTTTCGGGGGATAGGAGGGAATGTTTGTTTGTGGTTGCTATTTTTCCATTTTAACCCCCCCCCCCCCCCTCCTCACCTTCATAACGTTTTCTCCCGGCTGGCATTATATATATGCCATACACACAGACGCACGCGCACACAGGGAAACAAAAACAATACACCCATGCGAGCGCACACACCCAAACACATACGTGTTGCGCTGAATTCTAGACATGCTGCATTCCGCGTTGTGTGTGCGTGGGTGCGCGCGCCGCGCACTCACACGAATAAGACGCAAATGCACACACTACTCACCAACACATACACAACTCAATGTACGCACACAAATCCCCGCACAACTCAACACACACACGTTGCTCTGACTTTGAGACATTTTTGTATCCCCCTCACTCTCCGCCTGTAGCCTATGTACAACGTTCCGAAGCATCATCCCTTGTAAATTTGCTGCTGTTTACAGCCTGACTGTCATAGTATATCGAATGCCAGCCATCTCTCTGGGCTTTAAATGTTGTTCCTTTTACTCTTGGAAGTTCTTGCAAACTTCTAGTCCTATCTCTGTGGGCGAGGCACATTTATAACTTGTGTCCTACACAAACATTTAGTTTTCATCTTTAAGTTTCGTTGTTCACAGTCTTCAAACACAGAATGTCGATGAAAAGTCGAATGAAGTGTGGCGGAAAGGGAGGCGACTGGTTCAAGCTTTGGAGATAGGTTGTCTACCTTCCATTTTTTGGATACACTAGCCTTGGGTGGCTCCTGCTGTGCAAAATCCTTTGGTGTGGCCATTGAGTTATGCAGGGCAAGGCAAAACGAACTATGTTCTCCCCGCCTGACCATTCGTCTTCTGGTTTTGGTGGTGAGCAGGACTACAATGTCGGCAGGCATTTTATGCAAGTCAGTGGCAGTGACTTGTAGAGAGTGTCGTTGGCACTAGTAGTCGGCAAACCGGTTTACTTCCCCGCCTTGCAAGACAAATATTTGTATGTCCCTCTTACGAGGAATAAATGAAATTAACAGTGCAAGTCGGGACGTGTTCTCAAGATGGCTCGGCTACAGAAGTAAAAGCTTACCGTGTACTTTGTTTTACTTTATTTATGTATGGAATCTTTTTTACACAGCACTTTTTTATCTCAAAAGCTGCTCAACGCGCTGGCCGATACAGGATCTAACTCAAACCGCCCGAGGCGCCTACTTACAGCCTTTGGTGCATTGTAAGACCGCCAGACAACTGAGCACAATCCTGGGCGACTGGGAACGGGGGAGACAGGACCTAGTGCTTGCTGGGTGTATTTGTGTATCCGGGCCTCACCCGTTTAGGACATGTGCTTCGGGATCTTTCAAGTCTTGCGATGAAATGCGTGCAAGGACTAGACCTCGGTTTATACTCTCATCTGAAGGAGTAGAATCATAGCAGTGCCTTAGTGTCATGTGTTTTTGTTGTTTTGGCATTCCAGACAGTCAACCAGCTTGGAGCCACTGATCGTAAGGGCTGCGACGTTATCCCTTGACATTGAATGCTTCAGTCGTTATTGCCGTTAAGCACACCGCTGAGCCAACCGTGTTTAGCCCCTCCAGGCCTTTTTACATGGCATTTTAAAGTAGCAAGTGCTTGGAGAAGACCAAATGACGTAAATCTCGAAGCCGATAGAAGTCAGTCAGCAAATCGAATGCTGAATTTTGATGTAATATTCAATGTTTATAGAGTCCAGCGTAAATCAAATGCTAAACGTAACTTCGGCTTCAAAACCTCGTTATTTTTTTTACTCTAAATGTGTTAATTTACTTCTTTTGAAGTGTTGAATAATCGTTCTTTGAGACCCTTTAAATTCTGTTCTATTAACATCACATTCTTTAAAATAAGGGAGTCAATTGTCCATTTGAAAAGTTGCGAATGTCGGTGTTTAGCGTTCTTTGAAAAGCCGATCATCACAATAATTTTTTTTTCGTTCTTTTGGAATCCTCGTAGACCTCGAAAGTTTTTATTATCGATCTATTTAGGTTCGAATACCGTCCATTCGAATCTTCGATCTTATGTGTCGATTCGTTAGATAAAATTTAATCTAAACCTGAATTAAGGAAGGAAAAAACCATCAAGGAAACTGCATTAGAAAAGAAATCTATCACAGGCGCCTGTATTGGAACATAATTATGCGAAGTCTATATTACTAGTATTATAAACTTTGCATACTAGTACTAGAGAGTCCGTTCACATCGCATGTGCTACTTAACTTATGAATGGCAGTGTCTAATTCGGTCGACTAGGATTCGAGATAATGCGTATGTGGTCGTTTATCATCCTTAGTTGTCCCTGACGTTCAGAGCCTTTCCGTGACCTCACTCTTTTTCTCTTTGTGGCTTGATTCCAACGGTTCTTACTCACGCGCACTCCTAACCCACTCTCTCTCTCTCACTCTCTCTCTCTCTCTCTCTCGCTCTCTCTCTCTCTCTCTCTCTCTCTCTCTCTCTCTCTCTCTCTCTCTCCTCCCTCACTCAATTTCAACTTTTCCTTGTCACCTTCAAGTTTCAAAACATTTTTTAATCGAACGCAAATTGACTGATAATCAAAATAATGAAACAATAATTATGTTCTGCTTTCTTCACAAAGCTGGCACAAAGGGAAGTGTCATTCTCACTCCCACCTCTCCTTCAAAATGAGCATAAGCATTATTATTGTTGTTGCTGTGTTGTTGTTATTATTATTATTATTATTATTATTATTATTATTATTATTATTATTATTATTATTATTATTATTATTATTATTATTATTATTATTATTTTTATTATTTCCCTGAAATATTTTCTTTGAGAAAAAACGCAGTTCTTGTTTCCATTAGGATGTTCCAAAAGTACTTTTTCCTCGTATTACTTCTTTCCATCTTTCTTTCCCTTGTTTTCATTTCGTTGTTTCTCTCTTTCTTTCCCTTGTTTTCATTTCGTTGTTTCTCTCTTTCTTTCCCTTGTTTTCATTTCGTTGTTTCTCTCTTTCTTTCCCTTGTTTTCATTTCGTTGTATCTCTCTTTCTTTCCCTTGTTTTCATTTCGTTGTTTCTCTCTTTCTTTCCCTTGTTTTCATTTCGTTGTTTCTCTCTTTCTTTCCCTTGTTTTCATTTCGTTGTTTCTCTCTTTCTTTCCCTTTGTTTTCATTTCGTTGTTTCTCTCTTTCTTTCCCTTGTTTTCATTTCGTTGTTTCTCTCTTTCTTTCGTTGTTTCTTTCTTGGTTTTCTTCTTTTCTTTCGGTCTCTTTGTCTTCATTTCTCTGGGATTTGTTTTGTTGTTTATAGCTTTTTGTCAGTCTTTCTTTCTTCCCTCCTTCTTTTCTAACATTTTTTAACTACAGGTGTGTATGGCTGAGGAACACAAAGACAGAGCCCGCAAAGGCGTGGAATCACACACAAGGAAATAATCAGATACGATAGTCTTCAAACTGATCACACATCTGTCTGTCATCGCACGTGCAGCTAAATCAGATGTGGAGAAGCACACGGGTTTATTGCTGCGTGTTGTCTGATGCTGTTCGCTTTTTCCCTTTCGTCTCACGATCAACGAACGCGCACTGCTCCTAATACCAGACGAAATCTTAAAGGCAAGGGTCTGGGAAGGCTCGGTCGAGTTTCTAGCAGTAAAGAATCACTGCACTTTGAAAGTCTTCTAACCCATGAAGAAAGACCCAGAGCAGCACACCTTACTATCTCTGCTGAAAGATCAATTTAAAAAAAAAGAACACCGAGCGTTAATTGTAGATTATAATCACACGACACCGAAGTGTATAGGCGACTACTGGTCATATCATAGTGCCACCAGCGAACCAGTTGATGGCAATGGGAAAATAATATGGTCCCACGCTGTCCAATCCGGTATTCGAACCAGGGACCTTTCAGTTACTAGTAACCAACTGAGCTACCCGGCCACATATACACTGAGCGTTTGGAAGAGAGTTAAACATATAACCACCAAAGATCACAGGCGCCCGTAACGGAATTTGAGAGTATCTATACTGATATTACAAGGTATAGACTCCGTTCACATTTCAATACGGTCGTCTGTGGCAAAGACGATGGCGCCAGATGTGGAATCTGTACTGTAAAGTTAAACGTTCAGTATCTTCAAGTCAAGTCAAGTCAAGACACTTTATTACCCAATGAATTCAAAATACATAGGATTTTGTTTTGGTGATGCGGTAAAACATTCAGTCCCTCTGCAACAACAAACAACAACCTTCCAATCTTTTGGATGAACCGACAGCGAGACTGAAGGGGATTGGGTGGGGATTGGTGGAAAGGGAGGGGAGAAGATACGGGTGGGTGTGTGAGGAAGTGGGTCGTTGAGGGCAATGGTCTAATGATGCGTACCGATACGTCATGTCATATCTGTATTTTCATTCCAGAGATCGTTTCAATTGAAGAGCCCCTCTGCCAAATGAATATCTTCAAGTATAATCGGCATTGGACCTTTGGGATCACACAACAGACCTCGGGATCACACATTTTAGCGTCAAAGATGTTTTTTTTAAATTCACAGTGAGTGTTGCCTCAATGGATAAACAAAGCCAAAACAAAAAAGTGCGGTTTTGATATAAATCGACGAATTCATTTGTAATAGCAACAAGGTTGATTCTTAAAAAAAAAAAAACACCGCTGCGTATGTGTGTTCAGCAGTGCCGTTACGCTGACGTTTCTTTGCACAATACCACCAAATGGAAACTTACAGCTCAGTAGGCAATCCATTTGATTGATTGATTGATTGATTGATTTATTGTTGCTTTAGGTCCAGCGGACTCTTTCGAGCCAAATCAGGACCGGACAACCCCCGATCCGCATAAAAGATCTGCCGAAACAACCCTAGTGGGAAAATTGAATGCCCTCCACCGGCCAGTCACTTTACAATAAAGACATCCCACGCGGGGGACGGCTGAGGGTTGACCTCAACTACGCGAACACCCCGGTTACAAAAACAAAATAGAATACAACCATCATTATAAATCATCAACAAAACACATACATATAAAAAGCCTATAGTGCGAAATAATACAATCATAGGAAGCCCTAGTGACCACCCGGCAGAAAGCGTCCAACACTCCCAAGCTGATCCAACAGACCTCATACACAAACAAGGAGTCTTGTCCAGGAAGAGTTTTCAAGAAAAAAGGTAGGTCATTGATCTAGCGAAGAAGAAGAAAGTATAGCAGAGTGATAGGACAGATCAGGAATGGGAAAGAGCAAATGATGAAGACAGCGACAGTGGGAATTTAAAGCACTAAATTTCCAGAAAGTTGGGATACTATTTATACTGAAACCCCCGGCACTCCAACGGGGGGAACTGTTGCCGCAGTGAATTAGTCATGCGTACAAAGACAAGACAGGTTTTCAACTGGGGCTTTCACTGTTCCCTTTATAGGTTAGAACAATCTACAGTGACAAGATTGCTCATGACCCCAAGGGGTGAATCCATTTGATGCAAAAGGCCGTAAAACTAAGAGCCAAATAGCCAAACCCTGTAAGGACAAGTGGATACACCTTACCTGTATCATTGGAGAAGCAATCTTCTGCTGACGGTTTCTTTATCCGCCGTCGGCAGGACGCTGAACGTTACTATACAGTACAACACAATACAATATATCTTTATTGTCCAACTTTCAAATTGTATAACTTGCAGTGGAACATTTATTCCGGCTTGGGCGCAAAAACTACATTACATGAATAAATGACCAATACATATACTTTGTCGTGCATGCATTTGTCAAAGGCCCAGCTTATTTTCCGTCTGTCTGTCTGTCTGTCTCTATTTCTTTCTTTCTCTCTCTCTCTCCTCCGACCCGAAAAGCGGAGCATCCACGCACACACATGTCCATACTGTACATGTACATTCGCACTGGCTCTCTATGAACGACAATTGCTAAAATGAAGATAACGCAAGAACGTTAATAACAGATGAATACTGCACAAGACAATCACAGGTACTTTAGGACTGAGAAGTGTACTGTACATTAAACATTGCATAAAAGCACTGACAGCGCCAAAAACGAAATACAATTTCAGGTTAAAATTATTTGTAAATCGCACTATCAAACAGGCAGAGAAACTTTTGTTTTCTATACAACATAATATACAATATAATATACCATTTGTGCACGAATAGATAACATGTCCTTTATGAATAATAATAATAATAATAATAATAATAATAATAATAATAATAATAATAATAATAATAATAATAATAATAATAATCGCAACACACACACACACACACATACAGACATACACACGGAGTTCCAACAAAAGGTAGGCCGAGTGCAGAGTTTGTGTCCCTTGACGCCCGCTAGTCCAGGCAGAAGAGGTGGGGAGGGGGAGAGGAGGGGTGCCACGACTGTGTTTGAGCGTCTATCGGTTCCAGCGACTGCAATAATCGGGGCTCATAACCCACGCATCTGGTTGCGAGACCGAAAGTTGCTCGTAACTTGGCTGAAAGTCGCGATCATAACCCCAGCCCGTGAAGCCCCGTGGTTCATTCAGAAATAGGGTCAAAGGACACACCGCTGTGGTATTGACGTACAGGTAAACCGAATAAATCCCTCTCTTTCAGAACAGATATGGACAGTTAAAATTTAGCAGTTGGTTTGATAAACGAAATTCTACTTTTCCTTGCTTAGTGTGATAACAATGCGAATTGCAGGGTAAACCCGTTTTGGCCTAAAAGTAAACAAAGCCTTCGAACTGGGGCCCTTTAAGGCATCTTTCACCTGCTCTACCTTCTGCTCCACTATCGCTCTGCGAAATGGATACTAAAGCGTTCCCCTTTTTAAAAATCTAAGCAACTGATTGTTTAAAGCACCGGTCTGAAAAATATGTAATTAATTAAATCTTTATTTCTGTTAGATAGAGATTGTTGTGAAAGGACTCTTCTGCTCTTAAATAGTTATTTTACCTTTATTTCCAGGCCAGAGACCTCTCAAACTGCCGTGCTGCAAAAACCTGATACTGAACTTTAACTGTATAATGTACATAGGCAACCCATCGTTTTTAAGTGTTGCTCTGTTACATTTTATCTTTTGTTTATCTTTATCATCTAGGGCAGCGGTCGCATACCGTGAATGCAAAATGGATCCTTATCGCTCTGTCTTTATTTCTGGGAAATCCTATTGGTTTAAAGTGACGCTGCGCTATTAAATTGATTCGTTACATGTACTTTTTGCCAGCAATCGTTTAAATTGCAGTTCAGCAAACAGATACTTAACTTTATTTGTATAATTATCTAGAAAAGCGGTCGGCTAAAGTGCCGCTCCAACAACATTGATAATTTTGGTTTATTTTTATAATCTAGAACAGCAGAGACCATTATAAAGTGCTCGCAGGTGTCCTGCTCAAGTTCTCAAAGCGTTCTGTTCATTCCAACTGTCTAAATCACACTTATCATCAAATGAAAACGCGCTTATGTTTAGAAACCAAAAGGGCGAGCTATTGACTTCACCCTTTTTAACTACTTAGAAAAGAAAAGATATTTTTTTTGTTAAAGTGCTAGTGTTCTGTTAAATGCGCACTTAAGCTTTGTAATATCTCTCTCTCTTTCTCTCTCTCTTTCTCTCTCTCAATCACTCACATTCGTCCTCTCCCCTCACTTCATAAAAACGATGAATACCAAAAGAAAGAAGAATGAGGTAAGTGTAAGCACACTGCGAAGCAAAGACTAGCCAAGATTTATGTTCGTCTCTTCACTGTTAAATGCTCGCATACTAAGCGTAGAATACTACAAGAAAAAAAAATAAAAGAGCTCATAACTCTCAAGGTAACAACACATATTTTTGGTTTATTGAAACCTTTTTCAAGTGTACAACACTGGTCGAAGATAAAAACAAAAGACATCAAGCACTATTTATACTAAAATCAAATTAATCAAGAATGAATAAAAATCATGATCACTTTATTTGAAAATAAGTCCAACATTCTACGCAACACACCCCCACTCTACCCAATAAATCCTGATTTCAGCAGTAATAACCTAAAGGTGAACCCCACTATCCCCACCTGTTACACTCGTTGTTGGTTTTTTATTAGTATTTGATTCAGCCCCGATGCTCGAATCCTGATAAGTGTAACTCGGATTCGTTTATCCACGCAACTTGTTTACTCAGCAACAAGGCATGAGTCGTCGTATGAAGTTTTCCAACTTTATTCAGCGTACATCAACAACTGCATACACTCGCTTTTTCCACTTTCTCTAATTTCACAACACAGTGCATCAATTATATAGTTTTTCTCTACTCTAGAGAACGATGGAACGTTCCAGCGTGACGCAATTACAACCAATCAGAATAAACTTCGTCATCACTGTCTTACGTCATACAACTTTCTTTATCCTAAAAGAATCTCTCAGCTTCTAGTGGATCTATCTAGATGCTTCGATCGATAGTAAACAAGCAGCCCTAGAGAATTCTCCAATAATATCGACCAACGAAAATTATCAACATTATACCAAGCTTCATCTAACAATGATGCAAAATCAAATCAAAGGTAAATACATTCTGTTATTGAATGCTTTGCAAAACAAAACGATCGGATCTATCGTGCGCGTCTCTCACGTACTATCGTGCGCGTCGCAAACGTAACACCGCCCCAAACACCCCCACAATAAAAATACATCATCAATACACACATACAAACATACCCACACACACCCACATTCCCTCTCTCTCTCTCTCACTCTATATTGTAGTATCAACAGTGATGAAAACACACAAAAGAATAAATGATGGAAGCTGAATAATAATTAAATAAAATTAAAATAATTAACTAACAAACCACAAATAGAAGAAAATAAACAATAGACTAAATGTACTCAATTATAAAAAGACCAATGTCATACATACTACAAATTACCCTTAATTTAGTGCACTGGATTTAAAAAAAGATAAAAAAGAAAATAATAATCATCATCATCATCGTCATCATCATCATCATCATCATCATCATCATCATCATCATCATCATCATCATCATCATCATCATCATCATCATCATCATCATCATCATCATCATCATCATCATCATCATACTACTACTACTACTTCAATAATGGTACAGGACGCAGTCAATATAAAAATTTCAAAAATAAAATTTCGATTTTCTTTCCGTCTTCTAATAGCGATCTCCCTGCCTTTACACCACATGTTTGAGTGATGGATGTGTGTTTGGTATGTGTGAGGGTGGATGAGACAGGTGAGCGTGTATGTTGGTATAGGTCGCCGCGCTTTGAGCCTGAATGATTTGGGGTAAGGCGCGTATAGCATCCTGTATTATTTATTATTATTTTTTACTACTACTACTACTACTACTACTACTACTACTACTACTACTACTACTACTACTACTACTACTACTAATAATAATAATTTTAAATATATATATATATAATTATGTTACCGGCAATATGTGAAATCCGGCATTCTATAGAATGCCTAGATTGAAATGCCTACATAAAGTATAGGCATACTATACAATACCGAAATTTCGCACATTGCCGGTAACATATGTAACATATACAATAATACAATCTGCGCTGCGTTGTACTCTTTTACGCCTAGTCTTAATATTTTTTTAAAAACCAACTTGGAAAGCCTATCCTATCCTATCCTATCCTATCCCGTAACTCGGCGATCGTAGGGGCACCACAGATGATCGTTTAACCAACGTACTCCATCTTTCTCTGTCCTCAGCACCCTTAATGGTTTCGCTCAGTGTCAAACCAGTCCATTTTTGAATGTTGTCCTCCAACCTCTTTTTCGGTATCCCTCTTCTTCTACCTCCTTGTACTGTGCCTTACAGGATGGTCTTTGCAAGACCTGATGATCTGGTGACGTGGAAAGCCATTCAAATGCATTTCCATATACTCACATACCTAGCCCAAAATTAAGCATCTTTAAAAGTGTTAATTTAATTGGCGGTTTTGTGACTCGCTTTATTCTAAGAAACCAAAAGAAAAAAACATGTAGCGATGGACCCACTGACTGACTGAACAACCGGAGGATGACCAATGATTTAAATTACCTGTGTACCAAAACGCAAGGAAATAGCTTTAGCCGTTCTTGAGATATTGAGCAAAACGTGTTTAGCAACAGATATATATTCCAGTGACCTTGACATTTACGGTAGGTAAAGTTCCTATGAAGTTTGGTCAAAATCCGTTCAGTAGTTTTTGAGATACGGCTTCCAACTGACAGACAGGCAGATCGACATTTGGCTTGTTCTGATTTCCGACTATTTTAAAGCATTTCAGATACGCCTGAAAAAACAACAACAACAACAACAACAAAGCAACACAGGCGTCAATGAACAGTTGCGAATGAACTTTCCGTGCGCAACTACCTTTAACCGTTCTATTAGAAAAAGGACGGATGTCTATTATTTAAGTGACCCACCGCCGTAGCTCAAGTGGTAGAGCGTTCGCCTGACATACGATGACACAGGTTCTAGTTCTGTGTTGGGCAAAAATAAAAAGTGGCCATTTTAGATGTTCATTTAAACAGTATGATTGCTCTGGAGGTTCAGTGTTATTTTAAGTTCCCTTGGATGGTTATCCCCGTCTGCCATTTCGCCAAAAGTGGGTGAAGACGTTAAACCTCAATGTTCATGTTATTATTACGGTGTTAAAAGCCGGTTTTATTGTTTTTCGCGACCTTTAAACTGTTTTTACTTCAGGGATAACGAGAATCATGCAACCAATTATTAGTGTAGTATGTGGAAGGTAGTATTTGTGAAATATGTTCGCAGCGAGGTGTATTTCCTATGCAATCTATGAGACTATAGTGCATTGTGAATTTTTTTTTTACTATACAGTTCCAAAGCAACTATTTCTTTCTCTCTTTTTCGCAAATGTTATAGTCATTGTGTGTATTTTTTTGTTGGCACCACAATTTAAATTCTCTGTTGAGGTAATAAAGTATTCGTAGTTTGTATATATTCGCATTTTGTGTGTGGGTGTGTGTGTGTGTGTGTGTGTGCTTTCTCTGCGTGAATGTAAAATTATTAGTTATTATTGATGTGGGGTTTAGATTGTGAATGTCTGTATTTGCTTGGAATTTAAGGTTGCTGCTGTGCCATTAGAAATGAATGTGTCTCTGCTGTTTGTGTATATAAAATGGATATATTGCATGCTTCTTGCGGACGACGAGCCAAAGACACATTTATGTATGTGATGAACATCAGACAATAAAGTTATATTGTATTGTATTGTATTGTATTGTATTGTATTGTATTGTATTTGATAGCATCAAACCAATTTGCACGCAAGCAAAATGTTATCTTCATTAAATGTAACGCAAAAATATCTTTCAAATAATGTTGGTAACAGTGAAATGCTGATTCATACAATGTCCCAATATTATCCGTTGAAGTATAGTTGCTGTAAAATACTGCCATTTAGAAGGCTTCATCAACTAACATTATTTCAAGACTCAAGATGGTTGTATTGTTCCTCCTGCCTTCCGCCCTATTGAACAAGGAAATGCGTTGTGTGTTGAGTGACAACTCAACAAAACGGAAAAACAAAAATACGCACATACAATAATAAACATTACGAGTAAATAAATAAAAGACTGCTAAACAGTAAAATCACTGTTACACGCATCCACAACCACACCGCACTGCATCCACTCTCATCGCTTGTTCTCAAACTGGCCTACAAACGTTCCTATAAAGACATGACAGGATCTCTCATGCTCATAGTTTTACAAACAAACCAGCTCAATCTGCGCACTTCGCTGATCGTAAAATAGATAAACCTAACCTCTAGAAAATGAATCATTTTGTGACGTCCATTTTCAGCTTAGGTCTATTCGATTTTACTAACTTGCTAGGAACTAACTTTCATTTTAAATAATTTAGTTCCCTTCTAATTATGTCATACATTTCATGTTAATTCCGTTGACCTTGTTTCAATTCATTTGATGTTAGTTTTATTAATATTAAATTAGGCTAATGATAATATAATAATAATAATAATAATAATAATAATAATAATAATAATAATATTATTATTATTAATTATTATTATTATTATTATTATTATTATTATTATTATTATTATTATTATTATATTATTATTATTATTATTATTATTGTTATTTTTAAATTAATAATTATAATAATAAAAGACGCTATCAAGCTCTTTTCCTTCAATCGAACTCAAAGCGCGGCGATCTTAAGTGGTCGCTATCACACAAGGCGGAAGTGAAATCAATTTTTAATTTTGAAATTTAGATTGACTGCATCCATTACCATTAATGAAGGGAGAGAGTAAACCAGAGTACCCGGAAAAAAACCACGGCCCTGAAAAATCTCGTACCTAAGTCAGGTACGTTCGCTCCTTGCGTAGTTCGAACCTCTGACCCTCGGCCTAGGCAACCAGCACCCAGTTTAATATGTTTCCTAATATCACAATGGACTGGTTTGACACTGAGCGAAACCATCAGGGTTGCTGAGGACAGGGAAAGATGGAGTACGCTGGTTAAACGAACATCTGTAGTGCCCTTACGACCTCCGAGTTACGGGATAGGATAGGATAGGAAAGGATATCACAAATGTAAATAGACGTTAAAATAAATAAATAAATAAATAAATAAATAAATAAATAAATAAATAAATAAATAAATAAATACATGTTCATGGGTATAAGCACTAATATGATTACGGCTGAGACCAACGTTCACGGGATGAAGTGTTTCACACGACTTTGCTCTACCAACCTTTGCTCCAGAAAGAGCGAGATTCTGTAAAGACCTACCTGTCGTAAGGGCGCTGTTCTGTGTTTGTCATTGCGAGGGTCGGATGCAAAAAGCACCTGTGCACACCTTCCCACAGGTGTTATAGATATGTTGCAGGTAATTCTTACTCCTATAAACCACTTAAGCAACCCTCAATGTTACAGTTTGATTTTCCATTGATACCCATAGAGATAAGATGTGTGCTTGTTTGCTCTCTCTCTCTCTCTCTCTCTCTCTCTCTCTCTCTCTCTCTCTCTCTCTCTCTCTCTCTCTCTCTCTCTCTCCTCTCTCTCTCTCTTGTGGTGGTGTGTGTGGGTGCATACGGTAGTGTGCAGCAAGAAAGTATATGTGGGGGTGTTGGTGTGTATTATGATAGTTGTTGTGTAATTATATATAATGTGTTGCACTATGTATTTTATTTGTGTACATGTACATGTCGTTCTTTTAAACATAACCTACATTTTACATTGCTTACATTTACTATGCTTGTGCAGCCGAAAGGCGAATTTCTATGTAGAATTTTAAAGTCTCTGTCTCAGTGAGTGAGTGAATCAGTCAGTCAATCAGTCTCTCTCTCTCTCTCTCTCTCTCTCTCTCTCTCTCTCTCTCTCTCTCTCTCTCTCTCGTGAGTGCTTCGCGTATGTGTGTGATTGCGTTTGTTTCTCTGGTATGTATTGTGTGTGTGTGTGTGTGTGTGTGTGTGTGTGTGTGTATGTGTGTTCTGCTGTATGCGTGAATGTTTCAAATGAGCAAGAGTTCGTAGACGGTCTGGATAAGCCTTCGACAAGACACTTTTTGTAATAGGTGTACAAAATAAATTATTTGGGAAAAACTATTTTTTCACTGCAGTCTATGTTTGAAAGATCCAAACATATGTCGCACACTTTGCCCTCACCCAAAATTGGTCCTCCTATTTAGAGAGAAGGACGGTATTCCAGAAAGACAATCACATTATCATGGAGGTATAATGCGGTGCGATTCTGTCAATTTCGATGGGACATTTTTATTGGGAACGCTGAGTCAAAGTTCCTTTCTACATCCGCTCTATTTTGCTCTCTAACTCAAGAGATGACAAGGGGGGAGATGACAAGGGAGCGCAGCAATCATCTCCATCTTCCTATACGCTTGCGAAACGGGGACCCTCACAGCACAACTACGACGAAGAATACAAAGCATGAATATGAGGGACTACAGAAGACTTCTGGGCATTTCCTATACCCAGCACATCACCAACGACGAAGTCCGACAGACCATAACAAAAGCCCTTGGACAACACGATGACCTGCTCACAGTGTTGAAAAAACTTAAACTTAGATGGTATGGGCACGTCACCAGATCATAAGGTCTTGCAAAGACCATCCTGCAAGGCAAAGTGCAAGGAGGTAAAAGAACAGGGAGACCGAAAAAGAGGTGGGAGGACAACATTCGAGAATGGACTGGTTTGACACTGAGCGAAACCATCAAGGTTGCTGAGGACACGGAAAGATGGAGTACGCTGGTTAAACAATCATCTGTGGTGCCCCAACGACCTCAGAGTTACAGAATAGGATAGGAACTCAAGAGAGAACAGACAGAGCGCGTCGCCTTCAAAGGCCGCTCTGAATTAGTACTCTCTACCTTTATTTTTCTCACTATCAAAAGTTTAGCCTGACCTTCACACGTAGGAAGTCAAAATAACTTCAGCGTGACCTTCGCCCTTGAGTAGCAACGGTCGCGAGACAAGAGAAGCCATCACTTCCACCCAACAACGACTATTTACGACTTGCGACAGAAAATTAATGGTAGACGGCGAAGAGTTAAAACCCTACAGCCGATGAGGACAAATTCGTATCGAGACGTTAACAGTCCAAATCCCACTGAAAATAAGAAAACATCTAGGGTGGAAAAGAATAATACTCCTTCAGATGCATGAGAGTATAAACCGAGGTATATAGCCTGTGCACGCTTGCATTCCACCGCACGGATTTTAAAGATCCTGACGTGCATATCCCAGATAGATGATGAATGCCAGAAACATCACCATACCCAGCATGCGCTAAAGGTCCCGTTCCCCTCTGTCATGGGTGGCGCGGCTTTTGCGGCTGCCGGGCTTTCATTGAGAAGACAGTTCCAATTTCGCCCGCACAGATGACCAATAAAATCCAATCAAACAAAATTACCTATAATATATTTGAGCGGGAA
This sequence comes from Oncomelania hupensis, assembly GCA_036898135.1. Taxonomy (NCBI): domain Eukaryota; kingdom Metazoa; phylum Mollusca; class Gastropoda; order Littorinimorpha; family Pomatiopsidae; genus Oncomelania; species Oncomelania hupensis. The sequence goes on along the minus strand of CM072523.1, from coordinate 21,746,594 downwards.
AGGGTTAACTCTACAGTCAATAAGGGTAAGACGTTGGATGTTTTAAGTTTGGAGCAAGGAAAAAAACCTCTAGTTTCGAGACGAATCAAGCCTACGCATTAAGCATTTAAGCATTCAATACTTAAGCATTAAGTTAAGACTGAGCAAGAAAAAAAAACATGCCGCTAACAATCTTCCAGCAAATCTGTTTTGCCTCACCTTCTAAACTATAATGTACATGTTGTCTGCTTGGGAATCAGCGATGATAGATTGCAAGTCCATCCAGGGACGAAGGTTTTATGCAGGAAGCAGCTAGACTTGTCCCTTCCGCTTCGGGAACGTAATGTTATAATTTCCACAACAATAACATAAATATGTTACTGCATAGGTCTTATTTGTTCGTCTGTTTTAGCACTTGGGTTCGTTTTCAATGTCACTGAATTCAAAACTTGTTTTAAATATGGCAGGAGCAGGGCAGTGGTTCAGGGCGCAAGTATTGTGTACGTGCGTTCTGGGCGATGTCGGGTCGAATCCGGACTTCAGCGAAATATGTTGTACATGCTGGATAATAGTGGACAGCGCCTTAAGAAGCTCACTGAGCTCTGTAACTGCGCTATATAACATCACTTTCTTTTAAAACTTGGTCACTTGTGGGGTAGCCTGGTTAAACGTTGGTTTCCTATGACGATGGTCGCGTGTCCGAAATCTACAGAGGGTACACTGAATGTAACTTAGGTACGAGACAGATTACGGAGGGGTTTTCTGGTTTTTGTCTTCCCTTCCATATCTTATCTTATCTTATCTTATCTAATCTTATCTACAGGCATCTCTTAGCCTTGAGTGCTGTACAAATGAAACAGCTGGCTGCAGTTGTAGGAAAAAAGACTACTTGTAATTGCACAGCGAGGTCAATTATTTGCTGAACCACTTCTGGAATTAGGTCGACACTCACACATTAAGCGTTTCAGTCGGTCTGGCTAGGACTACATTGACATAAGACGCCTTTGTACTAGGTTTAGAAGAAATGAATGAATGCGCATAGGAAACAATTCTAAGTGTAGCCTAGCGGAGTATTTCACTCCAGGCTCTCGGCCACGCCCTTGAGAACACGGCCCGACCCGAACTGCTAATTTTCATTATCCCTCGCAAGATGGACATAGCTCTGTGGGTTCGGGCAAATAGAATAGACCCAACGTTTCCCGGCGTGTCGTAAGAGGCGACTAACAGGGGTGATGTTAGCACGGCATCACTGGGCGAAAGTCTTCTACACAGAAGTCACCGGCCAGGGCGGAGGAACCTCACGTTACTATAGGTTCAACGACCACGTGCTCAGGGCCAAGGCGAGCCACACTGTATTCGTGGATTTCGGCTGTGGCCAACAGCCTGGAGAGGATTGGGCCCTGCCAGGTCTTTTTTGCCCAAGACACAACACATGATGAGGCTATCCACTAATTCCATGCCGGATCGGTCGTCGCCCGGCTACACAAGGACCGCGCCTTCCGTTGGCCACCAGGACGGAGGTGAAAAGTATGCTACTGATGGACAAATTAGCAAGATCCGCACGAGAAACAACATCGTCATAGGAACCTGGAATGTCAGGACCCTAACTGCGGAAGGAAAATTAGAAGAACTGGCCCACGAGCTGGACCACTATCGATGGAACGTTCTAGGTATCAGCGAACTGCGCTGGAAAGGCCTAGGTGAAACAACGACTGACAAAGGCCACAAGCTCTATTTCAGCGGTAGAGATGACAGGCACGAACACGGCGTTGGATTCTTGGTCCACAAGAACATTCTAGCCACTGTCATGGGTTGCCGCCCAGTCTCCAGTAGACTCATTACCATCCGTCTGAGAGCAACCCCTTTCAACATTACCATCATCCAGGCCTATGCCCCAACATCAGACTATGAAGACAGCGAAGTGGAGGATTTTTATGAAAATATACAGGCGGTCCTTGACCAAGTGCCGAAGAAGGGACATAGTCATAGTGCAAGGCGACTGGAATGCCAAGGTTGGCCAAGATGCGCACCACAACTGGGGAGACACATGCGGACCCCACTGCAACAACGAGACAAATGACAGGGGTCTGAGGCTATTGGAGTTTGCCAGATACAACAATCTGGTACTGGCAAACACGCTTGGTCTCCACAAAAAATCCAGACGATGGACATGGCACAGTCCCGGCGGGGAACATCACAACCAGATCGACTACATCATGGTCAAGAAACGCTTCAGATCAAGCATCAACATTGGCAGGACACGCACTTTTCCAGGAGCAGACATTGGAAGTGACCACGATCTCGTGATGATGTCTTTCCGGCTCCATTTGAAGAGAGTAAATACAGCAAAGTGCACTAGGCTGAAGTTCGACCTGGACAAACTGCAAGACCCGGAGGTGGCAAAAATATTTCAGGCCACAATTGGAGGGAAATTTGCACCACTGCTTATTTTGGGGGCAGGCGAAGTAGATGTCAACACCATGACCAATACCTTCAACTCAGCTGTAACAGATGCCGCCACTGAGATCCTTGGCAAGCACCGACCAAAGAAGAAGCCGTGGATCACCTGAACTTTTGGATCTGTGTGATAAACGAAGAGAGTTAAAAAAGAAAAAGAACACCTCACAGGGAGCTGATGTCTACCGAAAAATCAACAATGACATCCGAAAAGGCATGCGCACAGCAAAGGAGAACTGGATAGAAGATCAATGCCAGGAAATAGAGAACAATCTGAACAAGAACAACAGCAAGAAGGCCTACCAGACTGTGAAGCGGCTGACAAGTGTTAAACAGCCCAAAGTCTCCACTATCCAAAGCAAGTCTGGCATTTGCCTTACAGAAGAACAAGAAGTCTTGGACAGATGGACAGAGTACTGCTCTGACCTTTACAACCATACACCAAATGGAGACCCATCAGTTCTAGCATGTCCCGAGAGCAGAGAAGAAGAAGAAATCCTCCCAATTCTCCGGGAAGAAGTTGAGGCAGCAGTGCAATCGCTGAAGAAAGGGAAGTCAGCGGGAGTGGACAACATACCAGCGGAACTGCTACAAGCAGGAGGAGAAGCGATGACTGATGCTCTCACCATTATCTGTAACAAGATCTGGCAGAGTGGGGAATGGCCTACACCATGGACCCAGTCGCTTGTCATCACTCTTCCCAAAAAAGGTAACCTTCAGGAGTGTGAAAATTACCGCACCATCAGCCTCATCAGCCATCCCAGCAAGGTCCTCCTGAAAATAATACTCAACAGGTTGAAACCACAAGCTGAACAAATCATAGCTGAAGAACAAGCAGGATTCATGGCAGGGCGAAGTACCACTGAACAGATTTTCAACCTCAGAATAATCTGTGAGAAATACCTACAGCACCAACAACATCTATATCATGTGTTCATAGACTTCAAGAAGGCATTTGACCGAGTCTGGCATGCAGCTCTATGGGCAACCATGAAAGTGTACAACATCAGCCCTAAAATTATAGAAGTCATCAAAAGCCTGTATGACAAGGCTACCAGTGCAGTCCTCCATAACAGCGTCATCGGGAACTGGTTCAGAACAACAATCGGTGTGCGTCAAGGATGCCTACTCTCTCCAACACTCTTCAACATCTTCCTAGAGCGCATCATGTCAGATGCTCTTGCAGATCACGAAGGCACAGTCAGCATAGGGGGCAGAGCAATCTCCAATCTTCGTTTTGCGGATGATATTGATGGATTGGCTGGAGAGGAACAAGAACTTGAACAGCTTGTACAGAGGCTTGACACCACCTCCAGAGCTTATGGAATGGAAATAAGTGCAGAGAAGACCAAAATGATGACCAACAACACCAATGGCATCAACACGGACATCAAAGTACAAGGCCAATCCCTCAACACAGTGCACAGCTTCAAATATTTAGGAGCCATTGTGTCAGACAATGGGTCTCGACAGGAAGTCCTCTCCAGGATCGCACAAACAACTGCTGCCCTGACAAGGTTGAAGCCCATTTGGAAAGACAGAACCATCAGTCTACATTCCAAAGTAAGACTGCTGCGCTCTCTGGTCATCTCCATCTTCCTATATGCTTGCGAAGCATGGACCCTCACAGCTGATCTCCAACGAAGAATACAAAGCATGGAGATGAGGTGCTACAGAAGACTTCTGTGCATTTCCTATACCCAACACATCACCAACGTTGAAGTCCGACAGACCATCACACAAGCCATTGGACAACAAGATGACCTGCTCACAGTGGTGAAGAAACGGAAACTCCGATGGTATGGCCACGTCACCAGATCATCAGGCCTTGCAAAGACCATTCTGCAAGGCACAGTGCAAGGAGGTAGAAGAAGGGGGAGACCGAAAAAGAGGTGGGAGGACAACATTCGAGAATGGACTGGTTTGACACTGAGCGAAGCCATGAGAGCTGCTGAGGACAGAGAAAGATGGAGTATGCTGGTTAAGCGATCATCTGTGGTGCCCCTACGACCTTCGGGTTATGGGACAGGATAGGATAGGATAGGAGGATAGAAGATGGACATAAAAATAATTTGCCCTGCAAGGCGAGGAAGCGTGTTGCTAGTAAACCGGATTGCCGGCTACTAGTGCCATGATACTCTCTGCAGGTTACTGCCATTAACCTGCATAAAATGCCTGCCGAGAATGTGGTCCTGCTCACCACCAAAAGCAGAAGACGAATGGTCAGGCGGAGAGAACATTTGCCGTGTCGCCTTGTCCTGCATAACCAATGGCCACACCAAAGGATTTTGCACAGCATGAGCCTCCCAAGTCTAGACTAACCAACGAATGAAGGTAGACCATCTCTCCTAAGCGTGAACAGTCGCCTACCAATCTGCCACAAATCAAACGGTTCAAAATCGAACCATGTCCTCATGGTTTCCCTGTTCGAAACAGGTAGCAAGATAGTATCACCAATCACCAAATGCTGTTTTAAAAACAAAATCCAGTGTTATTTTTGAATACTTTTTGGAACTACTTTGAAATATTCGGAAAATCAAAACGAACCAAAATGTCGGTCTGTAAGTAGGTTAGTTGGAAGCCATATCTCAAGAACCACTGAGCGGAATTTGACCAAACTTCATAGAAACATTCGCTTAGGTTAGTGGCCTGCCTCATGTGGCATCGTATATGCTTTACCGCAAAGGTCATTGGAGTCATTTTGGCTAGGTTAGGTCATAGCTCATGTGGCATCATATATTCTCTACCGCAAAGGTCATTGGAGTCATTTTGGCTAGGTTATGTCATAGCTCATGTGGCATCATATATTCTCTACCGCAAAGGTCATTGGAGTCATTTTGGCTAGGTTAGGTCATAGCTCATGTGGCATCATATATGCTTTACCGCAAAGGTCATTGGAGTCATTTTGGCTAGGTTAGGTCATAGCTCATGTGGCATCATATATGCTTTACCGCAAAGGTCATTGGAGTCATTTTGGCTAGGTTAGGTCATAGCTCATGTGGCATCATATAATCTCTACCACAAGGTCACTGGAGTCATTTTGGCTGGGTTAGGTCATAGCTCATGTGGCATCATATATTCTCTACCACAAAGGTCACTGGAGTCATTTTGGCTGGGTTAGGTCATAGCTCATGTGGCATCATATATTCTCTACCACAAAGGTCACTGGAGTCATTTTGGCTGGGTTAGGTCATAGCTCATGTGGCATCATATATTCTCTACCACAAAGGTCACTGGAGTCATTTTGGCTGGGTTAGGCCATAGCTCATGTGGCATCATATATTCTCTACCACAAGGTCACTGGAGTCATTTTGGCTAGGTTAGGTCATAGCTCATGTGGCATTATATATTCTCTACCACGAAGGTCACTGGAGTCATTTTGGCTAGGTTAGGTCATAGCTCATGTGGCATCATATATTCTCTACCACGAAGGTCACTGGAGTCATTTTGGCTAGGTTAGGTCATAGCTCATGTGGCATCATATATTCTCTACCACAAAGGTCACTGGAGTCATTTTGGCTAGGTTAAATCATAGCTCATGTGGCATCATATATTCTCTACCACGAAGGTCACTGGAGTCATTTTGGCTAGGTTAGGTCATAGCTCATGTGGCATCATATATTCTCTACCACAAAGGTCACTGGAGTCATTTTGGCTAGGTTAAATCATAGCTCATGTGGCATCATATATTCTCTACCACGAAGGTCACTGGAGTCATTTTGGCTAGGTTAGGTCATAGCTCATGTGGCATCATATATTCTCTACCACAAAGGTCACTGGAGTCATTTTGGCTAGGTTAAATCATAGCTCATGTGGCATCATATATTCTCTACCACGAAGGTCACTGGAGTCATTTTGGCTAGGTTAGGTCATAGCTCATGTGGCATCATATATTCTCTACCACAAAGGTCACTGGAGTCATTTTGGCTAGGTTAAATCATAGCTCATGTGGCATCATATATTCTCTACCACGAAGGTCACTGGAGTCATTTTGGCTAGGTTAAATCATAGCTCATGTGGCATCATATATTCTCTACCACGAAGGTCACTGGAGTCATTTTGGCTAGGTTAGGTCATAGCTCATGTGGCATCATATATTCTCTACCACAAAGGTCACTGGAGTCATTTTGGCTAGGTTAAATCATAGCTCATGTGGCATCATATATTCTCTACCACGAAGGTCACTGGAGTCATTTTGGCTAGGTTAGGTCATAGCTCATGTGGCATCATATATTCTCTACCACAAAGGTCACTGGAGTCATTTTGGCTAGGTTAAATCATAGCTCATGTGGCATCATATATTCTCTACCACGAAGGTCACTGGAGTCATTTTGGCTAGGTTAAATCATAGCTCATGTGGCATCATATATTCTCTACCACAAAGGTCATTGGAGTCATTTTGGCTAGGTTAGGTCATAGCTCATGTGGCATCATATATTCTCTACCACAAAGGTCATTGGAGTCATTTTGGCTAGGTTAGGTCATAGCTCATGTGGCATCATATATTCTCTACCGCAAAGGTCACTGGAGTCATTTTGGCTAGGTTAGGTCATAGCTCATGTGGCATCATATATTCTCTACCGCAAAGGTCATTGGAGTCATTTTGGCTAGGTTAGGTCATAGCTCATGTGGCATCATATATTCTCTACCGCAAAGGTCATTGGAGTCATTTTGGCTAGGTTAGGTCATAGCTCATGTGGCATCATATATTCTCTACCGCAAAGGTCACTGGAGTCATTTTGGCTAGGTTAGGTCATAGCTCATGTGGCATCATATATTCTCTACCGCAAAGGTCACTGGAGTCATTTTGGCTAGGTTAGGTCATAGCTCATGTGGCATCATATATTCTCTACCGCAAAGGTCACTGGAGTCATTTTGGCTAGGTTAGGTCATAGCTCATGTGGCATCATATATGCTTTACCACAAAGGTCACTGCAGTCATTTTGTTGCTAAACACGTTTTGCTCAATATTTCAACAACGGCTCAACCGATTTTATTGACGTTTTAGTATGCAGGTTCTTCAAATTATGGGTTATCATTCAATTGCAGTCCTGTTGTCGGTCCGTCGGGACCGTCGCCCGCTCAAAATTTCACTTTTTGGTTCAAACACACCTTTTTGCCTTACCTCAAGAATAACTGAACTGAAATTCATCACTTTTACTTTGCAGATACTTTAGCTACTGTTAAGCATCTTAGATCCTTCGTGTTTGTACTTTCTCAAAGGTCAGGGTCATTCTTCTTCAGTCAATTTTTTTAAACACGTTTTATCTAAAAACTGTCTGAACCGATTTATGGTCAATGTTTTTTTTTTCCTTTAAGATTGTACTGTGCTAGAGTGGTTTATCACTCGATGTTTTCTGTCCAAAAAATGAACAATTTTGATCATGCTTTATTTTTCGGTAATGTTTGTCTGGAAACATTTGAAAGGCTTGCCATCTTGTTCTTCTTTTTTCCCATTCTTTCTTTCTCCAAACTTTATTTGCTTTCCTTTTTGTTTCGTTTTTTTTGTTCTTTCTTTTCTTTTTTTCTGTCAGTTTTTTTTTTCTTCTATCTTTCCTATTCTTTCTTCCATACTTTTCTTATAATAATAATAATAACAGGCAATTTATACAGCGCTTTCCAAAATCACAAAGCGCTTTACACAAACAAATGTAAACACAACATGCCTACATTGGTCAATAACTGCAACCACATATACATCTCAACACCAAAAATAACTAACAACACTCACTCATGGCGCCTAAGAAAAGGCCTCTCTAAAAAGATGTGTCTTCAAGTTCGTTTTAAAAGACGCTAGTGAAGGACTGTGACGGACGGACCGAGGTTGCGAGTTCCAGGTATGAACAGAGAAGAAACTGAAAGCTCTTCCACCGTGTCTCACCCTGTGGTATTCTGGTACACGGAACATCTTTTCATCTGCTGAGGAGCGGAGAGACCGAGAAGGAACATGGACAGTCAAAAGTTCGGAAAGATAGCTAGGAGCAGTTCCAGAGATGATGTGGTAGCAGAGACATGAGGTTTTATATTTAACCTCATGTCTCTGCTACCGTAGTCTCTCTTAATAACTAATTTTCTTTCTTTCTTTTTGCTTCGTTGTGGTGTTCCTACTTTCTTTCCGTTTCGATCTATATTTTAACGTTTGAGGTCCTTCGGGCGTCTGTTTGTCGCTCTAGAGAGTTTTTTTTTTTGTAGGGGTGGGGGTTGGGTGGGATGATGGGTTATGAAGCACTTCTAGTAATGTTCGTACGGGTTTTATTCAAGTTCAAGTGTATTTACGGCTTTAGCCTCGGCTGAGGAGCTTTCAGCCAAGTGGGACAAACATAACGTCATAAAAGAAGTAAGATCAAAAAGCTGTGATCACATTATAACTATGCACTCAAAACAATATGTACACAGTACGAATATTATGACAATTCTTCTGATAGGCCCAAACACACACATTATAGTTATACAAGTGAGAAGAAATTAAATATACAAAAAGAAATCATTCAATCCAATCATGCTATTTGAACAGTGAAAAAAAAATCGACATTCATTTTTCATCTTCTTTGAAGAATAGGTGTTCATTCGATCATTAAGGTTATGTATATTTGTGTGGTGGCTTTAATAATTGGGTAACAATACCTTACGGTTAACCTTTAATAATTGAAAATTATAGGAGAAAAGATAGTGGGACTCATCCCCGATATAATTTAAGTTATACAATGTGCAGACTCTCTTCTCCCTCAAGACATTCGAGTGTCTCAGCTGCTGCACTGGCAAATTATAACAACTTAAAATCTGAATTTTACAAAGCTTTCCCCCATATTGTTCAATAAAAATTTAAAGTATTTGCACGCAAAACGGTAATATTTATGTAAACTTCTGTCTATTCTAGTGGCTAATGTTTCACTTTCTACTACCTTATTATTGTCTAAAATATTATCACAGACAAATAACCCGACTCTTCCTGGCCTACTTTTAAACACAGGTCTACTGTTAGCAAAATATATAAAAACCACTTAAACGTATTTGATCAAACTCGTCTAGCCTTGTTTCTATTAAACCAGTAATATCCCTACTTAAAATTAAGTAAGTGAAATCAGGAAATGGCGGTTTAGGCAGCAAACCGCATAAGTTGTGATAAACAATTAAAACATGAGGAATTTATCTGAAGGTTATGATTAAGAGATTCAATGGGCTGATCAGTTAAAACATTAGATAATTGTCACATCCACTGCCTTCACAGTAGGTACACCAGTGTGTGCTAACCACATGAGAAACAACCACTCCAAATAATCTAACACATAAAACACAAGAAGGAACAATTACAGCAATTTTATTAGCACGAAACAACCTAATCTCTATTTTATATAACTAATTAACCCACCGGTGCACAAAATCGTACTTAAATGTAATGAAAATAAAACTAATAAACAAACAATAAGAAGAAATGATTGAGATAATAGTTTCTCTTTAGAGTCTTCCTTGCTGCAGCCTAAATAAAATCACAAGTGGCTGTAGAATTGTAAATATTTAACTAATGTGTACAAAGTTTTAATTATACACAACACAAAGGCTTAATAATATTTTACACATTAATAATAATATTTCTATGTGGCTACAAATTATAAGATACTTGACAATAGAAAATGCCACTCCAACTAAGTATATATAATTTCTTGAAAAATATTATAAAGTTGTTTTATTTTTGTCTTTTCTATCTACACATGTGACTTTATACAACCGCAACAGACATTCTTTAAATTTTTTTCCGTTTTTATGAGGGAACAATAAACAACTTTTCCATGACGGACTTCTAAGTCAAGAGTCTCACTGTATGATAGTCAGCGACCAGCGTGGTTCCCCAAGGTGCTCAGGTCAGTTGAGACGCCAGGTTGTTCACAGACTCCAGATGGTTCCGGTCAAATCCCCGTCAAGTCACATTCCAAGGTGGAGATGCCAATACCCGTACACTTAGACATACACAAGAGGAGATTCTTGCATTACTAATCAACCAACATAGGAAAACCACCCACCTACTCTTCTGCATCCCAGTGCCCGTTATTATCTTCTCCGTTATATCCACTCAAGCTCGTTCATATATTACCTCCCTTTATCATAATTGAAAAGAACAACCTTCCCAAATTATTTCCCTTTATTGGAAACAAATTGTTATTTATGAATGACCTCCCTTTTACAACCATTGAAAACAATTGATCAAATTCCATTTATAAATTATAGATCTTTTCTTAATTATTGACATTTTACTTCCCTTCACAATGCTAACAAAGAATCCAATCTTCTCATGCATAAATTACTTTTCTCTACGAACGATTGAGAAATAATTATCAAATATAAATTATTTCCTTGCATACAAAAGCATACTTGCTTCACTAATATTTCCTTTCATTCAAAAATATAAAATATATACATGTTTATACAAGTATGCTCATACCCGAGCACAATGGCCATTGAGGGATTGCCTGTACAGTAGGTACTCACGCTACCGGTGCTTTCCTCCGACAGGACGGCACAACACAGCACAAAGACGACACAGGTCTTAGTGGATCACAGAAGTGCGCGTGCAGCTCTCCGTTCGTTCGTTTATTAGATTATAGTCCCCGGACACTTGCGCATATATGGGACGTTACTAAAATCACAAGTTAAAATGTCAGGACAAATATAAAAATGGATATAGTCAACCATCAGAATTAAACTAGTTAAAATAAGCTATAAGATTATAACACGCTAATACTGCATGAAAAATAAAGGGGCAAAGGGACCAAGGTCCAACCACTATGCCCAAACATATCACTAAAACATCGTGATAAAAATAAAAACGGGGAAGCACGGCGCTCATATTGCGCAAAAGTATGGGCGTGGAGAGACAAAGGTCGTAACCACGGACCCAGCATCACCCAAAGAACGAGTAAAAATCATATAAAAACTAAGTCCATCCTAAGCACAAAGCGCAGCTCTCCTCTTTCAACGGGACATCAGTCCCAGGACGACTGGAACTGCGTCGCAGTACCGTCACCGCCGGACGATACACCACTTGACCCAGGCGGCAAATAGTACACAACCCATGGCCAGCCCAATGCCCCCTTGAAAAAAAAACGCTGCTGGCATTAGAGTATTTCTCTTTCAAAATTTCTCTCTGCGACTTCTCGATTTAGCAACATACAGCAGTTTTATCTGCTCGCACTCTAAAATTTAGTGCGCATATCGCTAATAGGTAATTCAAACGAGTAGGAGTCATTATTGGACTGTGTCAGAATAGTATTGTTTGTTTATTTGTGTCACCTTAGTCATTCTTTTAGTGTTTAACACGTTGTGCGTTAACCGTACACTCGCAGTGTTCTATAAAACCAAGCCACTGGAAAATAAAGTTAAAAATATTTGTGAGGATGAGGAACATCACCACAATTCGACGAAAGAAAGACATGAGTCGGGGTTGGGGGAAATGAGGAGAGAGGGAGGGAGGAGAAGAGAGAGGAAAAAGGGGGTTGGGGGTGGAGGGGGCTGGCATAGTAACATTACACAAACATGCATTACACACATTGCTTACCATTATTTACAGAAACAATAAGTTCTCTGGCATTCATTAAAACAGACACAGACACTTAGAAGCCCACTCTGACCCCGCCTCCACACCAACCCATCCCCCAACCATGCATACACACATGCACACGTAACTTTACACATTACTTGCAGAAATAGAATAGTCAGGATGTTAACACGTAACACACATATACACACTCACACCCACAAACACACACCACTCTCATTCGCTCTCCCACTCACTCACACACCCACAGTAAGAATAAAAAAGCAACTGCGTCTATTTTAGGGATAATTAGGTGAAATTAAAATTTTGTGCATTATTAAGCTCCCGAAGATACAGAAGTAAGTTGTCTGGATTTACTAAAAACATACATACACACATTCTTGCCCAAACACACACGCACACAAATACACATCCTTTCCCATATAGACAGACAGACAGGCACACACACTATATCTTTCGCTCCATCTCTCTCTCTCTCTCTCTCTCTCTCTCTCTCTCTCTCTCTCTCTCTCTCTCTCTCTCTCTGTGCAAACAGTTTAAATTTATGAGGTGTGAATGAGCTTGTGTATGAGTGTGGTAGGAGGGAGATGGAGGGAGGGAGTGGGGTAAGTGGTAGTAGGGGAGGGGGGTATTCCCTCACAACACCCTACATCAGCCCATACCCTTGATTTATTTAAAGTGCATGGCTGCACTCCAAGCCGCTAATGAAATTAGGAGAAACAAACACTTTAAATTGTACAATTCACGTCTTGGATTTTAGCGTACATAATATGCACACACTAGTTGGCTCAGCCGTCTCGTTACAGAATGGCTGAATTACTCAATCGCCTATATTCTATTTTTGGAGTGGGTCTCTGTTGTTATAATTTGCGTGCTATAAATTTTGGTTCCCAATCAAGCCTCTTCTTGGCTCAGGAATACAAAACTTGAACGACTGAACCCTCTTTTTAGTGAATTTGTAAATAGGGGTTGGGTCTCTCTCTCTCTCTCTCTCTCTCTCTCTCTCTCTCTCTCTCTCTCTCTCTCTCTCTCTCTCTCTCTCTCTCTCTCTCTCTCTCTCTCTCTTGCAGAATTAGCACAGTGATCGTTATGTTATGTTATTGTTCTTAAATAGCTCTTTATCCAGATCTCTCACCCGTATAGGGCATGAGAGTCAGGATCTCTAAAGTCCGTGCGATGGAATGCGCCTATGCACAGACTAGACCTCGGTTCATACTCTCATCCGAACGAGTACTGATCACTATCACTATAGAGGTGGGCAAGTGTTACCACATTGTCAGTACAAGGAAGGTAGGCTAATTATAGCATTGTCTTGTACTGCTAAGGAGTTTCATCACAGCGTTACCTTTGCATCCACCCAGTGAACGTGCACCGCCTCGGTATCCATATAACTCGATGTAATTAGCACACATTGTTAAACTAAGTCGGATTTTTTTATTTTTTTTATTTATTTTTTTTTTCATTTCTATTTATTTTTCTTTTAACAACAGCATAACATCGATCAATATATAAAGGCGAACAGAATCAACTAATAAACAAACAAAGCAATGAACTAAACATATAAATTTGTGGGAAAAAAAAAAGAAAAAAAAAGAAAAGAAAAGAGAGCAAAGAAGAAATAGAAATAGAAAGCGAAAATCGTATATTATACAACATTATTACATCAACTGTTTATAATAAAACCATGCAGCATCAAATTCAAATTCTTTCTGATTCAATTTAGCATTATACCTTTCGATATTATATCTCCATTTTAATTTAAACTTAAATGCCTCTACATTGGGTTTTACATTGTTATATCTACATCCATATATATATTGTTTTGCCAATAATAAAATCAAATCAAATATAGGATCTGTGTTTACATTCAGATCAATTCCAAACACTATTAAGCTTTCTGATAGAATTAGATTACATGCATTTTCACAAGTCTATTTAATCCAGCGCTCAAAAAGGCTCCAGAAGTGTCTTACACAATCACAATTCCAGAAGATGTGTGTGATACTCTCCCTCTCAACTTCACAAAAAGTACACATTACACTCTGAGATAAACCCATTTCTTTTAAAATAATATTAGTTGCCAGAATGCGATGTACAATACGCATCTGAAACCATCTCATTCCGATATCACCAATTTTTTGAATTTTATAAAAACACTTTTTCCATTGTATGACATAATTTACTTTAGCATTCCATTTTTTACAACAATTTGGCTCTACATTGTTTTTTATAAATATATCATAAAATTTCCTGCAACCTTTTTCAGTGGAGAGAATCTTCTTTATTGGAACACAGAAAGTTAAACGATTATTATCAGTTACTATTATTTTAGTTTTTTTAATATATTATTTAATTGCTAGCGTACAACCAACATATGTAAGGACTAGTGGTTTTTGTACCCTGGCAAGCCAGGGTACACAGGTTGCTGTTTAAAATGTAGACAGAGAGACAACTGTTGTCTGCGAGTTTCATTTGGACGATGATACCTCCCCATATCCCCCTTGATACCTCACCATACCCCCCCCCCCCCTCTGATATCTCCCCGTCCCCCCATGATGCCTCATCATACCCCCTTGATACCTCCCCGAACCCACTTGATACCTCCCCATAACCCCTTGATACCTTTCGTACCCCCCTTGTAACCTACCTGTACCCTCCTTGATACTTCCCCGTTGATCGTTTCGCAGGTATGGATGAAAGGAATCGACCATCACCATACCCCCTTATATATACCCGTATCCCCGTTATGCCTACCCATGCCCCTTTAAACCTACCCGTAGCCCCCTTTTACCTACACGTACCACCCCATCCCGATCCTTGATAATAATAATAATAATAATAATAATAATAATAATAATAATAATAATAATAATAATAATAATAATAATAATATTGAATAATACAAATAGAAATCATAAAAAACACCAAGGTTTTAAAATAAAATTTGATATAAGATATTATAATTATAATAATAATAATTATTATTATTAGTTTATAAATAATAATAATAATAATAATAATAATAATAATAATAATAATAATAATAATAATAATAATAATAATAATAATAATAATACAAATAATAATAATAATAATAATAATAATAATAATAATAAAAATAATAATAATAATAACGTACCACCCCATCCCGATCCTTGGTAATAATAATAATAATAATAATAATAATAATAATAATAATAATAATAATAATAATAATAATAATAATATTGAATATAGAATAATACAAATAGAAATCATAAACACTAAGGTTTTAAAAGAAAATTTGATATAAGATATAATATTATAAATAATAATAATAATAATAATAGTAATAGTAAGAATAATAATAATAATAATAATAATAATAATAATAATAATAATAATAATAATAATAATAAGCCTAAATTAAAAAGAAAAATATCCATATTGTAGTGGGAAAAAAACATTAAAAAAAATATAGCCCGCATCGGATTCGAACTTGGGTCGCCCTAATCGGTAGGCGAAAGAGTTACCAACTGAGCTATCAATGCTTCATACAAAATCAATAAATTTTTTGGTCTATATGGGAAAACATGCTGAAACCTCAATTTGATTTTTAATGGAAGCGCGCGGAATGAGGCTATTGCAGTTTGTGGACAGTTTGTTTATTTATTTATCTCAAAAACGGTTACATGTTCGGTAAGAAAATGTCGGCTATAACGATTTGGTGGGTTTTGAGCACACAGCAGGCCGATCGGCGGCCTCCAGCACCTGCCCAGATCAGCGTCTATAGGAGACAAACTTTATAGTAGTGGCGAAGAAGGACTTCCGGCTAAGCAATTTATATATATAGAAGTACACTCTTAAATTAACTAAGTCGGATTTTATTCTAGCACATTTTATTAGATTAGTTGCACTTTTAGTAGTAGTAATAATTGGTTTATAGATTTAAAAAAAAAAAAGAAACAAAAAGAAACGAGATTACTCTTAAATAGCGCACTTGTAAGCTCAGAGAGCTTCTCAAAGCGCTTGTCACTACTATCCAGCAATCGCAAAATAGTTTGCTGAAGTCAGGATTCGAACCCACGTCGCCCGAGACGCGCGTACACAAGTCGAGCGCTCTGACGACTGAGCTACCGTGTATGTGTATGTTTGTGTGTGTGTGTACGTGTGTTTGCGTTTGTGTGGACTGTACCTCTCTCTTTCTTCCTCCCTATCTATCTCATTGTGTGTATTTGGTTTCAGTCAATCTTTAATTTAATTTCTGTTCATACAACTACATAATATTGGACAATTAAAGTTAAACTTTTAAACACTTGAACTATTTATAATAGGTGTGTAGTGTGCGTGGGGGTGTAGTGTCTGTGCGCGCGCGCGTGCGTGTATGTGTGCTCGCGCGCACGTTTATTAGATTAGGTTAATAGTACTGCGGGCTGTTAGCCTCATTTAGACAATGATTTGGGGAAGGATAACGTAAACTGGGTCACTGAGCTATGAGAAGAAGAAGAAGAAGAAGAAGAAGAAGAAGAAGAAGAAGAAGAAGAAGAAGAAGAAGAAGAAGAAGAAGAAGAAGAAGAAGAAGAAGACAGAAAGAAAGAAAGAAAGAAAGAAGAAGAAGAAGAAGAAGAAGAAGAAGAAGAAGAAGAAGAAGAAGAAGAAGAAGAAGAAGAAGAAGAAGAAGAAGAAGATGAAGACGAAGAAGACAGAAAGAAAGAAAGAAAGAAAGAAAGAAAGAAAGAAAGAAAGAAAGAAAGAAAGAAAGAAGAAAGAAAGAAAGAAAGAAAGAAGAAGAAGAAGAAGAAGAAGAAGAAGAAGACAGAAAGACAGGAAGAAAGAAAGAAAAAAAAACAGAAAGAAAGAAATAAACAAACAACGAAAGAAAGAAAGAAAGAAATGTAGCCGAGCGGAATATTTGACTCCCCACTCTCAGCCACGGCCTTATAAGAGAGAAGTAATTGTTGCCTTGCAAGGCGGAGAAGCGTGTAGATAGTAAACGGGATTACCGGCTACTAGTGCCATGCTACTCTTTGCAGGTCACTGCCACAAACCTGCATAAAATACCAACCTAAAATGTAGTCCTTGCTCACTACCAAAAGCAGAAGACGAATGTTCAAGCGGGTAGGACATATGTCGTGCCGCCTTGTCCTGCATAATCCAAGGTCCGCACCAACGGATTCTGGACAGCAGGACCCACCCAAGGCCAGACTAAACCAACAAAAGGAAGCCTCAAGGGAGACAATCTCTCACAAGCGTGATCAGTGCCTCCCAATCTGCCACATATTCCACAGCTCAAATCGAACCATATCCTAGTGGTTTCCAGGTTCGAAGCAGGTACATGTATGTCTGGAGCCGCAACTGACTACTCCCGGTCAGTCTCTATTCACTGACTTAACAGCGACCGACTGTCTTTAGCAGTTTCCATGTTCCAGCATCATCCTGCTCCTCTCGCAGTGCCATTTGTAGCTGAGCGGAGTGGTGACTTTCGCCTCTCGGCCACGCCCTTGAGGACACCCCCCCCCCCCCCCAACTTTAAATGTTATTTTTGATTACCCATCATAAGAGGTACGTAAACAAATTGTTGCCCTGCAAGGCGGAGAAGCGTGTAGATAGTAAACCGAATTGCCAGATACTAGTGCCACAATACTCTCTACAGGTCACTGCCACAAACCTGCATAAAATGCCAACTGACAATGTAGTCCTGCTCACCACCAAAGGCAGGAGACGAATGGTCAGGCAGAGAGAACGTATGTCATGTGGCGTTGTCCTTCCAAGGTCCACAACAAAGGATTCTGCGCAGCAGGAAGCACCCAAGACCAGACTGACCCACGCATGGCAGCCTCAAGCAAAACAATCTCTTCCAAGCGTGATCAGTTGCCCTCCATTCTGCAACAGAAAGAATGAAAGAAACAAAAAAGATTGAAAGAAAGAAAGAAATAGAAAGAAATAGAAAGAAAGAAAAAGAACCAAAGAAAGAACAACAACAAAAGGAAGAAGAATACCGAGGAAAAACAGAAAAAAAGAGACAATAAACCACTACTACAAGTGTTGCAGTACAGTAGTAGTAGTGGTAGTAGAAGTAGTAATAGTAGAGTAGTAGTAGTAGTAGTAGTAGTAGTAGTAGTAGTAGTAGTAGTAGTAGCAGTAGTAGTAGTAGTAGTAGTAGCCCCCTTGGGGTCATGAGCAATCTTGCCACTGTAGATTGTTCTAACCTATAAAGGGAAAAGTGAAAGCCCCAGTTGAAAACCTGTCTTGCCTTTGTAGGCATGACTGATTCACTGCGGCAACAGTACCCCCTTTGGAGTGCCGGGGGTTTCAGTATAAATAGTATCCCCACTTTCTGGAAATTTAGTGCTTTAAATTCCCACTGTCGCTGTCTTCCTCGTTTGCTTTTTCCCATTCCTGATCTGTCCTATCACTCTGCTATACTATCTTCCTCTTCGCTAGATCAATGACCTACCTTTTTTCTTGAAAACTCTTTCTGGACAAGACTCCTTGTTTGCGTATGAGGTCTGTTGGATCAGATTGGGAGTGTTGGACGCTTTCTGCCGGGTGGTCACTAGGGCTTCCTATGATGTTATTATTTAGCACTATAGGCATTTTATATGTATGTGTTTTGTTGATGATTTATAATGATGTTTGTATTCTATTTTGTTTTTGTAACCGGGGGTTCGAGTAGTTGGGGTAAAGCCTCAGCCGTCCCCTGCGTGGGGTGTCTTTATTGTAAAGTGACTGGCCGGTGGAGGGCATTCAATTTTCCCACTAGGGTTGTTTCGGCAGATCTTTTATGCGGATTGGGGGTTGTCCGGTCCTGATTTGGCTCGGAAGAGTCCGCTGACCTAAAGCAACAATCAATCAATCAGTAGTAGTAGTAGTAGTAGTAGTAGTAGTAGTAGTAGTAGTAGTAGTAACAGCAGTAGTTCCAGCAGTAGTAGTGGTAGTACTTTGATGCGCCTAAGACAGTAATTGGGCGCATCAAGCGGCTTACGTTAGATTCTCTATTGGACAGCGCCTTGAGCAGCTCATGAGTTGTATAGCGCTATATTTTAAAGAAATATGTAGTAGTAGTAGTAGTAGTAGTAGTAGTAGTAGTAGTAGTAGTAGTAGTAGTAGTAGTAGTAGTAGTAGTAGAGACGAGAAACTTGACTTCGTGGTTAGATGTGAACATGGGGTTCTATCCGGGCAGCAAACTTGTAGATTTATTCTGCCGCATAAGATGCTCTTTCGAGGGACCTAGTAAATCAGTCGTTCTTGCGTGTGTTGTTGCAATCAGACATACTTCTACTACTGCTGCTATCTTCAAACGATCCAGGTTGCTGCACTGATGAGCTGAGAACACAAGTTAGGACACCTTTACGAGGGAAGATTCTCTTTAACTCTATGAAGATGACATAACTATTACAAGCAGGGGAAAGCGGTAACGCTATATAGCATCCAGTCGTATTTCTTAAGTATTGCGTCCTAGCTGACCTGGTTAACACTGTTCCCGGATGCAGATTCCACGTCTTCTAAGCAAACTGTTTGTCTACGTCTATCAAATAATTTCGCTGTTAAATATGAAATTGTAATTAAGGGTATGGTTTTCTCGTTTTGACTACCCTACACTACAAAACCCTAAAACACAACTTTATTGTCCGAACAAAACAACAACAGAAATGTGCCTTTTCTCTTCTTCAAATGTCGTGCAATTTCTGCCTGGGAATGCTTAGAGTTCGTATACCCATCTGCGATCAACTCTAGCTTTGGAAGCTAAAGGAAAACAATGCAAGTTTCAATTTGCTCATTCAGTCGATCCATTTACTCTTTTGACTCTTCATTTCTTTGAGACCACCACTGCTTTAGTACTTGTGAATTAGTGACGGGTTGGGAATAAAACCTTGCTGTTTTAGCGCGCCTTAGAAAATACAAGAAGACCGTTTGGTTTTTCAGTCTTTGCAGAAAAGGCATAGAATGCTGCGATTTTTAAATGGGTTAATATTCTTACGACTTATATATTTCAATTCAAGTCACTCAATTTATTTATAGTCTGTTCACAAATTAAGTGATGTTAGGCTTAATTAAAAATATAAATAAATAAATAAATTTAAAAAAAATTATAATCGTAAGTAATTTTTTTTAAAAAAAACAGAAAGGTAGTCTTTATTACTATTAAACAATTCAACTTTTAGCATTGAAATTTCAACATCATAATATTAAAACAGCACGTACAATAATCACAATATTAACACGTTTCCTATATGATTAGACGCAATTTTCAGCATTAGTTCATTATTAGCTAATATGTTCTTTATATCATTATGCTGTCTGAAAACAGTATCAATATTACTTTCTGTAAATAATTTGTTCAAAAACGGACAGTGTAATAACAGATGTTCAACATTCAAGGCGTTTGAACATACGCAATTGACATCTTTGGAAAATTTAGTTTCCCAGGAATTTAATTTTAACTTGTTAATAATTGTTGTTAAATATTTAGAGCTAGATAAAATAGTTTTGTGTAAATGTTGAATAAAATATTTTCTATTATGGATGTCAGTTCAAAGTAAGAGAGGCTAATGTTATGATTTACCTCAGAGGGTTTACTCTCACCAACTTTGGCTAGTTTATCGGCCAATTCATTATCACAGATTCCACAGTGTAAAGGAACCCAAAGAAGATCAACTGCAACATTTCTGATTTGTAAACAATGTAAAAGGTATTTGATTTCAAATAGCATTTCTATTCTAACTAAACAAGTCCAATTTTGCAACGCATATAGAAGAGATTTTGAGTCTACACATATTACTATACCACAGACATCTAATGATAACGCAAGAGCATAATTCAAAGCCATAATTATAGCATAATATACAATTCCGCAGTAAAGATTGAATATCGTTTTATAAATAAAAAGAATGTCCAAAATCAAGACCTGGAATAACATATGCAGCATCAGCATCCGAATTTTCAAGTAGTGAACCATCTGTAAAAAGTGTCAATGTTTGAAGCAGACAGATTTTGTATATATTTCACAGCTTGCTATAAACACCGTCCACTGTGGTTGGTCAATTACCACGAGATATCAGTTTTAGTCACACTACTTGGCCAATGACTACATAAGACACTTGTGTAAATCGATACATAAAAAATTGACTCGTGGCTGACTATTAGATACGAATATATCAAGTACGTGGGCAGTTACGATCGAGTAATTTAGTCTGAAACTATGAAGTAAACAAAAATATCCGCAGCTGAGTATACCTTTATACCTACCCTCTTTAGGTAACGGAAACGGGTCTCACATTCGTCGGTCGACTACTGTTAAAAGTAGGCTTACTAACGCCTACAAAGTTTATTCGCTTTGTGGTGATAATAAGCCTGTGGCCATAGGTCATAGACATATATAAGAATAGACTGATCAAGGGAAGAAAATCTACGTGGCGGCCGCAAAAGGGTTGCTTCCCCTGAGGTTCTACCCTTCTGCTTAGTGACTATGTAATCATCATCGTTACAATAAATAAATAAAACGATTATTTCTATTTAAATCTGTTTTAAAAAAATATTTTAAAATAATATAGTCCTGCAATTATTATTTTAAAGTAATTATTCCTTTATAATTATTTTAAACTATATATTAAATTATTTACTTTTGGTTATAATGTAAGGAAATATATTGGATTAAAATATTTATTAATTCAAACTTTCTTTATCTTGGGATTTCATGTTAAATTACAAATTTCTTGATCTTGCATTAGTTCCACAGTTAGGGAATTACTGGCAGGTGTTTGCTCTTGTAATTTTGTTTTAAATTTATTAGTTATTTATGGTTATTTATTTTTATTGTTGCAGTGGCGACATGCATTTGATATATTTTATTTTTTAGTTATTTTATAATTATTTTATTAAATTGTAAGAAGGTAAGCTGATCTGATTAAAAAATGTGTTTGCATTTTATTTACTTACTATTATATTCTTAATTCCTTTTCCTAGTAATGTTTTATAGTAGGTGTAAGAAAAATATTTTCAAAATGTTGCTTACATTTAAACAAAAAGTGTAGTCTTTGCAGTTTTTTTTTATTATTTATTGTTAGAGTGTAAGGCAATTTTAATCATCAAATATAATTTTTTTTAAATACCAGGAGGATAAAGAAAAGATGACAAATAAGAAAAGTAATGTCATGTCAGAAAAGAAAAAAAGAAACATAAATTTCATCTCCAATTATCTTGCAAAGAACTTTCTGTGGTGTAAAATTTTATTCTTAAAACATTAGCAGTTTAAGTTAAGTAGATTTAATTACAAACCAAAAATCATTCATAAGATTAACATTTTGTTCAATATTAAACACACAAGATTAAAAAAATAATATTATAGGAATTACATTAAACATCTGTTACATTAAAGCAGTCATTAAAAGCATCAATTAATATTGTTAATTTATTATTCACATATTTAGTTGTATATAAAAACAAATGATATAGTAACTTGCATTAAATTACACAACAATGACAAAACAGTGTTGTTCTGATTTTTTAAATGTCTGTCCAGAAACCATGATATTATACTTATTTAACTAACTAGTTAATTTGAGTGTTTTCTCTCTTTCTTTCCATATGCTTAAAGTAGGAGTTGATCACATGTACATAATAAGTCAGGTTAACAATAATAAATAATAATAATAATAATAATAATATGTATGATATTGGTTGTCAAAACGAGTGTAATTTGTATCTAGGTATATTATGTACAACAAATTGTCTTCATTTTAATTTTTCCATAATCAACAACACATACCACTTTTCTACTGTTGCATTCTTTGCAGTAATCATAATTGGTAATATTTGCATCTTAAATTTAATGTTTCTGGATTGAGGACAATTACATTCCCATGTCTGTAGAAGCAATCTTCTTTGAAATGCGCTGAACATAGG
Source organism: Oncomelania hupensis (assembly GCA_036898135.1). Taxonomy (NCBI): domain Eukaryota; kingdom Metazoa; phylum Mollusca; class Gastropoda; order Littorinimorpha; family Pomatiopsidae; genus Oncomelania; species Oncomelania hupensis. The sequence continues at coordinate 21,723,724 of CM072523.1, read as the reverse complement.
ACTGCTGTAGGTGATGGGTAGTATTTGTCTCTTTTCATGTTCACCAGCCTCTTTAGCCTATCAGGGTCTCGGTGTGGAAATCTGTTTTAAAAAATGACAACCAAAAAAACTATAATAATAATTTTAAAAATGCTACTTAACTAAAACAAAACTTCACAGCATTGTGAAGCAATCATGAACACAACAGGGACTGCTAAGTATCTGAAAAGTTAAAAAACACAACAAAGAAATATCAAAGGTACTTTTAATTATTATTAGACAATAAAATACAAATTGAATTTTCTAGCTATGCTCAGCTTCAGATCATAAGAAACAAACAGCAAAAGACAAAATGCTACTTTCTAATATAGCAGGGGAGCCCCAAACGTTGATCGTGATCAATCGAGTAGTAGATGACGTGGCATTAAAAAAATGATGTTGTCAGCCTATTATGTCTATGCATTTTTGTGGTAGATAGATAATTTTGGCTTGGTCATTTTAAAGTAGCTCGCATGTTGAAAAAGTGTGGGTCCCCTGTTACATAGTATAAGATTGCCTGGCTATGCAGAAGCAGTTTGTCTTTTTGTATGTAACACTTGTTGTATTCAAGGTGTTGTCTAATAACTGATTGCAGGAATATAACTGGTGATTGCCCAATATCAGTTATTATCACTGTTCATTTAAATAAATTGTTAAATTAAATATAGCTATAGCCTCTGAATTAGAAATGTGATTTTTGTCAGTCTGCTCATGGGCACATTAGAGTAACATTTCATGGTTGGTTGGTTTTATTTTAAATCTTTTCACTTTACAAGTGATATTAGACAACATGCAAATGAAACAAAACAGGATTTCAATAGCCTATTAGTATTATTATACTCACGTTGAAGTAATTATTTTAGGATTATTTATTTATTCGCCTATTTTACATAGGACTATAAATTTAGCCTGGAATTGAAGTAGTATTTATTTTTTTATCATAATCATGAAATGTTGGTCTGTGCTCAGTGCTAACAGAGTTACTGACCAACTACAAATTGAGTTGTACTTCACTACTTCTTGTACTTGTCTTGTAGCCGTGGGTTAGTAATTTACTAGTGGTATACTAAAGTTACTAACTGAGTACAGTACGTCAGTAGCCTACTTAACTTCAAGTATCAACACTATCAAGTATTATGACTATCAACACCAGTTTATGAACGTAAATATAATAGGTGCACGACCCTAAATTGGACTTTAACTAATAAATACAGTTTAATAATTCATTCTAAAATTCCCCTTTGCTTGTATAAAATTATATTAAATACATACATATTTTATTCGATCTCGAAACTTCGACGACATGATCATCACATCAGTATATCACGATTGTTTCAATCATTTCAGCAGATCGTGTTTGTCATTTAATTTGAGATTCTGGGGTAATAATAATAATAATAAATTATAAGAACTATTTACATACCTGTGGAAAGTGGCATCCTTCTTGTCTTGACTCCTTAGTGTCTTTTCTCGAACAATTAATCGCCGCACAACACGGCATGATTTATGTAGCAATACTTCGTCATTATTAAAAATGGCCTTGCAAGGGAGTAACAGCAAGGGGCATAACTACCAAAAACCAGGCACGCTGCTCGCCTTCTTCGCGATACAGGCTTGCGCAGTCTATTCTTATATATGTCTATGCCATAGGTGTACCTAAAAACCTACAGGGTATAGCCACGTTATTAGGGCATGCTGAGGTGCGGTGTAGGAGTGTGTGTGTGTGTGTGTGTGGGGGGGGGGTGTGTTTGTGTGTGTGTGTGTGCGTGTGTCCGTGTGTAGTCGATTTAACTGTGATCACATGCCAGCTACTAGTGTCAATTTTTTTTCTTTTTCACGCCCTCGTACACGCGTCCTAAACATTTCATATTTGAAAACGATCGTGTGCCAAACTAAGCTACGCTAAGACTGTTCGTTTTTAAGGAAATCTTTCGGCATACAGCTTAGCCGAATGTTGCCGAGTTTCTCTCTACTATAGGAGAGGCGAACGTTTAGTCTCGGCTAGTGTCAGCTAGGCAGTGTGATCCGACGTCTCAAGTCTTAACATGTTTAGAATGCCATTGCTCCCTGAATAGATAATTCTTTGTAAAATGCTTAGTGACACTTTTTTAAATACAAAAACTTTTATTTTATATTTCGTGTGTTTATTTGTTTAGGCATCCAAAAAGTAAAATTTGATTCAAAATCACGGCAAACAGTGGACAGTGAGGATATTGCATGAATGTTGTGTCTTGGGCAAGCTGAAGAGTTCAAGCTTATGACTACGACCAGCAGGTAGAGCAGCTCCTGGAGCTAGTCACTATGCTATATTATTAAACTCAAATCAGTCATACGTCACAAGTGGTGAAAATGGCTGTGAGATTCCAGTTAACATTGATCGTTCCGTGGTTGGTGATGTACTGAGGACAGCATCTGGAAAGAAACTGCTTCTGAATCGAGAGGTTCCAGCTCTTAAAGCACGGAACCGTCGGCCAGAGGACAGAGCCTCGAAGAGATGATTGTGACGAATCGCGAACTGTCTTTCCTGCTTTTTATAAGAACTATTAAATAAATAAGTACATAAATAATGTTTCAATGAATTGTTTAAACTCAAGAAGAAGAAGAAGAAGAAGAAGAAGAAGAAGAAGAAGAAGAAGAAGAAGAACAACAACAACAACAACAACAACAACAACAACAACAACAACAACAATAACAAAGAGGAAGAATAAGAGTCCAGGTCAGGTAATATGGGTCTCTAACATTTACTTGTTTGGAGGCGAAAAAATAAATGTCTGGATTTGGGATAGTTTCAGTCTGCTTTCAGGATGCCAGCTGCGTTTATTACGGTACATCCCGCACACAAGTCTATTATCCCTCGCCGTAGAAACCTTCAATCTCTGAGAAATCACGATGGCTATGGTACAGCTAAAGGCTTGTCTTACTGCCGTGAACTGACAAAACCGAGCAAGTCCACAAAACCTACTTTTGAGAAAATCGACGTTTTGTGTTGCGCTATATTACGCGATCGTTTCTGGAAGTTTAAGGGCATATTATAATGCAATTCCTCGATTTAAGAGTGCATACCTTGAATGTTAAAGAAATGTTTGATAGATTTGATGTTTTAAGACTATTTGTGGACTTGCTTTGTTTTGTCAGATTATTCTTGAGATAGGTCTTTGTTGAGAACATGACAAAACCAAGCAAGTCACCCGCTTGGTTTTGTCAGTTTATTATTGAATTAAATCCTTGTTAAAAAAATTCACAAAACCAAGTAAGTCAAATCCACTTGGTTTTGTCAGTTTATTATTAAGTAAATCCTTGTTTTCAAAATTCGCCAAACCAAGTAAGTCCCATAGGCCGTTTCGTTTCTTTGTTATAAAGTCTGACGAGATGAGTAAAATAAGTTGGGTTTTGTAAGATATGGGTGCGGCAGTTACAGTGGGTGTATATGTGTGCTTGTTTATTGTTTTTAGCCATTCTTCACTTAATATTCCTGGGTTGGTATGCAGGAGTCATGGTTTTTTTTGCTCTCCCTTCAAAATAATATTAGATGCAGCCAATTTAATTTTAAAAATACAAAACTATTTTCCTTTCAGTTTCCTATTGTAGCGATCTTCCTGCCTTTACACCACGTGTATGTCTTGTATTTTGTTGCCCTTGTTGTGTGTCTGTAATATATTTGTTGCTGTTTGTTTGTGGGTTCGGGCACTGAATAATAATACAGGATGCTATACGCGCCTTTCCCCAAATCATCATTCAGGCTCAAAGCGCGCCGATCTATACCAACATCCACGCTCACCTGTCTTATGCACCCTCACACACACCAAATACACATCCTTCACTCAAACAGGTGGTGTAAAGGCAGGAAGATCGCTATTAGAAGACGGAAAGAAAATCTAATTTTTATTTTTGAAATTTTTATATTGACTGCGTCCTGTACCATTATTGAAGAATAGGCCCAAACGTTTCCCGGCGTGTCGTAAGAGGTGACTAACAGGGGTAATGTTAGCACGGCATCCCTGGGCGAAAGTCTTCTACACAGAAGTCACCGGCCAGGGCGATAAACCTCACGTTGATACAGGTTCAACGACCACGTGCTCGGGGCCAAGGCGAGCCACACTGTATTCGTGGATTTCGGCTTTGGCCAACAGCCTGGAGAGGATTGGGCACCGCCAGGTCCTTTTTTGCCCAAGACACACTACATGCATGATGACACTATCCACTAATTCCATACCGGATCGGTCGTCGCCCGGCTCAAGGACCGCGCCTTCCGTTGGCCACCAGGACGGAGGTTTTAAGTATGCTACTGATGGACAATTTAGCAAGATCCGCACGAGAAACAACATCGTCATAGGAACCTGGAATGTCAGGACCCTAACTGCGGAAGGAAAATTAGAAGAACTGGCCCACGAGTTGGACCACTATCGATGGAACGTTCTAGGCATTAGCGAACTGCGCTGGAAAGGCCTAGGTGAAACAACGACCGACAAAGGCCACAAGCTCTATTTCAGCGGTAGAGATGACAGGCACGAACACGGCGTTGGATTCTTGATCCACAAGAACATTCTAGCCACTGTCATGGGTTGCCGCCCAGTCTCCAGTAGACTCATTCCCATCCACCTGAGAGCAGCCCCTTTCAACATCCCCATCATCCAGACCTATGCCCCAACATCAGTCTATGACGACAGCGAAGTGGAGGATTTTTATGAAAATCTACAGGCGGTCCTTGACCAAGTGCCGAAGAAGGACATAGTCATAGTGCAAGGCGACTGGAATGCCAAGGTTGGCCAAGATGCGCACCACAATTGGGGAGACACATGTGGACCCCACTGCAACAACGAGACAAATGACAGGGGTCTGAGATTCTTGGAGTTTGCCAGATACAACAATCTGGTACTGGCAAACACGCTTGATCTCCACAAAAACTCCAGACGATGGACATGGCACAGTCCCGGGAGGGGGGGGGGGGGGTGGAGCATCACAACCAAATAGACTACATCATGGTCACGAAACGCTTCAGATCAAGCATCAACATTGGCAGGACACGCATTTTTCCAGGTCAGACATCGGAAGTGACCACGATCTCTTGATGATGTCTTTCCGGCTCCACTTGAAGAGAGTAAATACTGCACTAGACTGAAGTTCGACCTGGACAAACTGCAAGACCCGGAGGTGGCAGAACTATTTCAGGTCACACTTGAAGGGAAATTTGCACCACTGCTCATTTTGGGGGCTGGTGAAGTAGATGTCAACACCTTGACCACCACCTTCAACTCAGCTGAGGCAGATGCCGCCACTGAGATCCTTGGCAAGCACCGACCAAAGAAAAAGACGTGGATCACACCTGAACTTTTGGATCTGTGTGATAAACGAAGAGAGATTAAAAAAGAAAAAGAAAAAGAACACCTCACAGGGAGCTGATGTCTACCGAAAAATCAACAATGACATCCGAAAAGGCATGCGCACAGCAAAGGAGAACTGGATAGAAGATCAATGCCAGGAAATAGAGAACAGTCTGAAAAAGAACAACAGCAAGAAGGCCTACCAGACTGTAAAGCGGCTGACAAGAGTCAAACAGCCCAAAGTCTCCACGATCCAAAGCAAGTCTAGCATATGCCTTACAGAAGAACAAGAAGTCTTGGACAGATGGACAGAGTACTGCTCTGACCTTTACAACCATACACCAAATATAGACCCATCAGTCCCGAGAACAGAGAAGAAGAATTCATCCCAATTCTCCGGGGAGAAGTTAAGGCAGCAGTGCAATCGCTAAAGAAAGGGAAGTCAACATGAGTGGACAACATACCCGCGGAACTGCTACAAGCAGGAGGAGAAGCGATGATTGATGCCCTCACCATTATCTGTAACAAGATCTGGCAGAGTGGAGAGTGGCCTATACCATGGGCCCAGTCGCTTGTCATCACTCTTCCCAAAAAAGGTAACCTTCAGGAGTGTGAAAATTACCGCACCATCAGCCTCATCAGCCATCCCAGCAAGGTCCTCCTGAAAATAATACTCAACAGGTTGAAACCCCAAGCTGAACAAATCATAGCTGAAGAACAAGCAGGATTCAGGGCAGGGCGAGGTACCACTGAACAGATTTTCAACCTCAGAATAATCTGTGAGAAATACCTACAGCACCAACAACATCTATATCATGTGTTCATAGACTTCAAGAAAACGTTTGACCGAGTCTGGCATGCAGCTCTATGGGCAACAATGAAAGCGTACATCAGACCTAAAATTATTGAAGTCATCAAAAACCTGTATGACAAGGCTACCAGTGCAGTGCAGTCCTCCACAACAGCGCCATCGGGAACTGGTTCAGAACAACAATCGGTGTGCGTCAAGGATGCCTACTCTCTCCAACACCCTTCAACATCTTCCTAGAGCGCATCATGTCAAATGCTCTTGCAGATCACGAATGCACAGTCAACATAAGGGGTAGAGCAATCTCCAATCTTCGTTTTGCGGATGACATTGATGGATTGGCTGGAGAGGAACAAGAACTTGAACAGCTGGTACTGAGGCTTGACACCACCTCCAAAGCTTATGGAATGGAAATAAGTGCAGAGAAGACCAAAATGATTACCAACAACACCAATGGCATCAACACGGACATCAATGTCCAAGGCCAATCCCTCAACACAGTGCATAGCTTCAAATATTTAGGAGCCATTGTATCAGACAATGGGTCCCGACAGGAAGTCCTCTACAGGATCGCACAAACAACTGCTGCCCTGACAAGGTTGAAGCCATTTGGAAAGACAGGACCATCATTCTACATTCCAAAGTAACACTGCTGCGCTCCCTTGTCATCTCCATCTTCCTATATGCTTGCGAAGCATGGGCCCTCACAGCAGATCTCCAACGAAGAATACAAAGCATGGAGATGAGGTGCTACAGAAGAGCTCTGGGCATTTCCTATACCCAACACATCACCAACGACGAAGTCCGACAGACCATCACACAAGCCATTGGACAACACGATGACCTGCTCACAGTGGTGAAGAAACGGAAACTCCGATGGTATGGCCACGTCACCAGATCATCAGGCCTTGCAAAGACTATTCTGCAAGGCACAGTGCAAGGAGGTAGAAGAAGAGGGAGACGGAAAAAGAGGTGGGATGACAACATCCGAGAATGGACTAGTTTGACACTGAGCGAAGCCATCAGGGCTGCTGAGGACAGAGAGAGATGGAGTATGCTGGTTAAACGATCATCTGTGGTGCCCCTACGACCTCAGGGTTACGGGAAGGATAGGAAAGGATAGTTTGTTTGTTTGTTTCCACACCTTGTTGAAGTTGCCACGTAGGCGGAAGATCTACAGGATCCTTCATGGTGGGCAGGAAAGTACATGAAGAAAACTCTTTTTCAAAAAGCCGAACACGTCATTTGCTGACTGAAATTTCGTCATCTTTTCAGGAAAATAATATTGCACAGCAGCAATAACATGGATTCTCACTGGTCCACTTCATCATAAGGCGCTTTCTCATTGGTCGGGAGGACTTACTTTTATTTGTCAGGTTATTGTAGTAGATGACGTCATCATGCCAACTCGAGCATCAGCCAGAGGATCGCCGAAACAAAATCGCAGGGGACTTGCTTGGTTTTATCAGTTTATTCCCCCACTTAAAATTTTTTTAACAAGGACTTACTCTATGATATCTCCAAATCTAAACATAGTTCGGACTTGATTTTTACAGGTAAGATGCGTCATTCTCTTGCAAGTTTGATGGCGCAAAAAACTCATTTTCGACCTTAGGTGGACTTACTCGGTTTTGTCAAATCACGGCAGCTTAATGGGAAGGTTAACGTGCGCTCTTCATGTCTTATGGTACGCTACCTAATCATTAAGCTAGCTGCTTATTTAATTCCGCTCGATGTACGAATGAACATTGAGGTTTAACGTATACACCCACCATTGGCGATATGGCAGACGGGGATAACCATCCCAGGGAAAGATAGGTTACATTACATAATTCTTGCTTTAGGTCCAGCGGACTCTTCCGAACCAAATCAGGACCAAGGAAAGATAGGTAGGGACCTGAATCAACAATGAATCACCAGAGCAATCATAATGGTAAATGGACAGTGAAAATGGGCCACTTTTTATATCGCCCACAGTCGCTCTACCACTTGAGCTACGGCGATGTAACTTCGGATGAGAGTATAAACCGAGGTCTAGTTTGTGCACGCACACATTCCATTTTATGAAAAAAATAACATCCGTACGCTGATGTTTGGGCGACAGACGATGCATCTAAAGGAGCAAGTGGGATCTGAGCTTCGGGCGGCATCAGTTAGAGTCTGTGTCGGTCGGCGCCTTGAGCAGCTCTTGAACTAAAAAAGTGAATTATAAGGACGATTAAATAAATGAATGAATAAATAAATCTCTATTTACGTCTAAAAACAATCTTCGTATAGGAACAATAAAAGGTTGCTCAGGATTCAAGATATATTTATTGTCCTTAAAAATCACAAGGGAATGTAGTGCGTGGTGTGACGATTCCACGTACAAGGGCAATGATGCAGAATACACTAACATCATGTTTGCATATATCACATAATCACTGAGCAAATAAAATAACGTTTTCATGAACGGTAAAATCACGCACGCTTTACTTCCACAGGCACATCACACAACCCCATTGATCAGAAAACTTTCAGCAATGGGCAACCATCATACCTGCACACCCGCAACCAAACCACAGCCGCAGTCTTCCGCCAAACAGCACACACAACATACTTATATAGTATGCAACAAATTTAAGTTTGTAAAAGGTAATAAACGTACTATCCTATCCTATCCTATACTATCCTATCCCAGAACTCGAAAGTCTTTGGGGCACCATAGATGATCGTTTAACCAGCGTACTCCATCTATTTCTATGGCTCATGGCTTCGCTCAGTGTCAAGCCAGTCCATTGTCGAATGTTCTCCTACCTCTTTCTATGTTTCCTTCTTCTTCTGTCTCCTTGCACCGTGCCTTGCAGGATGGTTTTAGCAAGGCCTGATGCTCTGGTTACGTGGACATACCATCTGAGTTTCCGTTTCTTCACCACTTGAGCATGTCGTGTTGTCCAATGGCTTGTGCGATGGTCTTTCGGACTTCGTCTTTGGTGGTGTGCGGGGTATAGGAAATGCCCAAAAGTATTCTGTGGCACCTCATCTCCATGCTTTGTATTCTAAAAGAAGAGAGTGCAAAGATATTAAGACAAGTACTATTATGTAATAGTATATGTACTATAGAGAAAAACAGACAGATACATAAATAAATTCCATACTAAATTACTTATACGAAGCGATTTCCCAGTCTTTGAGCACATGTTACATATAATTATGTATAAGTATTTGTAACATGACCACACAAATAGAGATAAATATATGGCACAGTGTGTTCCGGACTTTCGGTGTTTCAAACAAGCTGGATGCCAATCATCAGCAGACCTTGAAGAATGTTGTGGTATAGTGTGAAGGGGCCATTAAGTACCGCTTCCTTTGTAGATCGGCGTCAGACTGGCCCTTTTACTGCATATAACAGCCCTGCAGTCAATTTGAAGTGGCCGTTCGTTTACTAATAGTCTTTTTTATAGTTCAGCTTTCTTTAAGATGAGACTCTTCGAAGGTGAGAAGGGGACGGGGGGCAAAAAAGGGGGCGGGGGCGGGGGCGATAGGGAGTATGGGGTGGGGGTGGATGACGGCATAGTGTGCTCAAATACTGGGAAATCGGTTCGTATAGTGAGTTTGTATATGGAGTGTATTTATGTAAGTATCTCTCTCTCTCTCTCTCTCTCTCTCTCTCTCTCTCTCTCTCTCTCTCTCTCTCTCTCTCTCTCTCTCTCTCTCTCTCTCTTTCTTTCTTTCTTTCTTTCTTGTGTGTGTGATTTTGCACATAGACCTCACCCTTTCTCACTCCCCTTCTCCTCTCTCTCTCCCTCCCCTTTCCTTTCCTCTTAGAATACTAAACTTTCCAACTTTCTATCTCCAGACTTTCCAGTTAATTTATACTCTTAAGGGCAATGGATCTACCCATCTAGATTTTTCTTAGCTGAGGAAATACATATTCCACACACACACACACACACACACACACACACACACACACACATACACAAACACACAGAAACACATCCACATACACATACAAAATCACACATACATAATACGCACATACAAACACACACAAATGCAAACAGAGAGAGAGAGATACACACAATCGAACGTACAAGTACACACACAAACACCCACACTTCAATACACATTGAGAGAGACACACACACACATAAAACCACGCATACAAACACACCCCTAGTTCTCCACCCCCAACCTCCCATTCCATACCATGCCTCAGAATTACCCAAAAGGTTTCATGTAGTCTACTTGCATTTACTATTAGACGGCACATTTCCTTGCCCCCACAATCACCCCCGTCTATATTTCTTCCCTCCCTTTTCACCCCCCTAATCTTCCCTCTCGATCTAAAAAAACAAACATACATTTTTTTCATATAATGCAATTCGAACTATTAGCTTGCACACTATGGATAACGAAGCTGTCCATCTATGTTAGCCTTGCTGGCAAAAGACATTGTGCAGTTGCTGCGTGGAGCATCTTGTTTACCCTTTTGTTGCGACACTGTGACCTTTGTGAGGTGCACGTCTGTCTCTGCAGATGAAACTTATTTAGGAGCTGCTGTGAATCCCTGTTAGACAGCAGGGTCCCTCTCCTCCCTGGCCGCTCGCCTTTCATCTCCTGTCGTTCCTCGTTTCTCAAGTCAAGAAATCTTCGAGGAAACTCGTTTTTCCCTTAATTCTTGTGGAGACCTTTCTCTGCGTTCGTTCCCACCCTGTGGAAATCTCTTCCATCTAGTTTTTACATCATCCAATCTCTCATAATTAAAAATAAAATCTATGGGTCTCTACCTGTTCTCCAAAAGTACGTGTAGTTTTTGTTCTCTCCCTCTTTTCGAATGGGAAAGAATCCACGCTTATTATAGTAATGGCTAGTCTACATTTAAGCTAGATTACTATCCAGCCAGGACTTCGCTAATAGAAATTGCCCTTGTGTTGATAAAAGATCGGAGAATTGCTCAATATGATACTGCGAAGCTAGATTGGGAAACGGCTTCTGTACTGCTCTAGCTTTTTGGCAACGCACGACTGCCATTGTTGTATTTAAAGCTAGTCAGAGAGAGAAAGAGTGAGAGCGGTTGTCAAGCCACAGTGCAAAGCAAAACTTAGGCGCGCGAGAACCTAGCACACCGAACCTTCAGGCAACGAACGACTTGCTACGCACTCTGCTTAACAACACTGTGCACTGTGTTTGGTGTAAACAATGTCTAAAGTTGATAACGTAAAGTTATCCCCTTCCCTGTGGAGTTCGTTTAAAATCTGCGAAGCAGGATTTTTTAAAAGAGGGATTACAGTAATTATTTAGTTGCCGTTTATGGTGGTGGCGGCATACTGTTGTGTGCTAAAAACAAATGTGAAGTTCGCTCTGGAGATTATAAGTTGTTGTTTCTATTGTTTGTTTTTATGTGGCTCGTCTTGTGAGGTGTTTGAAGAAGTGGGGTGAGAGGATGAAGATGGGGAGTAGGATTAGGGAGGGGGGGGGGGGGGGAAGGATGAATGCATGACGATCATCATTATTAACACTACTGGCCGTTATGTTACACGTGTTAACAGCACTACTTCAGATGACAGTATATACCGCGATCTATAGTCTGTACATGCACGTATTCCTTCGCACTGACTTTAAAGATCCTGACGCTTGTGTCCTAGGTCAATGAGCGTGCCAGCTACATAAATACGCTATAGCAAACCAATCCCAAAATCGTGCTCAGTTGTCGGCTGCGTCAGACGATGCGCCTGAGGTATCAAGTGTGGCGCCTTGGGCGGCCCGAGTTAGACCCATTTATCAACCAGCGCCTTGAGGCGCTTTTGATCTGGAAAAGCGCTACATAAAACCGATAAAAAAAGTTGGTCTTACGCCAGTGAATAGAAGCAGCCCCGTAATCTCTGAAGCTAAGAATGACTACTAGCTGTAAGAAGAACAGTCAAGTCCAAGTGGCAGGTAAAATGTCGTTATCGTACTCATGAAATCTATGTATACGACTGAGCTACCGTTCCGTTTACAATATATACACATTTAACACTATTTTCTTAAGTTTTCGCGTTTTTCAAGTTCAGAGAGCTGCTGATTGCGGTAACCACTCGGCTGAGATCCATCAAGGTAAAATTAGTTGGCGGATGTTAGGTTCGATAACTCGTCGACCGAAACGCTTATAGGTACACAGGGCATGTAGGCCTACCGTTTTAAGGCCATTAGCTAGTGACGAGAGAGAGAGAGAGAGAGAGAGAGAGGGGGGGGGAGGGGAGGGTAAGAAAAAGAAAGAAAGAAAGACAGACAGACAGACAGAGTGAGAGCGCAACCGAGAGTATGCATTCAATAGGCGAGGCCACCGCCACTGATTAAAACATATTTTTGTTGTGGTGGTGGTGGTAGTTTCGTTTTCTTCTCATAGCATGTTAAATAAAGTTTGAATTTTACATTGAACTCGGCAAGGAACGTTTGTGGCAGCTCAGTTGTTGGGTTAGTACTTTCGTCTGAGGTGAACCACAGGAGAGCTCAAGTGAAAACAGGGCATAATGCGTAGTGCCAGATTGAGGAGCTATCTTATCTAACTTCACCACTCATTTTCACCACCACGTTAAGAGTAGATCTTGGAGCTGAGACCAACTTATCTGACTGCTTTCTCTTCCCACAATCCTCCATTCCACCCCTACAACATTTTATTTTTAAAGTCCCTCATCTTCTCCCCCAACAATTTTTTTACCCCTCACCCACCCCCCTACCTTTGTCTTCCATCCCCCTCGTCATCTCTTGCATCTAAACACACCAATGTATCCCTCCTCCGAGCGTTCTATAGAGCTTCCGTTAGACTCAAGACACTTCATTACCCAATGAATTCAAAATACACAGGATTTTGTTTCGGTAATGCGGTAAAACATTCAGTCACTCTGCAACACAAAAAACCTCCTTCTACTGTGCATTAAAACATTGAATAATATAATACAGAAAAAAAAGTTGTTATAAGAAGTAAAATACACACACAAAAAACACACACACACACACACACACACACGCTCACGCACACCCCTACATATCCACACACTCTCATTCATACACACACACTTCTACACCTTACAAGCAGTCAGTGACGTACCTCTCTTAGAATACGTGCACCTATCCTATCCTACCGTATTATTTACCGTAACTCGAAAGTCGTAGGGGCACAACAGATGAGCGTTTAACCAGCGTACTCCATCTTCCTCTGTCCTCAGCAACCCTCATGGCTTCGTTCAGTCACAGACTATACCGGACAGACAGGAAACTCATGCCTTTTTTGCAAGTCAAAGTGCAGAGTTGCGTCCCTTGGCCTTGGTATGTTACTTGTAGCAGACGCTCTTAGCTGTACACAGAAAAGCACTGCAGTTACACCAAAGAGCATAGATTAATAATCTATGCTCTTTGGTTACACTATGATCGCACGATGTTTAACAGTAACTGCTCATCTGTTTTAACTATAGGTGACTTTATAGTTGTTTCTTAACAAATTATATTGTTTGTTGTGATGCATTTATGAAGCTTTTCAACATCATTATTATTTGTTTCACAGTTAGTAGTTTGAAAGATTAGTATCATAAATATGACTATAGAGTGAAGTATTTTCTACAAGAATACTGAATTAACCTCTGTTGCTATAACAGTTTGTTTTCTTTAAACCAAAATATAATATTATAAAATGGGTGTATTTTACTGTTCGTTTTTTTAATTAAATTTCTATCAATAATTCTAATTAAGTTTTATTAAATAATCAAGTCTGTATTGCTGTTTTCTTTTAACTCCTAGATTCGGATGTCAGTGTGTGTGTTTGATCGCACAGTTTTTAACCATAACTGCTCATCTTTGTTTTAACTATAGGTGACTGTAGTTAATTGTTTCTTAATAAATGATTGTGTTTATTGTGATGTGTTTATGAAGCTTTTCAACATCACTATTATTATTTTCACAGTTATGACTATAGACAAGTGTTTTCCACAAGAATACTGAATTAATTTCTGTTGCTATAACAGTTTGTTTTCTTTAAACTAGAACATGATATTATATAAATCTGTGTTTTTGCTGTTTGTTTTTTTTATCTATAAATGTATATTTAAATTATTTTTTATTAATATTATCAAGTCTATTTTGCAGTTATCTGTTGACTCCTGGTTTTTGGAGGTTATTGTTTGTGTGTGTATGTCTATATATATAATAAAAAATTAAAACACAAACAAAAAGTGACAAGAGAGAGAGAAGAGAGCATCTATAACACAGCGTTCAACATGCATATATAAAAATGTGAAAACAATTATCAATTACATACGACAAGAGAAAGTTTATTGTCCCAACATACAGAAGACATTGTCCTAGCGTGAGAAAAAAATTGACTTACATGCCTTTTTTAAACAGAACTGACTAAACAAAATATTGATTTTGCCTTTTTAAAACAGAACTGACTAAACAAAATATTGATTTCCCCACACACACATAATTCAATAATTTTATTTTAGGTCTCTTCACTTATTTGAGTGATTTTAGACCAAACATTCGCTCGTACAGACATACAAACACAAAATGTTCCCCATCCCCCCAACCCCAAATCTACAAAAGTCTGTTGATTGATGATTCACTTAATAATTTAGCAATGTCAAAATAGAGTGATGATGTAAAAGATTGTCCAATGGTTCACTTTTGTCAATGACTACTTGCTTTTAATTATTATTAATAAGTGAATCATCAATCAACAGACTTTTGTAGATTTGGGGTTGGGGGGTGGGGAACATTTTGTATTTGTATGTCTGTACGAGCGAATGTTTGGTCTAAAATCACTCAAATAAGTGAAGAGACCTAAAATAAAATTATTGAATTATGTGTGTGTGGGGAAATCAATATTTTGTTTAGTCAGTTCTGTTTTAAAAAGGCAAAATCAATATTTTGTTTAGTCAGTTCTGTTTTAAAAAGGCATGTAAGTCAATTTTTTTCTCACGCTAGGACAATGTCTTCTGTATGTTGGGACAATAAACTTTCTCTTGTCGTATGTAATTGATAATTGTTTTCACATTTTTATATATGCATGTTGAACGCTGTGTTATAGATGCTCTCTTCTCTCTCTCTTGTCACTTTTTGTTTGTGTTTTAATTTTTTATTATATATATAGACATACACACACAAACAATAACATCCCAAAACCAGGAGTCAACAGATAACTGCAAAATAGACTAGATAATATTAATAAAAAATAATTTAAATATACATTTATAGATAAAAAAAAAAACAGCAAAAACACAGATTTATATAATATCATGTTCTAGTTTAAAGAAAACAAACTGTTATAGCAACAGAAATTAATTCAGTATTCTTGTGGAAAACACTTGTCTATAGTCATAACTGTGAAAATAATAATAGTGATGTTGAAAAGCTTCATAAACACATCACAATAAACACAATCATTTATTAAGAAACAACTACAGTCACCTATAGTTAAAACAAAGATGAGCAGTTATGGTTAAAAACTGTGCGATCAAACACACACACTGACATCCGAATCTAGGAGTTAAAAGAAAACAGCAATACAGACTTGATTATTAATAAAACTTAATTAGAATTATTGATAGAAATTTAATTTTAAAAAACGAACAGTAAAATACACCCATTTTATAATATTATATTTTGGTTTAAAGAAAACAAACTGTTATAGCAACAGAGGTTAATTCAGTATTCTTGTAGAAAATACTTCACTCTATAGTCATACTTATGATACTAATCTTTCAAACTACTAACTGTGAAACAAATAATAATGATGTTGAAAAGCTTCATAAATGCATCACAACAAACAATATAATTTGTTAAGAAACAACTATAAAGTCACCTATAGTTAAAACAGATGAGCAGTTATGGTTAACATCGTGCGATCATAGTGTAACTGCAGTGCTTTTCTGTGTACAGCTAAGAGCGTCTGCTACAAGTAACATACCTAGGCCAAGGGAAGTAACCCGCAAAAGTGGCTTGTAACTGTTATATAGAAGTTTCCGGTCTGGGTATAGTCTGTGGTTCAGTGTCAAGCCAGTCCATTCTCGAATGTTGTCCTCCCACCTACAGGCGCTACACAAATAAACTCAGCGAAGCGTGCCCCACTCTGACAGCGTAAGTTACAATAAGGCTTCGCATGGTCGAGTGTGCCTGTTGTGTCAAATGCCCCCAGTGATGCTAAATGGGATTATAGTTTCTAGTTAGGCCCCCTTTAGCTTATCGGAGAGTTTTCACTTCAATACATCATCATCATCAACAACAACAACTACTACTACTACTGCCGGTGCTGCTACTGCTGCTGCTGCTACTACTACTACTACTACAAAGACTACTACTACTACTACTACTACTACAAAGACTACTACTACTACTACTACTACTACTACTACTACTACTACTACTACTTAATTCTTAGGACAAAAAATACCCCAAACTCTTAGCTTTATGAACTATGACAGTGTAATCTGACATGTCTTAATAGTTTCTTGATTACAGGAAAATTCACATTAAAAAACTTTTAGATAAGTTTGCTGGAAATAAAAAATTGCTGACAGACTGACAGTCATTAATTAGCAATCTGAAATGGAATGAACTCACAGTGTACCTATTAGAGTGCTAGTCAACTACAACATCCGCTTTTCTGAGCGCTTCAGCATTAATCAAATTATCTGCTAACTAATGACACTCTTTTGTGTTGCGGTATAATGTAGTGTACATTCATTTACCTGATGCCCATAAATAAAAACATTATTTTGCTTTTTGTGGCCTGCAATCCGTTTTAGCTCAACGTAACCATCATATCACCAACGACGAAGTCCGGCAGACCATTACACAAGCCATTGGACAACACCATGACATGCTCAAAGTGGTGAAGAAACGGAAACTCCGATGGTATGGCCACGTCACCAGAGAATCAGGCCTTGCAAAGACCATATTGCAAGGCACGGCGCAAGGAGGCAGAAGAAGAAGGAGACAGAAAAATAGGTGGGAAGACAACATCGAGAATGGACTGGCTTGACACTGAGCGAATCCATGAGGGTTGCTGAGGACAGAGAAAGATGGAGTACGTTGGTTAAAGGATCATATGTGGTGCCCCAACGACCTTCGAGTTACGGGGTTTTGTTCTAATTCTACTTAATTATTTTTATTGTTCTTCTTGTTATTTTTCTTGTTCATCCTCTGGTTGTTGTTGTTGTTGATGTTGTATCTTCTTCTTCTTCTTCTTCTTCTTCTTCTTCTTCTTCTTCTTCTTCTTCTTCTTCTTCTTCTTCTTCTTCTTCTTCTTCTTCTTCTTCAGTAGCTTACTTGTTTAATTCAATGAAGTGCGTGGATAATGATCCTCTTAATTTAAAGGTACTAAGTTCCACACATTAAGTAGCGTCACATATCTTTTAAAAATTCACAGGGCGCCACTAGAAAAAAACAACAACAATTAAACCAAACTATAACCTCCTTCAAAAATGACAACTATATAAAATTCCCAGGTGAATATGTTGTTAAAAAACATAAATATATTTTTTAAAATTTAATAATTCTTGTAAAGCGTTTTTCCACCTCAAGAGCGGCAAAATATAAAATAAAATAAAGTAAACAAATGATTAAAACCAGTAATATTAACTGATAATGAAGTCGTAGCACTAAGATTTACACTTAGAGTACGTGTACCTTTTTCTTATGGCCCTTACCAAAGCTTACTAAAGCTGAAACTGAAACGTTATGAGGTGGCATTGTAGACGGGTGGCATTGTTTTCTCAGCAACGTAAGTAAAGTAGTTGTAGTGTTATACAATGCCGTTCATGGTACGAATGCTATGTGCATCCCAATCCCCCACCCCCTTCAAACCCTCCTTTTTGGCCATACAACCTCCAGGGCTATGAGCCTCTTGTCATTGTGTATATTTAAATCATGTTGTGTGATATAAAAGGACAAAGCTTCAAAGTTCCAAAGTTTCTTTCACTAAGGCTCTTTGGATCACAAATCTCCGTAACTGATATCAACGGTAATGCAGCCAGGGTGAAAATGTTTTTGCATAAAGTTGCTAAGTTTTCATATATTCGGCGTCACAGAACCTTTTCAAATTCACAATGAATGTTACCCCATTTTGGAGTTTTAAAAATTGCGATCTTTATAAAAGTCGATAAATTTATTTGTGTATTTTTCTGTTGATTCGTTTGTAAATGTGTCTATTCGTAGCATCAAGATTAAAACTTGGACCATGCGCATAAGAACTAAAAATAGTGGCGCAGCGGGTACTGACAGATCTAGACCAGCACAGCGCAGTAGCATAGTTGGATCGTCTCACTTGTTTATTTACTTACCATGAACCAGAAATAATATTTAAAAAAAAATAAATAAATAAAAAAAACTTCTGAGGTCGGTATGAAATGATGATTAAAATGAAGGGTACTTGTAAGACGCTTAATCCACCAAGATCATGCTTGAAGTGCACAAAAAAACATAAAAGATACAACTGACGGAAACACACATTAAATTCACACAATTGCCGTTGAATAAGATTAACAGCTTAAACAAAAAGACAACTACTTGCAGCGGTGAATAATTGAACATTTTGTAAATTTTTATATTATATATATACTAGCTGGAAACAGATGTGTCTTTAGACAACGGTGAAAAGATTTAAGACTGTCCACAGTCTCTTTTATTTCTTGAGTAAGTGCATTTTCGGAGGGTGGAATGTGAAAATGACGTGCACACTACAAGTGAACTCTTGGCCACGAATAATAAACAAAAATAAAAATGATCCATGAAACTTAGCAACTTTAAACGGAAAGGTTTTCCTTTAATGTATGGCAGGAAACGTCCTGAAATGAATAATGTATAGTTTCTTTCAATGTGAAGCTTATATCACAATCTCTAGAACTGATAGTGGTGATAGTACAGGCAACGCAACCAGGCTTTTAGCTTGTTGTTGCTTAAATAGAAACTGATAAGATAGTTACAATGGCAGACGTAATGCAGATTTCTTTCAATGTGAAGCTCAGATCACAATCTTATTTTTAATATATAGTTTAAATCTCTTTCTATCTCCCTCTGTCTCTGCCTGTCTGTATAGTGTCTCTCTCTCTCTCTCTCTCTCTCTCTCTCTCTCTCTCTCTCTCTCTCTCTCTCTCTCTCTCTCTCTATCTCTCTCTCTCTCTCCTTATATCTTTTTATTCTTTCTTTCTCCTATTGAGTTTTTATAATATGCTCTATCTTTGTGCCAGTTAGACTTTCTCTTAATGACCTTATAATATTCCACTTAATGACCTTATAATATTCTATATCTCATATGTTAATTAGTCTTTCTCTTATTGACTGTATAATATTCCCTGTCTTATATGTTAGTCTTTCTCCTATTGACTTATACTATTCCCTAGTACATATGCTGTATGTTAATGCGTGTTTCTCTTAGTCTTTTTAATATTCCCTTAACATCCCCTATCTAATATGCTAACTAGTCTTTCCTCTAATGACTCTTTATAATAGTCCATATCTGAAAGGCTAATTAGTCCTTCTCTTATTGTTTCTTAATATTTCCGGTCTATATTATAGGCTAGTTAATATTTAACATATTTTCTACTTAATGACTCAAATTGTTCTCTCTTCTTGTTTTCTTTATACTTCGATTTTCTTTATTTGGTGGACTACAAATAATCTGATATATAATATATTTCTTTAAGTGTTCATACACGTGTGTTTCGGATAATTTATGTTTTGAAGAAGCCCTGTATTGGGCAAAATGTCAGAGAACGAAAGAAATTTCTTTGGAAGATTGGAGTGTTTATTATTTGTTCAGTATTTAATAATAATAATAATAATAATAATAATAATAATAATAATAATAATAATAATAATAATAATAATGGATACTATACGCGCCTTAATAATAATAATAATAATAATAATAATAATAATAATAATAATAATAATAATAATAATAATAATAATAATAATAATAATAATAATAATAACGGATTTTTATATAGCGGGTACTCCAGCCTATGACCAGACTCACCACGCTTTACATAGTCAGTACATATAAATACATGCACTCGATGAAACATCACTTTTGCTACAATACACCAAAAGACGGGACAGTAAAGGTACAGACTATTTACAACTATGTACATAAATTACAAAAAAAGACAAAAATAGACTATTTACAACTATGTACACAAATGACAACAAGACATAAGGTAGAATAGCAAAAACCTATTCACAGCTATTTATACGCCCGGTTAGGCCCAGGAAGAAAAACAGTATAAATATTTATTTACAGCCGTGTATACACTTACGGATCAGACATAGGCAAAAGATGAGAGAATGGCAGCGGGATACAAATCAATCTGAATAATGCAGTTTGAAGAGGTGGGTTTTGAGGGCCTTTTTGAATGCTTGTGTTGATTGTATGTTGCGGATATGGGAGGGAAGGGAATTCCTATTCCTAAGTCAGACTCATAGCGCAGCATCTGTAACCAACACAAACGCTCACATCTTACGGACACTCCTAAATACACAACAAACACACGTTCATCACTCAAACTTGTGGGGTAAAAGGCAAGTCGCTTTGAAAAGACAGGAAAGAAAATCGAATTTTATTTTGAAATAATGGGCAAACTGTATCCAATACTATTATTGAAGGGAGGAAACAGGAGTGCCCGAAGAAAACCTTCGGTGTCCTGAAAAGTCTCGTACCAAAGTCACGTAAGTTCCTTCCACGCGGGGTTCGACCCCGATACCTTCGGCATAGAGAACCAACTCACTACCAACTGGGTCACTAGGTCAACCCTTTTTTTTAATTATTACCCCTCTCACCATCCACTTCATCTGCTTTACTCTCTTGGAGAGTAACATAAAAGCTCCAAAATAACCCCCCTCTCCACTCATTCTTTTTTCTCTGAAGACCGTTTAATATCAGTTTCAGTTTTAGCTGTATTTAAGAACTCGAAGGAGATCAATTTACACACAGATCACAACTTCACTGCAACGACCTCATAATCAGAATTAAAAGCACTAACCCGGGTCTGTTATTATTTATTAAAAAAATAATCATAAATACTAAAACATCCCCTACCGACAAAAGAACCATCTTCCTCTTCTTCTCTCCTCTTCTTCGTTTTCAATAGCGATCGCCCATTATATCATCTTTGCATGTGACACCAATGCAATTCCCCAAGCAAACTCATTGTCACACAAAATAATGATCAAACAACGTTGAACAAAAAAAAATCATAAATACTAAAATATCCCTTACCGACAAAAGAACCATCTTCCTCTTCTTCTTCTCCTCTTCTTCGTTTTCAGTAGCGATCGCCCATTATATCATCTTGGCATGTGACATCAATGCAATTCCACAAGCAAACTTAATGTCACACAAAATAATGATCAAACAACGGTGATATTCGTGCACTAACAGATTTAACTGAAGGTGACGGAAGAGTGACGATGTGGTGAAATGTCCGCCAGGCCACGGCGTCAGGAGAAAGTATGTTCGAACCTCCATTTGGATAGGATTATTTTGTTCTCATAGTAACCAACCTAATGCAATGCCTTTTCATCGGTGGTTCACTTCGCTGCTGCAGCTTCCGCAGCAGCACCACCAACAAGAACTGAAATAATTTAATGAAGGTATTGGACAGTGACTGACATTTGTCGTTAAAGCAATATAAAGACTTTCAAATATATTACATTTGTTAAGGATATTTAGAAACAATTCATAATCAAGAATCCGTGGTGAAAAAAATTCAGACACTTTAAAAAAGATACCCCCTTTGTAAAAAGATGGAAGACTTTAATTTTTTTATGTCTTTAAAATAGATAGATAGATTGAGACAGAGAGAGACAGAGAGAAGAGAGAGAGAACCCTTTGTTAGAGACTTAAGATTTCAATAAAAAGATATGTGCGGTGTTTCAAACAGACAACCTTTTGAAGGGTTTAAAATATAAAAGAAGAGAATGTGTTTGCAAGATGGAAATCCTTTCAGCTGTGCTAATCCAACATGTGTGACAAGCCAGAGATTAAACGTAGACGCTCACAAAGATAAGACCACCCAGTCACCGAAAGATTCAATTAAAACACCGGTTATTTCACATTCCGTCTCCTTAACATTTACGTGTGTGTATGTGTGTGCGTGTGTAGGTGTGTGTGTATGCGTGTGTGTATGTTCGTGCGTGTATTACTTTCCGGAGAGTAACCAAAGTAAAGAAACAATGTATTCTCTTACGCAAGTAAGGTACAAGGTAAACCATTGGAAGGGCCAGTTTCACACCTTCCAAATCGGGGCCTCCTACTATTCCGATAATTGCACATGTGATGGAGTTTTGCGCAGCCTAGTTTACACGGCACCTGCAAACAACAACAACAACACACAGAAGAAAAAGAAAAAACGAGAGAACAAATGCCTGCATTGCATTTAATTTCACTTACGTTTTCTTATCCGTTTCAACGATATTCTTCTACTTTAACTGCTCCATGGCATTGACCAAGCACCTTTATACCCTTGGTCTTTTATTGGCATTTTGGAATTGCATACTCAGTTGCAGGGATAGTAGTACTGTTAAAATTAGAATATAAAACAACAACAACATCAACAACAAGGGATGCACTCTAACAGGGGCAGAGTTCCCTCGTTTATCTGCATAACTTGATGTAGTCACTAGATCAATAGATGAAGATGATGATGATGATGATGATGATGATGATGATGATGATGATGATGATGATGATGATGATGATGATGATGACGACGATGATGATGATGATGATAATATCATCATCATTATTATTATCATCATCATAATGACGACGATTTTTATAATAATAATAATAATAGCAACAACAACAACAATAAGGGTTAAGGGGCTGATTACACAATCGAAAGACACGATTCTAGGGTTATCAAGCATTGTGCCTTCGGTGGTAAATGGTAAAAATCGAACATCCCGCAATTGTGCGTGTGCAGGCGCGCGCGTGTGTATGTATGTATGTATGTGTGTGTGTGTTTATGTAGAGACCGCGTTGTTTTCACAAATACCTCAAAAGCTACCACGTTGTTTGATTGACGGCTCTCGTTATGTTGACGTTAAAAGAGTGTTACGTTATAGTTAGGGTTATGGTAAGGGTTAAGGTTAGAATAACGTTAGAAGATTTAAAAGTACATAAAAAGGGACAAAATGTCAAAACAACTTATGTAGCATTTTATGCAAGTCATAAAAACGACGCAAGTTTGTGCGTGTGTGTGTATGTGTGTGTGGGTGCGTGTATCTGTGTGTGTATGTGGGTGTGGGTGTTCTTCGTTTTGTTGTTGTTTGTTTGTTTGTTGTAGGTACTTTAAATTGTTTTGGGTTATCCTCTGCTTCTCGGTATTATTTATCATTTTCCAAAGCACACGTTTTGTTATGTGCTGTACTAAATGTTTTGCCTCCGTGCAATGTTTGGTGCACGCAGGGTTCATAATCGTTTATTTTCTATTGCTGTTCATATCTATTTCTTACCATTCCTATCCCTTTCCCCCTGACCAACCTCCACTCTCCCCTCATTCTCATTGACGGCTAAAAAGCCCCCTAGCCTGTGGTTGAGCCTTGAAATCTTGAAAACTTTTACCTGTTGGTAATAGAGATAATTATTAGAAGTATAATATGCATCAAACCAATTTATAAACCACCATTGGAAAACTGCAGCTATCACTATTGCTGTTTAGCAACGCAATTATTAACCCACATTAGCTGTAATTCATGTCCTTTCCGGCCGGACAGCGCACCGTATAAATGCTTATAATAGCCCAGCAGGTGTACATTTACTCCGCTCCCTCTATATACAGTCGCAGGTGTAACGCTACAACTTATAAGTTCGAGAACTAGCTGTAGGGCACGGTGTATGTTAGTCAGTCGATAATTATACTTTAACCTTATATCCACCTTTTGCCATTTTCGCCCCAATAAACGTTTTATTGACATTTGTATCCAGCTGTACACACTTAACACCTTCGTTAAAGTTAGTCTGGCGCCTTCGGGAACTGGTTCAGAACAATAATCGGTGTGCGTCAAGGATGCCTGCTCTCTCCAGCACTCTTTACCTTCCTAGAGCGCATCATTCAGATGCCCTTGCAGATCACGAAGGCGCAGTCAGCATAGGTGGAAGAGCAATCTCCAACCTCCGTTTTACGGATGACATTGATGGATTGGCGGGAGAGGAACAAGAACTTGAACTGCTGGTACAGAGGCTTGACACCACCTCCAAAGCCCATGGAATGGAAATAAGTGCAGAGAAGACCAAAATGACGACTAACAACACCAATGGCATCAACATGGACATCAAAGTAAAAGGCCAATATATCAACACTGTGCGTAGCTTCAAATTTTTATGATCCATTGTATCAGACAATGGGTCCCGACAGGAAGTCCTCTCCAGGATCGCACAAACAACTGCTGCCCTGACAAGGTTGAAGCCCACTCGGAAAAAACAGGACCATCACGTCTACATTCGAAGGTAAAGCTGCTGCGCTCCCTTGTCATCTCCATCTTCCTATACGCTTGCGAAACATGGACCCTCACAGGAGATCTACAACGAAGAATACTAAGCATGAAGATGAGGTGCTACAGAATATTTCTGGGCATTTCCTATACCCAGCACATCACCAACAACGAAGTCAGACAGACCATCACACAAGCCATTGGATAACATGATGACATGCTCACAGTGGTGAAGAAACGGAAACGTAGATGGTATGGCCACGTCACCAGAGCATCAGGCCTTGAAAAAAAAACCATCCTGCAAGGCACGGCACAAGGAGTCAGAAGAAGAGGGAGACAGAAAAAGAGGTGGGAGGACAACATTCGAGAATGGACTGGCTTCACTGAGCGAACCATGAGGGCTGCTGAGAACAGAGAAAGATGGAGTACGCTGGTTAAACGATCATCTGTGGTGCCCCAATGACCTTTGAATTACGGGATAGGATAGGATATGATAGGATAGGATAGGATAGGATAGGAACGTTAGTCTAACTAAAGCAGGTTATTGACATCCGTAGAGGTGGAGTTCATCAGGTGAGTTTCTTTTTCTCACCGCCAATCATTGTTGTATTTATTTATTTTTTTTTTAATTTCTTTATTTATTTATTTATTTATTTATTTATTTATTTATTTATTTATTTATTTATTTATTTCAGGGTTGCTGAGGACAGAGAAAGATGTAGTATGCTGGTTAAACGATCATCTGTGGTGCTCCAAAGACTTCCGAGTTACGGATTAGGATAGAATAGGATAGGATAGGATATTTATTTATTTATGTATTTATTTATTTATCAGTAACGCTTGTTTTTGAAGCTGTGCAGTGTAGCAATGAGTCTTATCAGTAAATTAAGCCGTTGTCATCAATATGTTAGTTAGTCATTGCTTACAAGGTCCAGCGGACTGCAAAGAGCCGAATCTGGACCACAAAATCAAACCACAACTTCGCTGAAAGCAGAACTCACCCCTGATCCGCATGAAAGATCTGCCAAAACAACCCTAGTGGTAACACTGAAGGCACTCCACCAGCCGGTCACTTTACAATAAGACATCCCACGCAGGGGATGCTGAGGCTATACTCTAATTTATCGAACCGCCGTTTACAAAAACAAAATAGAATACAAACATCATTCATATAAAATATCAGCAAAACACATACATATAACATGCCTACATTGCCAAAATAATAACATCATAGGACGCCCCAGTGGCCATTTGGCAGAAAGCGTCCAATACTTCCAAGCTGATCCAAAAAAATGAGGAGTTTTGTCCCGGAAGAGTTTTCAAGAAAAAAGTGAGGTGAGTGGTCTAGCGAAGAAGAAGACAGTATAGCAGACTGATAGAACAGAGTAGGAATGAAAAAGGACAAATGAGAAAATCAGCGAAAGTGGGAATTTAAAGCACTCAATTTCCAGAAAGTGGGGATACTATTTAAACTGAAACCCCCGGCGTCCCCACGGAGGGAGGGGGGGGGGGTTGCATTATAAACATCCTGGTGTGAGACAAGAAAAAATTGCATTTAGTAAAATATAAAATTTGGGAATAAAACTTTCGGAAACAGAAACAAAAACAAAACAAAAACCTAGCTAAAAATAATGTATGTACACCGGAAAATGTCATATAATGTATGTACATAGACAAATGTCATATAATGCATGTACACAGACAAATATCATATAATGCACGTACACAATTGTCATATAATGTATGTACACAGACAAATGTCATATAATGTATATACACAGACAAATGTCATATGATGCATGTTCACAGACAAATGTCATATAATGCAGTACACAGACAAATATCATATAATGCATGTACACAATTGTCATATAATGTATGTACACAGACAAATGTCATATGATGCATGTACACAGGCCCATGTTATGTAATGCATGCACACAGACAAATCATATAATTTATGTACATAGACAAATGTTATTTAATTTATGTACACAGTCAAATGTTATATAATGCATGTACACAGACAAATGTCATATAATGCATGTACACAGACAAATGTCATTGCGGTGGTTTCAAAAAGTGCTACTAAATCACCACCAGAATATCTGAAATTTTACCTTTTGTGTTCTTTCGCACCCAATGTTTTTGGATGCAGTTCTGACCTTTCTGTAGTACCATAAACATACGACATTCATGATGGACACGAATTTTAAAAGAATGACCTGCATTATTTAACCAAACATCTTTTCTCTGATTCCTATTTTGCCCAGGCTGCTGTCACAATTTCATCATCTTCACATGAAGTTGTTACAATTCTTATTAAAAAGTCAAGAAAATAATAACTTTTAAAAATCCTTAACAGTGAATTTATGGCAATCTGTGTTGTATAGTCTACTGTAAAACTATTCAAGATCACATCATCACACTCTTTTCAAAAGTTACCTTGGGCAGGATTTCTAGACATGCCTGAAGCAGCAAGGTGATTTCTAGTTTCAGTTGTAGTGACATCTTCCAGATAAAAAATTGCATCTTCTTCCTTGATCAAACAATTATATAAAAAAAATAATCATAACTATTATTGGTGATGATTTTGTGAAGACGCTAATTCATTCTGATTCTGTGTATTAATTACTGCACAGCATCAACTACACAGCTGATGAATCATGAACAGTCCCACCTATTTGTCGGTCGCCTCTTATGACAAAATATTCAGAATTCATCCCCAAATAAAAACTTCGATTAATAAAAACAACAAACGCATCTTCGCAGTATCTGTCACACAAACTATGCAAAGAAATAATAATCAATTAACCAGTTACACTGCTTCAGACGGGACGAGTGAGGGTCCAAACAAAGCCTTTTGTTAGTGTGGCAATACTGTCATTTTTACGTACCGCAAGAATCTCTTCAATAGCACACGCCATCTAAGCTCCAGCAGACGACCGGGAGTAGGCTTAGCACACTCTAGCTTAGAGCAGCTAGCGTGGAACTTGCATGATGGGATGATAGGCCACCATCTGAATATCTGCAAGGAAAACATTATCCCAATCGACTAAGTCAATTTGTTTGATACAGCGCAAACCGTGTTTCGAAACTGTAACGCACAATGACCTTGACCTTTGGGAAAGTGCAAATACGAATAATCTAACATGATTACATTATTTCAAATTATCCGCAAAATTTAAAAAAAAAAAGAATTTAGGTTCAGTTATTCATCAGATAAGGCAAAATTGTTGTTGTCGTGTTGACCCGAAAAGAGACGGACCGACCGACTGACCGACAATCGAACTGCTACTGAAGGATGGCCCATGATTTTGAAGTACGCGTGTATCAAATCCCTTCAGTCGTGTTCGATGTATTGAGCAAAATGCGTTTAGCACCAAAATGATTCCAACGACCTTTACCGTTGAGTTCGAGCACGGGCGACATGCCACTAACCCGTGCAGTGTTTCTTAACACATGGCGTCCAACAAATCGATCAACAGACCGACCGACGAACAGACCGATCGACATTTGGCTCGTTCCCATTCCCTACGACTATTTCAAAATATAAAATGGTGTTCCCGTAACCTATCGGTTCGTTGGGGAGAGCGGTGATGGAGACCTCTTTTCTCTAGGCCAGCTTAATGAGGGCAATGCCCATCTCCTCTCCTTCGCTGCTTGACCTTCCCCGGTTCTACACAGAGCCAGGCACCCATTCACAGCGGGGATGGATTGGGGTGTGTTGTGTGCTTGTTTCATTATTTGGTGTCGTTCGATGACGGCCTTCCAAGCAAGGTCATCATCCATCCAACCCAACGTTGCTTCACTCAATATTATTTAGCCTTTCACGTTTCAAAGTGTACTTCTGTAAATACAAAAAAAGTATACTTTGGAACGCTAAAAAGCACAGATTTAACGTTAAAAGCGCGTTCAAAGTACATGTACAAGTCTGGCAATATAAAAAGGAGAAAGAAAGAAAGAAAGAAAGAAAGAAAGAAAGAAAGAAAGAAAGAGAAATATCGATAATAGGCTACTACTGCTGGTACGCTGTGTAGAAGAATAGCACAGAGGTGATGAGAGAGCACCAACACGAGTGAGATGGAATGAAAACCACAACAGACGTGGGTCCGATTGCATTAGTCGCCTATTCCCCCCCCCCCCCCCCCCTCTCTCTCTCTCTCTCTCTCATTGTATGAAACAAAACTAATACCCGTTAAGACATTAACATTATTCGTAGATACCTTTTTTGGCTCGCTACTACTTATTCAGAAAGCGACAAATGAAGCTTGTGGCTGTTTTGATCGCATCAAACAACTTCCAACCCTCTCCCCCCCCCCCCCCATCCTCCCTTATAAGTTACTGACTGTTCCCAAGAAGTCTGCATGGAAAGAGGAAGAAGACGACGCAAGCAAGTTTCAGGTGTCAGAGAGAGAGAGAGAGAGAGAGAGAGAGAGAGAGAGAGAGAGAGAGAGAGAGAGAGAGAGAGAGAGAATGGGGGAAGTGAATAGGGTGGGTGATCGTGCATGACTCGTGGTATATTATGGCCACAGATTTAGAAACGCCTTAATCTTCAGTTAAGTGGTTGGGAAGATGTTAGGTAGGTATTCTGATTTGTCTTCTCATTACAAAATAACGATATTTGTATTTCAGGCTGTTTTGCTTTCTGCATCAGTTCTTGTAGCGTTACATTTCATGTGTGTATTTCACTTTTTGTATTAATTGCTTCTCTCTGACAACCTATGCTGCTGCTTTCTGCTGGTATAAAAATAAATAATACATTATTGGCCTTACGTTGGAAGATAGAGGCGGTGATGGTAATAATAGTGTTGACGCCGATGATGATGATGATTTCGACGATGGCGGTTATGATGATGATGATGATGATGATGATGATGATGATGATGGTGATGATAAGTTGACGACGGCAGGAGGAGGATGATGATGATGATGATGATGATGATGATGATGATGATGATGATGATGATGATGATGATGATGATGATGATGTTGACCTATAGTTCTAGAATGTTCTTTGCTGTTATCCTTAAAACTACTTTCCTCAGCTTACATTAGACAAACATCTCCAGCTCTCCTATCATCCAACTCTATGTCTCTCACCATTCAATCCCATCCCTCTTGCCATGCAACCCCATCTCTTCTCCTACCATGCAACCCCATCTCTCCTCCTGCCATGCAGCCCTATCCCTCTTCTACCTTTCAACCCCATCCCTCCTACCATCTAACATCAACCTTCCTACCCCAACTACCCCCTACCATCTTTACCCCATCACCATCTACAATCATCCCACTCGGCATGCTTGTACCCTGCGCACTGTCCAAAACAGATGTCCGTCTGCCCTTTAATTTCAAAGAACCAGGCCAACCAAAAATAAGGACAATTAATTTTTTGCTTTCCACAAACAGAACCTAGTAAATCTGGGTAACGCTGGGTAATGGTTTTCCGTATTATGGGAAGAGATGTCGAGAACCTCGACAAGGGACGCAGTTCTCTCAACGTTCTCAGAATACCTTCAGGGAATCAAATAAAGAACAAATTCTGTTTAACACTAATAAGTTGAGCGATGAAAGTGTTTGTTCTCGTAAGCAAATGTACACTGTCGCCATTAAGGAAAAATAGAGAGGACGCGACGAGCACTCTTGTGGTACCTCAGAAGGGACGCAATTCTTTCAACATTCTAAGCATTACCTTAAAGGAACAAATAAAACAAGAAACAAATTGGTTTTACACTAATTAGTTGAGCGATGAAAGTGTTAGTTCTCGCAAGCAAAAAATACACTATTTTCATTACGGAAAAAACAGGGAGGATGAGCACTCTTGAGGTACCTCAGAAGGGAGGCAATTCTTTAAACATTCTTAGGATTCATTAAAGGAACAAACGAAGAAGAACTAATCTCTTTTTAACATTCATTACTTTCATGAGGAAAGTGTTCCATTCTTGTAAAAACAAATGCCGTTTAGAAAAAAAAGAGAGAGAAAAAAAAAAGAAGGTGAAACATCCTTTTGTCGAACCTCAGATTACGGGGGAGGGAGGATAGGAAGAGGGGGGCAATTCCTTCAACGTTCTCAGAATACCTTGAGGGAATATAACACAAGAAGAATAACTTTCTGTTGAAAGCTTCGTTCGAGAGGCGGAAGTGCGGTGTGTCTGTGTGTTATGTAAAGCACTCCCTGTTGTTTGCGGGTAAAAGAACTATTAAACAATCAAGGCCAATCACCGCAGTGTGCACTTTCCTTCGGTAAGAAACACATACCTTGTAGCTAAGACTGCCAGAGGACTACATTCTCCTCTCCATTAACCTCTGACGCTGGTCAGCTTAAAAGGGTCCTACTTGGACCAGCCTCCCCTTTTAACATTTACAGTGAGTGCTGCCAAAGAGCTTATTACGGAAAGAGAGGGAACTTCCATTATGTCCTATACAAAAATGCGAGACGCTCTCACAGATTATTTCCCTTTGCTCGGGCTGGCTATATTTCACCATCTATATATAAATTGCTTAGCCGGAAGTCCTTCTTCGCCTCTACTATAAAGTTTGTCCCCTATGGACGCTGATCTGGGCAGGTGCTGGACGCCGCGGATGGGCCTGCTGTGTGCTCAAAACCCACGAAATCGTTATAGCCGACATTTCCTTACCGAACATTTAACCGTTTCTGAGATAAATAAATAAACAAAATGTCCACAAACTGCAATAGCCTCATTCCGCTCGCTTCCATTAAAAATCAAATTGAGGTTTCAGCATGTTTTCCCATATAGACCAAAAAATTGATGGTCTTTCTAGGAAGCTTGATAGCTTACTTAGTAAAACATTCGCCTACCGTCCAGGCGACCCAAGTTCAAATCTCACGCGGGCCGTTTTTTTTTTTTAACACTACAATATGGATATTTTTCTTTTTAATTTAGGCTTTTTACCTTTAATTTATTATTATTATTATTATTATTATTATTATTATTATTATTATTATTATTATTATTATTATTATTATTATTATTATTATTATTATATCTTATATCAAATTTTTCTTTTAAAACCTTGGTGTTTTTTATTATTTCTATTTGTATTATTCTATATTCAATATTATTATTATTATTATTATTATTATTATTATTATTATTATTATTATTATTATTATTATTACCATTATTATTATTATACACTAATAATAATATTATTATTAATTATTATTATTATTATTATTATAATAACAATTATTTTAAAACCTTGGTGTTTTTTATGATTTCTATTTGTATTATTCTATATTCAATATTATTATTATTATTATTATTATTATTATTATTATTATTATTATTATTATTATTATTATTATTATTACCAAGGATCGGGATGGGGTGGTACGTGTAGGTAAAAGGGGCTACGGGTAGGTTTAAAGGGGCATGGGTAGGCATAACGGGGACACGGGTATATATAAAGGGGTATGGTGATGGTCGATTCCTTTCATCCATACCTGCGAAACGATCAACGGGGAAGTATCAAGGAGGGTACAGGTAGGTTACAAGGGGGGTACGGAAGGTATCAAGGGGGTGTGGGAGGTATCAAGTGGGTTCGGGGAGGTATCAAGGGGGTATGGTGAGGCATCATGGGGGGGGGGGGGACGGGGAGATATCAGAGGGGGGGGTGCGGTGAGGTATCAAGGGGGATATGGGGAGGTATCATCGTCCAAATGAAACTCGCAGAACAGTTGTCTCTCTGTCTACATTTTAAACAGCAACCTGTGTACCCTGGCTTGCCAGGGTACAAAACCACTAGTCTGCTATATGAATGATCTGTGCGTGGTAACTTATTGAGCCTATGCCATTGCAAAAGAACATTTTTATGGCAACGTTTGCAAAAACCAAACTTTTAACCATCATTATTATTAACATTCCGCTACTGCTGTCTTTTTTTTTTTGTTTTTGTTTATGTTTACTTATTGACATTTATTAGGTGCTTTTATGCTGCTTATGTGTGTATGTCATAGGTTCGTTTTCTGCCCTGGAATTTATTATTTTTTAATCAACGACAGATATTTTAAAATTAAAATATGCATGACAGACTGTTTCATTTATCCGAAACTGTAAATCCGTAATCGAGAGAGAGAGAGAGAGAGAGAGAGAGAGAGAGAGAGAGAGAGAGAGAGAGAGAGAGAGAGAGCTCTGTCATTCAATCAATTAATCACAATAAAGCACAATAACAAAATGTTTCACTAATAGTGTGAATTTAATTTATATCAGGTGTCCCCTACCCCCCAACCCTCTCACCTCCCACATCACTGGCTTAATAACATCAGTCACTTCATGGAAAATAATTAATTAATCAGACAGAACAATCAGAACCTACTGGCTAGACTACAACATTCCACGCAATATAGATCTAATGCGCAGAAATTCACAGATCAGAACAAGGACTGAGTTTCTACATTACATTTTTTTCCCGTTTACTCTCAAACGAAAAGGGATTACAACAGATCAAGGACCATTTTTGTGCCTAGGTAAGGGGTTATCTTGCACAGTATTTGATCACGAGGAGAAAACAGACTTAGTCTAATTTAACTTGTTAACATAAGCAGTTTGACGAAGCCAAACTGCCAATCTGACATCTACTTTTGAAATATAAGCACAAATATAGTCAAACAACCTAGCAATAACGTAAACAGTGAGCGACCTGTTGAACGTAAACTGTCAGCAAGCAAACTGTTTTGGATTTAGCACATAGGTATAACATGAATCATTCAAGCCGCTCTCCGATTGTTTTAACACTAACAACACTGCAGCGGTCTTAGTTTAGGCCTACCTAAACACAAAAAAATGAAGTTTTTCAATTGCAATTTACCTGTCTTTGTCTCTTGGAAATTTGAAAAAGGACTTGCCAACACAACTCTTCTTGTATCTGGCATTATGGCAATTGATAGCTGTGCAAAAGTCACCGCCCAGTTTCACTCAGTCGCCTTTTGACTTTCTGCCACGAGCCATTTTCAGCATGTCGACAAGGGAGCATAACTCGTACATTTCGTCTCGCGGTTCTGTACCAAGTTCTCCCTCTTTCTATCATAAGCTCTTTGGTGCTGCACCACTGAAATGAATAAATTCCGTAGTTTTTTGGTCCTATTAATAACAACAGCCGTTGGCCAGAAAGTAAACAGTCTGAAGCTACCAAAGCCGTTAAGAGAGAGAACTCGTTAACAAAAGCTGCTCGTACAGTTTTTCTTTGTAGGTTGATAAAGTAGACCCAACCATGCCCCAGACACCAACGACGCACTCTTCTGCTTCGTTGTTCAATCAAAAATAGGGTCAAAGGTCACAAGGCTATGGTACTCGATGTATCCTTCATCAGGGGAGGGGAGGGCGTGGAATCACTCCTTGTCAGAACCGGAATTAAAAATGAAAACTTTAGTGGTTGCTTTGAGCTGAGCAGAGAATACATACAATTCCCCCAAATCCCCAATCATGCTCAAAGAGCGACGATCTGTAACCAAATACACGCTGGCATGTTTCACATACTTTCACACACACACTAGCAACACACATCTATCACTCCAGCCATGTATATGTAAAGATCTCTCTCTCTCTCTCTCTCTCTCTCTCTCTCTCTCTCTCTCTCTCTCTCTCTCTCTCTCTCTCTCTCTCTCTTGTATAAAGTTTACAGAAGAAGGAACGAAAGAGGATTGAATGGTGATTAAAAATAGTTTGAATGCTTGTATGTTAATTAACTTTACATAACATTCTCCTTACTCTGAACAATCCAGATTTTGATTACATTATGTTTGCTATTTTGTATTTTTCTACGCTATTATTACATAAAGAATGAAGAAGCGAATGTTTGATATGAACATATAAGCAAAGTGATCGTACCTAACGCTAAGTCTTTTTGTCTGTAAAGGGTCATTCGGATCGTTTTTAACTGACAATACATGCGCATATCGCGATAATTACAATGTAGATATACGAGCTACCATGTTCCGTTAAGAGAATGACGACAAGAGCGCAGTTTGCGTTCACGTTATATTTTGTTAATGTTACACACATAGGCCTAGGTAGGACGTTTAAACTCGATATGAATTCTAGTCGGTGAAACACTTGCTAAGAAAAGAAAATGATAAGATGATGGTAAACATCCAACAATAGAGATTGGAAGACTGTGCGTGTGATCAATCAATGACTCTATATCTATAGTTAATTAGCAACTTTCTTGTTCCAATTGATCGTTTTTCTTTTGGCGATATTGCGTATGTATTTATAAAATAATATTTTGAGACCTGATATTTCGATGCATCCACTCCCAACTTTCCCAATTTGAAATGAACATGTTTATTCAATAAAATGTCAAATGTCAAATGTCTCTCTCTCTCTCTCTCTCTCTCTCTCTCTCTCTCTCTCTCTCTCTCTCTGTGTGTGAGAGAGTGAGTGCGAATAATTTGGAGTATTTTTTGAACATATTTTAAATATTAAAATTATAGTTACTGTTATTGTTAATGTTCATAAAGTTAAAGGACAGGTTGAAAGATTAGGCTATTCCTAAAACCTTTCTCCGATGAAAGTTTTCAACTTCAACTTCTGTCCCACTATCTCCTCTCCCCCCACCCGTACCCCTTTCAATCCCACTTCATTTCTCTCTCTCTCTCTCTCTCTCTCTCTCTCTCTCTCTCGCTCGCTTAAACGCACATTCTCTTTCTTACTCTCTCTTCTTCCCTCCTTTCCTCTCTTCTTCCCTACATCTCTCCCTCTCTGACTCTGTCTCGTCTCTGTCTCTCCCTGTCTCTGTCTCTCTCTCTGAAAATAGCTCTGGAATGGAGAGCGTGGGGAAGGCAAGACAGAGGAAAGAGGAGAAGTAAAGAGGAGGAGGGGGGGGTGAAGATGGGGATGCGACCTGAGAAGAGAGAAAGGTATTCAAGCAGTTTGTTTTCTCTTTATCTCTTCGCTCTTCTTCTCTCTCTCTCTCTCTCTCTCTCTCTCTCTCTCTCTCTCTCCTTATGCTATTCCATGCAATTTCACGTCACGAAATTAAAAGCATCCTGATTACCAGCAGCTGCTTCCTTAAGGAAGCTGATAATAAAACAACCCACTGTAAGATTTGCCCGTAACGTTAATTTGAAAATAGCTCTGGAATGGAGAGCGTGGTGAAGGGCAAGACAGAGGAAAGGAGGAGGAGAAAAAGAGGAGGAGGAGGGGGGGGAGAGAATAGGGGATGCGACTGAGAAGAGAGAAAAGGTATTCCTAGCAGTTTGATTTTTTCTCTCTCTCTCTCTCTCTCTCTCTCTCTCTCTCTCTCTCTCTCTCTCTCTCTCTCTCTCTCTCTCCTCCATATTGAACACCCATCCACCTCCTGCTCTACAGACGCACGCACAAACCCACACACTTTTTAAAAAACTCACGCGAGCGTGGTTGCACACATAAACCAATCACACACACACACACGCGCGCGCACTCACACACGAACTCATGCACACATACACACTCACACACACGCAAGAGAAAGATACAAGAAAACAAAAATCGTCCCAGAAAAGAAAGCCAATTTTAAACTACGGCAACTTCAGGACTGCAACATCTGTCAAATGCAAAACGATAACGAAAATAAGGCCAAAATTGAATGGAAACAACTTTTTAAATATAACAGGAATTTATTTCGCCAATTGACATGTAATAGATACAACAATCGGAATATTATTTGGTGTTGGACAATGGCAGAATGTTTTATATTTAACATCTCTCTCTTTCTCTCTCTTACACACACGCACGCACGCACACATACCTACATACACAAATACACACATGCATGCACAACCACACACACTCGCACAAACATACCCAAACGCTCGCACACAGTCATCGCCTGTACTAATAATTAACACACACACACGCACGCACACACCCACACACGCACACACACACACACACTTCGTCTCACAGTAAGAGCATCATTATTACATGGTATTCCATAGCATACTGAAATGCATAAACAGATAGATATAGTAAAACACAAATGACTACTCTAAAGTGACCACAAAACAATCTGGATTATAACAGTCGCTGTGGTATCTAGATGTATGTAGGCATCATCAGAACTTTAACTGGTAGATCTATATCCAACTAAACAAAAACGTCGTGGGTTTTATTTTCCTTTCAATGTTGTCTTTTAGATTGAGAGAAAAACACAGAAATCCTGAAAACTAAAATATTTTGGGTTATGTTCAACAACAAATATTTCAAAGAAACGTTTAACGTGAACAAATTTTAAAAAACAATGACATACTAATAGTTGTGAAAGCGATATATTATTATTATATACCAAGTAGTTAAAAAATAATAAAATAAAAACAATTCATACGATGATATGATGTTCCAAAAAATCAAATTGTATCCGAAATGGAGATCTTAAATGCAACCGATAATATTAAATAAAAACATAAAATAAAAAAGACAAAATAATGAAATATTGATTTAAAAATTCAAAATAATAAAGTTAGAATAAATAAATTGCAGTACAATTTAAACAAAATAAAGTAAAAGAAAATAAAGTTTAAAAAATATAAATACGAAATAAAATGAATTGAAATAAAATAAAATATATTAAAATAAAGTAGAGTAAAAGTAAAAGAAAATGAAAACAAATTAAACACAAAATAAAAACAATTAAAATAAAATAAAATAACACGATAAAACGAAAATATAAATTAAAAAATATATCGAAGTCTATTAAAAATAAAATAAAGTTGGAAATAAGCATGTATAACGACTGTTATGTACGTTTTATTTCTTATCAAAAAGTCAAGTGAATGAGAAGACTTACTTTTAAAATGTCAAGTTGCAGACCCTATTAACTGGAGAGAGAGAGAGAGAGAGAGAGAGAGAGAGAGAGAGGGGGGGTGGGAGAGACAGGGAAAGTAAGAGAGACGATGAGAATTATTCGCTTCTTAGAAAGAAAGAGAGAGAGAGAGAGAGAGAGAGAGAGAGAGAGAGAGAGAGAGAGGAGAGAGAGAGAGAGAGAGAGAGAGTGACAGAGCCAGAAGACAGAGAGAGAGAGAGAGAGAGAGAGAGAGAGAGAGAGAGAGAGAGAGAGAGAGAGAGAGAGAGAGAGAGAGAGAGAGAGACTGAGAATAGACAGAGACAGAAATACAGAGAACGAGAAATTAGTCGCTCCAGACAGAGAGAGAGACAGAGAGAAAGAGAACGAGAAATTAGTCGCTCCAGACAGAGAGAAAGAGAACGAGAAATTAGTCGCTCCAGAAAGGGAGAGAGAGACAGTGATTGAGAGACTGGGTGATAATTATTCGCTCTGGAAAAAAACAACCTTTATTTAACGAATGTAGTATAATAAGCAATGGCCTGCTTTGTATACATCCTGCCCTCGCCCTTAAGAGGGACTAGTCTACTAAACTACAAAACAACAACAAAAAACAGAGAGAGAGAGAGAGAAAGAGAGAGAGACAGACAGAGATAGAGAGAACTATTCCCTCTAGAAAAAGAAAGAGTGAGTGAGAATTATTCGCCCCAAAGAGAAAGAGAGAGAGAGAGAGAGAGAGAGAGAGAGAGAGAGAGAGAGAGAGAGAGTGTTTGTGTGTGTGTGCATGTGTGTTACATGCAAGTCATTTCAGAGAGCAGCTAGAGAGAACGAGAGAGAGAGAGAGAGAGAGAGAGAGAGAGAGAGAGAGAAAGAGGGAGAGAGAGAGAGAGAGAGAGAGAGAGAGAGAGAGAGAGAGAGAGAGAGAGAGAGAGAGAGAGAGAGCAACAGCAGCACCAAGCTAGATCAGCAGCAGTAGAGCGAAAAAGACGGTAGGATGGCTGATGGCTGGCCCAGTGATATTGTGGAATCTATTTTTCGCCTCAGTCCTCAGCTGTCCGTTATACTGTGTGGCTATCGCGTGGTTCTATAACAACATACAGAGATGTAACACCATGTTTATACCATGTTTTTTGACAGTTTTCTACTTTTAAAAGTAAGTTTGTTTTTTGTAAGAGCGCTGTGTACGCGAAATGGATATTCATGGGCTAGGAATGTGGAATTAGTTCCGGCAGTTATAATTTGTCATCAAATGAAATAAAATAAAAGATTATACTGTTGTAAATCTGTCTCCTAGTAGCCATAATTGCACTATGGAGATTGTCGTCACGTTTTCTAGAAGCAGGTTTTGAGAGTGCTTGTGACCAGAATTTGGATACTCGAGCTAATGATATGGAATCAGCATCGTTAGTGTTCTGTTGTGTGTTGTCTTCAGTTGTTTTTGGTTGTTGTTTTTTTTTATCCCTACAGGGTTGTAAAACGCGTTTCTTCACTATACACACGAAGTTAAAACAAGCTCTTGTTCTAGTTCTAAAAAGGGCAATACTGTAGAAAAGTTACTTTTGTAGAACTAGAAATGTGGGAAAGAAAAAATAGTTTTTGTTTATAAAAGCATAATTCTATTTTTTTTAATTAATAAAAACTAATTACAGACACCAGTGATTTTGTGAGGTGCAATTATTACAGTATAGTAACTAAATTGACCTAACCTGATATGCAGTTAGTATTATTCTGTAAAACAATGTTTGAAAAGCTGAAAGCAATGGTTGCATATGATAACAAAAGGTTAAATATCTGCACAAGTGATTCTGTGTAGGTGTAATTATAGTAGATGAATTGATTTAAAACATTATATGCACAGTTAGTAGCATTTTGCACTGTGATGTTCAACAATGTTTTTTTTTTATTAGAGAGAGAGAGAGAGAGAGAGAGAGAGAGAGAGAGAGAGAGAGAGAGAGAGAGAGAGAGAGAGAGAGAGAGAGAGAGAGAGAAAGAAAGATAGATTATATAGATAGATAGATTCGGTTTTTGTCAAAAGTTCACTTGACATACATTTATGTATAATGTAATACGATGCAGTAGAAAAATATGAATTATAACTCAATGTTCACAATGAAGAGCTACCGTCAGCTGAGAGTTACTGTTCCTTGTTTTTGCTACATAATCATCCACATGTCTGGAACACAAACCTTTACATTATACGTTGTTTTAACATGCGTGTTAGTTATTCTTTAGAAACGCAGGATTAAAAGACACCGAAAGACAGCGGAAGTAACTTCAATTTTTATGAATGGATCACGAGCTGATCCAGGTAATTATCGTCCAGTGAATCTTACTTGCATCACATGTAAAGTTTTTAGAGTCTTTAGTCCTTGACTAACCATTGTTAACCATTTTAATAACAACGAACTGTAAGATGCAAGTACGGGTTCGAAGAAGAAGATTGTGTGTCACTCAGCTCCTGCAGGTAATGGAAGACTTGTCAACTCAATTAGATAACAAACAGCCAGTAGACGTTATTTACTTGGACTTCCGCAAGGCATTTGATACGCTATCTCATGAGAGATTGTTGAAGATATAGGCAGCCTGTGGAAAACCGGATGTATCATTAACTGGATTCGGCAATTTTTAACTGGTAAAGTTCAGACTGTCAGAGTTGGAAACGCTAGTTCTGGAAAAACTGAGGTTTTAAGTGGTATCCCTCAAGGCAGTACTCTAGGTCCAATTTTATTTACAATCTTTATCAATGCCTGAATTAGTTCAAAGAGTATATAACATTTTTGCAGATCATACTAAAATATATAACCTCGCCAGCAAGAAAGACATATTGCAACAAGAGTTGGACAGACTACAAATGTGGACTAAGCAGTGGAATCTTTATTTTAATGTTGATAAATGTAAAGTATTGCAATTAGGCAGGAACAACCCTGGGTATGACTATCTGATAAACACGGATGTCCAGAGACCAAAACTAACGTGTACTGAGGGAAAAGATGTAGGATTAAATTTGACGGGATATTAAGTTTTGAACAATTATGTTAACAAAACGGGAAACAAATTATTGGATTAGTAATGAGAACTGTTAATTTCCTTGATAAGGATACATTTGGCAAATATATAAGACATTAATTCTGCGAATGTTGTGTTGTGTCCAATGCTCACGGGGCAGTCAATAATGATAGAAAGAGCTCAGAGACGAGCCACAAAGTTGCTAAAAGAATGTCAGTCTATGTCTTACACAGAGAGATTGAAGTATCTCAAACTGCATAATTTATATGGACGAAGAATTAAAAGGAGATTTAATTAATGTTTTTTAATATATATAATAAAATTGATGATTTAGAATGGTCAGATTTTGTTCTAAAACCTCATCACAACAAAACTAGGAACCAGAAGGTGAAATTCTTAAACAGCACTCTAATACTAACATCAGATTTGTTTTTTACTAACAGAGTTTCTTCACATTGGAACAGTTTACCACTAACCAAAAAATTGCACAGAATATTAATTGTTTTAAAAACCAGCTGGATGCCACGCCAAAAGTCAGAGATTCAGGAAAATTGCATGCATATACAGTAGACCCAAGCAAAAGTGTGGATGAGATAGGATGTTCATAAAGGTTTCGCGGCCTGTTTCGTCCTTATCCAATACTACTAATACTACTGCTGCTGCTACTACTGCTGCTGCTACTACTACTACTACTACTACTAGCTTTGGGCATCACACAAACAGTTTTGTAGAAGTAAGTTTCTACATTTTTTCTAGCAGGAATACAACGACTGGATATAATATGCGCTAAATTAGAGGGCCCAAATTCAAAGGTTTTGTTTACTCTAAAATTCGCGTTGTTATTTCATTGGGTTTCTGTGGCTCAATACACCAAAACCATAGACGTATGATCATTGACCCTATTTCTTAGTGAACCACGCGGATTCATGAGTGAGCGCTTGTTATATGTGGTAAGGTAGAGTCTATTATATTGTACCAACTTAAAAAAGAAAATCCCTACCCTTCAACTTGGAACTCTCTTCCTCTCTCTCTCTCTTCGCAGCTCTCCTAACATAGCTACTTTCAAATCCAACTTGAAAACTCATCTCTTCCTAAATGTTTCTGATCTTGTATTTACTTATTTAATTTAACGTCTATTCACATCTGTGATATTAGACAAATCTTCTATCTGTCTGATCTTGTATTCCATCATCATCGTCGTCATTCCTCCATTTGTTTTGTTTTGATTCAGACCACCGCCACCACCCACCCCATCACCCATCCTTAGCTCTCCCCTCCGCCCTCGTCTCTTATTCATTAGCAAGTGTCTGATTTTATTTTGTACTAGTGGTTTTTGTACCCTTGCCAGGGTACACATGATGCTGTTTAAAATGTAGACAGAGAGAACTTTTGTCTGCGAGTTTCATTTGGACGATGATACCTCCCCATATCCCCCTTGATACCTCACCATACCCCCCCCCTGATATCTCCCCGTCCCCCCCCCATGATGCCTCATCATACCCCCTTGATGCCTCATCATACCCCCTTGATACCTCCCCGAACCCACTTGATACCTCCCCATACCCCCTTGGTTCCGCAGGTATGGATGAAAGGAATCGACCGTGTTTGTTAGTATATTATAGTCACACGACACTTTCGCATATAGGTGACTACTGGACCGATTTATACTGACACCAGCGGGCCAGTTGTTGGTAAAGGGGAAAATAATATGATTACACGTTGACCAATCCGGGATTCGAACCAGCGACCTTTCGGTTACTAGCAAGACGCTCTTACCAACTGAGCTACCCGGCCCCACAAAGGAATCGACCATCACCATACTCCCTTAAATATACCCGTATCCCCGTTATGCCTACCCATGCCCCTTTAAAGCTACCCGTAGCCCCCTTTTACCTACACGTACCACCCAATCCCGATCATTGGTAGTAATAATAATGATAATAATAATACTAATAATAATAATAATAATAATAATAATAATAATAATAATAATAATAATAATAATAATATAGAATAATACAAAAGAAATCAGAAAAAACAGCAAGGTTTTAAAATAAAATTTGATATAAGATATTATAATTGTTATTATAATAATAATAATTATTATTATTAGTTTATAAATAATAATAATAATAATAATAATAATAATAATAATAATAATAATAATAATAATAATAGAAATCATAAAAACACCAAGGTTTTAAAAGAAAATTTGATATAATAATAATAATAATAATAATAATAATAATAATAATAATAAATAATATTAATAATAAATTAAAGGTTAAAAGCCTAAATTAAAAAAAAATATATCCATTTTTTAGTGTACCAAAAAAAAAAAAAAAAAAAAAAGGGGGGAGGGGGGCGGGTGAGATTTGAACTTGGGTCGCCCTGCACGGTAGGCGAATGGTTTTACTAAGTAAGCTACCAACGCTTCCTAGAAAAAATATCAATGTTTTGGTCTATATGGGAAAACATGCTGAAACTTCAATTTGATTTTTAATGGAAGCGCGCGGAATGAGGCTATTACAGTTTAGGGACATTTTGTTTATTTATTTATCTCAGAAACGGTTAAACGTTCGGTAAGGAAATGTCGGCTATAACGATTTGGCTGGTTTTGAGCACACAGCAGGCCGATCAGCAGCGCCCAGCACCTGCCCAGATCAGCGTCCATACCGGACAAACTTTATAGTAGAGGCGAAGAAGGACTTCCGGCTAAGCAATTTATATATATAGATGAAGCCGGATGTTTAGAATAAATGCGTGAGTACTGCGCTTTGAACTGATAGTGTTCATTGGGAAAAAGCGCTATATAAATATTCTTATTATTATTTCTTATTATTATTTTATTATGAAAACCTTTATCATGAGTCCCGCATCCTAAGGCTTTATTGGATAATGCTTTTTTTTTTCTAAAGCGCTAAAACTGTGGTTAGCAGAAATTGCCATTAATAAGCTAAAACAAAGTAAGGAATTTATTGATTAAAAAATAAAACTATACTTTTAAAAAGAGTGTTATTTTTAAAATGTAAGCTTTTTTTTCTCCAGTGGGATAACATTCACTGCAAACGTTAACAATATATGTAGTGGAGGCGTGCTCAGTGGGTCCCTTTAAGTTAAAACCCGACGAAGTAAAGCAAAAGTATGAAGGCCTTGTAGAGGATATATAGGTAGATATACAGATATACAGATAGATAGATAGATAGATAGATAGATAGATAGATAGATAGATAGATAGATAGATAGATAGATAGATAGATAGATAGATAGATAGATAGATATGGATGGATGGACGGACAGATAGATAGATAGATAGATAGATAGATAGATAGATAGATAGATAGATAGATAGATAGATATATAGATAGATAGATAGATAGATAGATAGATAGATAGATAGATAGATAGATAGATAGATAGATAGATAGATAGATAGATAGATAGATAGATAGATAGATAGATAGATAGACTGATAAAAATAACTTATTAAGCTAAACCCAGGTTTTCTGTGCATTTTTAAAAAGTTATTTTGGAAAGTGATGCAAAGATAAAAATGAATTGTTTACTAAATTAGTCCGTGGCAACATGTTCAGTGGCGCTGCCACAGGCTTGTGGCTATTAAATACATGTTTTAAGTCTGTACCGTCCTGCCTAACGCCCAGCTGTTGGGCGCATAGTTCCATGCTATGTAATGATGTTCATTTTTACAAGTGTGCATTTTTCGCGATAAATTGTGTGTGTTTCTGTACTACTGTGTTTATATATGGCCATGTGTTAAGATGATACTGTATAATTTAAAGGCGCAGTATTTGTGTGCGTGTTTGTGTGTGTGTGCGTGTGAATTTGTGTTTCACGTGACTAAGTTTCATTTAAAGGTGACAGTGTTTTATGTGTGACATTGTATTTTGTGTGACATATTAATTATATTTTATGTGTCAGTTTAATGTATTTTAAAGTTTAATTTAAACGCGAAAGTAAGGTTTACGAATTAAAGGGACAGGATGTCAAAGATTTTAATTCTGTGTGTGACAATGAGTTTACTTCAGAGATTGCATTGTTGTCACATTTACAGATTATATAATGGGCACTCATTGCACAAACCGACCGCTAAGCTTTCACATTAGTTGTCTCTTTC
The DNA here is from genome assembly GCA_036898135.1 of Oncomelania hupensis. NCBI lineage: Eukaryota > Metazoa > Mollusca > Gastropoda > Littorinimorpha > Pomatiopsidae > Oncomelania > Oncomelania hupensis. The sequence goes on along the minus strand of CM072523.1, from coordinate 21,679,194 downwards.
TTGTTGAGTAAACAAAACGCTGGCTAGCGCAGCTATTTAAGATTGATTATTATACAATCGTTTTATTTGTGTGTGTGTTGTTGTTGTTGTTTGTGTGTGTGTGTTTGTATGTGTATTACTGTGTATATTTGACAAAAGTTGCAAGGTTCGGGACGCATTTTGATTTCTGCCAAATGGTCTTTAGTTGAATAATGTATTATTGTATTGTATTGTATTAAATTAAGAAACACTTTTTAACTTTTAAAAGAGTTTTTTTTTCTTTTTCAAGCTGATTTTTTTTTCAGCTTGGTAACATTCACTGCGAATGTTAAACGGATCTGTGGATGGGGCGTGGTAAAAAATGTGTGTTATCAAGTCTTGACACGTACACCAACTGACAAATCAAAATGCGTGTTATCAACAAGTCTTTACACGTACACCAACTTGTGACGGTGGGTCTATTGTTGCTGGGCTCTGCACAATGGAATGCTATTACCCACTCGTCTATTGTCGATGGGGACCGCTAGTAAATCTCCCTGTGATTCAACTTAATACATTTATAAGTTTAGCTCGGTCTGTGTTTAGGCTGGGGTACCGAGATATATGTAGAAAGAAAAATGGTAAAAGATCACTGTCACACTAGCTCTCACACGGCTATGAAACATAGGTAGTCCAGCCACTTGTTAACAGTAAATATCACACATTTATTTCCTCTACTCTATACATGATCTGCTACGTACGATATTAATTTAAAAATTCAAATGTTAATTCGAATAGTTCACTTCTTGATAGTTCGATGCAGCTACTGTATCTTCATCGGGCACTGTATGCTTTCTGCTCTAAAGGTCAGAGTTCTGGAAGAGTGAACTACTGTGGTCCTTTGATACAGGTTTGGTGCAGTGTTACCAAACCCACCAGCGTTTCCCATTACGCACATATGTGCGTAATTCACGCATAAAAATCGGAAGATGACGCAAAGATTTTGATTAAGAGGGTCCCATGGACGCACACGTTGTTGCGCCCAGCGAAAGTGTCGTACCCAGAGCTGCCAACCACTACGGAATTTCCGTAGTTTACTCCGGAAATGAATACGCGGCAAATCGAAAATTTACTACGGAAAGTCAATTTTCGACGATAGTATTACAGTTTTAACGAGTTTTATTGAGCGCCTGTGCCTCCCGTAGCACCTCAAGGTCACGGTCATTCGGTTTACGTGCACGGAGTAATAGATCACGCTCCCAGTGCATGTTAGGAAATTCGACCAATCACCGTGAAGTGGTTTTGCAAACGGCCAATCGCTGCACAAAACCTCGACCTTTCTGTGACACTTTCGTTTCCGGGTCACTTCTACACTGCGAGAAGAAAAGTTTGTGTGCGGCTTATTTTGAATCCGTGATGCCAAAAAGAAAGAAAACTAGCGATGAAAGCCCAGAAAAAAAGAAGAGGACAGCAAATCAAGAGTACAGGAAAGAGTATTCTGAAAAATTTCCGTGCATCACTGCGTCATCGAGATCAAAACACAGCGTGTATTGTACAGCTGCTTGGCAGATTTTAGCATACAACATGGCGGCTTCCACGATGTGACGCGACACGTGAATGGCAATCGTCACAAAAGTCGTTGCCCTGATCCAGAAAAGTTATTCCCTGTTCAGTCTGTAGCCACCTTCTTCCAGCCCGATATGGATCTCTCAATAATTCGTGCGGAAACACTCTTCACGACCTTCGTTGCAGAGCACAATTTGCCTGCGTCGGTAGCAGATCACTTCAGTAAGTTAGTGAAGGCAATGTTCCCGGACTCCCAAGTTGCCAAGAGCTTTGCATGTGAAAGTGCAAGGCTGCCACCAGATTGGGCCTTGCTAAAGACTAGACATGTTCCCAGAGAGAGAATAGAGCAAGTTCAGTAAATGTGGAGTATTGTATGAAGTGTGTCATCTTTCCTTGCAACTGTGCTTGTTTAGTAGTGTGTGTGTATATGCATGTCTTCGTTAAAAAAAAAAAAAAAAGCGAGGACGTATGGCTACTGAAAATGTCATAAAACTACTGAAATTCAGAATTTTTGCTACTGAAAACTTTTTTTGGGGTTGGCAGCTCTGCGTACCCCCACGTTATCACAGTGGACATCGCTCACACACACACACACACACACACACACACACACACACACACACACCGGCATAGAGTTCTTGTGCTGTTTATTGACTGGTCAGCTGATATTGCACTATAAGACATTGTATAAGCACTACACTTTATCTTATTGACTTTAGTCACATTTGTATGCACACATGGAAGGGACCCTCAGAATTTTTAAAAGGACCCTCAAAATTTTCAACAGAGGGTCCCTTGGACCCCTTGATTTGAAGCTTGTGGGAAACACTGCCCACATAAATGAATGTTCGAAGAGCTGTGTTGTGGTTGCTTCCTTGATAAGCTGTGTTGTTGTGGATTCTTCTCCTTGTTGCTAGACTGGTGGTCTCTCGTCGCACATTGCTAGAGATGCCTCTGCAGGCCAACTTTCAGGGAAGACTTGTTCTTGTCTTTCGCTTGGTTGGGCTCACGATACGATGCCTGCTCGTCTGTAACATATGAGACGAAATTCTGCACAACCCTGTATACTAGGTGTGTGCAGAGCGTCTTACTGAAGGCCGATGTAGCCCTCAGTGATTAGCTCTACATCTCTATATATAAGCGACGAACATTCTGCTAAGTCTGTGGTCCATTGGAATCTCCACTCTAATTTCCTATACATATATAAATATAAATCATGGCTAACTATACACATAGAGAAATAATTAATATTATACACATTCTCTGGTACAGCCACTGGTTTGCAAGCATACATATAGGTTAAACAACAGCGGGTCCGTACGAAATACAACATGGCGTCAAAAGCGGTCGTGTTCGCCACGTGGTCACGCAACGTTGGACTAACAATTCAATTGTAAGCATAGCAAATTTCACAAACATAATTCAACAATAATATCAATACATCACGATGAAATAAATGTATGTTCATTTACCTTTTTGACAATGTCAGGCCGTGTCTAACTTGATTGAATAGAGTTTTCAACAAGTCCTGCTTCCCTAGTCTTTCAGTGGAGAGATTTCTGTTAAAGCCGAGCTCTGTCCTCTTGGCAGATTGAACGCAGAATGACTACTCTACCTGTCTCTGCCTAACCAGGTAGAACCGGATTACCTAAGCTCTCTGTGGCCTGATTGGCTGTAACTCTGCTCTATCCGTAAGCTGCGATGATGTCAGTATTATGCGCTGGCGTCAATCTAGCAGAGTGTAGCACACATCAGTAACTTCTGTCGTCTGCTTCAGCGTAACATTAACCTACTAAACAGCTGACTAAACAAGGCAAACAGCTAATGTGCTGTGTAAAACTGGCCTCTTGTTACACAACTAACAAATCAAAATATGTGTTATCAACAAGTCTTGACACGTAAAGCAACTAACCAATCAAAATTTGTGTTATCAAGAAGTCTTGACAGGTACACCAACTAATAAACAAAACTGACCAATGGAATTTGCATTGGAATAATATGTTTAAAAAACACGGGTGTATTACAGATACAGTTTACATCTTCAGCGATATTTAATTTTGATGGATGTGTTTTTTACAATATGTTCTATGACGTTCCGTAGATGAAACTGCTCTGGCAACTGCACAAGATTTATTATAAACTGAATTTAACTGAAGATCTTTAAATATTTTATTTGAAGTAAGTGGGAAAGTAGTCCTAATTGTCTATGCCACAGTTATAATTGATTGTAACGCAGTTGCGATGACAGTAGTTAAGACTAGGGGTCCAATATGTTCCTTATATTTAGTCCCCTAACTTCAAAGTAAATCTGAGGTAATGTTGTTCAAATTTTATACTATGATCACAAATGAGTTTACCAAACCACATTATTGAGACGGTTAAATTAATAAGCGTGTACACTGCTTAAATAGACGTTTGGTCCCTTTATAATGTCATCTTCACGAGACTCCTACTATTCACGGTCATTTATGCCTCACCCGCTACAACAGTCGCATGGAAATAGTCACATCAAAAGCCCTCCAACACACGCTAAACGCGTTTAATCACGCAAAAGCGTAACTCCCATGTTTTTGGCGCCTGTATTGGTGGCATTCTAAGGGAGATAAGTCACCCATAAGCAGACGACCCTTTGAATGGTAGGACACGAAGTTTAGATTCAATTTGTCGAAAGTATTGGACACAAAACTATCCTACCTCATCCTATCCCGTAACTAGAAAGTCGTTGGGGCACCACAGATGCATGATCCTTTAACCAGCGTACTCTTTCTTTCTTTGTCCTCAGCAAACCTCAGGGCTTCGCTCAGTGCCAAGCCATTTTATTCTCGAATGTGGTCCTCCCACCTCTTTTTCTGTCTCCCACTTCTCCTGCCTCCTTGCACTGTGCCTTACAGGATGGTCTTTGTAAAGCGTGATGCTCTGATGACGTGGCCATACCATCGGAGTTTCCGTTTCTTCACCGCTATGAGCATGTCATCGTGTTGTCCAATGGCTTGTGTGATGGTCTGTCGGACTTCGCCGTTGGTGATGTGCTGGGTATAGGAAATGCCCAGAAGTCTTCTGTAGCACCTCACCTCCATGGTTTGTATTCTTCGTTGTACTCTCCTGTGAGGTTCCATGTTTCGCAAGCGTATAGGAAGCTAAAGATGACAAGAGAGCGCAGCAGCCTTACCTTGGAGTGTAGACTGATGGTACTGTCTTTACAAAAGAGCTTCAAACTTGTCAGGGCAGCAGTTGTTTGTGCGATCTTGGAGAGAACTTCCTGTCGGGACCCATTGTTTGGAAGTCCTCTCCAGGATAGGATAGGAAACGTCAATAATTTGGAGAAAATTTTCACTTGACTTCAGACCCACTTTAACTGTAAGCGAAACACGTTTCACACATACAGTTAAGTTCCGTGTCCTTACGACGTTCTTGGGCATTATTAATCACAATCACGAAAACAGCCGTTCATGTTAATGTTGAAATTTTGCAGCGGAAGAATAAATAAACAAGACCTACTGCGTCTTTTGGAATTGTTTACAACGGTAATGCAATTTTTTTAATCAAATTATTTTCTTAAGTCAGATGAGGTTTTGTTGCTATGTTGTTAACTTGTGTTTCTCCTCTCCCACTAGCAATGTATCACTTTCCTCTTCCTCCATTCCCCATCCACCCCTCACTCTACCCTAGTCTACACTCACTTTGATGCAGTTATAATTTTTTTAGTATTACACAGTTGCAGCTGTTAGTGCTACACAATGTGTTACTTTAGTGCTACATAATTTGTTTTGGTGATTCGCTGTTAAGGTTATACATAGGGGCTACGCATCACGAAGTTTACACATTCATCCCTTAAATTTTGGTTTTAGACCCGATTGTTGTTTTTTTTTTAACAAATAATTAATTGTAAATGTTTTTGTTTGTTTGTTTGGAGTGTGTGTATGCGTGAGAGAGAGGGAGAGAGAGAAAGAGAGTGTGTGTGCGTGTGTGTGTATGTGTGCACCTGTGTGTATGTGTGTTAAATCATTCCAAAACGTTGCATTTCGATGAGACCGACTGACCTCAAGTCATAAATTTAGTATGTATTTATGAGGAAAAAAACTGTGTCCCCCCCCTCCCCAACCTAGGATTTCGAGTTATGCAAATGTGAAATTCACTTCATGGTATTGAGTAGCCATTTTTCTATTTAGCCTAACAATGAAAATTTAGATTTCAAAATAACCTTGTGGTAAAATGTGTATTTTATATTTACATTGTGGTCGTGTTTTAGTCTGTGGACATATAAGTGACATATAGTTGAACGTGTATGTTCATTTCCTCCGTGTGATGATCAATCCTCTAACGTGACTATTCGTTTAATTCAATATTCCACATTAAGCAGCAACGAGCCTTAACTATCACTCAATATTCGAGTCAACAATACTGAACTTTATGGTCGTGGATTACCCAGTTCTGAACTGTTTGCTGAACTACCAACCCTTCAGGGCGAACAAAAAGTCAACTAAAATCTTCGGTTGTGATACTGTCGTGATTCATCTATCTATATAATCAGCATGAAAACACCTGCGTTAGTGACTTGACACACGATAACAGTGGCTTACGCGTTTGCAACAGTGTGTGTTCATTTGGATTAAACAATTTTACTGAGAGGTAAGTGTTCGGTTTATTTTATTGTGTTTATAATAATAATAATAATAATAATAATAATAATAATAATAATAATAATAATAATAATAATAAATAAATTAATTAATTGTTATTATTATTATTATTATTATTATTATTAATTATTATTATTATTATTATTATTATTATTATTATTATTATTATTGCACACTGTACCAATCGCTGAGAGATAAATGTATTGAAGCAAACATCGTGGATGGTAATCGTTTTTTTTTTTAAACTAGTGCGTTATGGGCAAACATGAGTTTATTAGAGACGCTGTCAATTTTTCCCTCTTTAAATGCCTTGAAAATGTTGCACTAATAATTTTAGCCCTATTGCAAAACCTAAAGGTTTGGAGCTGAAATGTTCACAGCTAGACCTTGTCTCCTGCTGGATGGTTAGTTTGCTTAATTGTAATTTGTTTGCTTTCTTTATGTTTTGGATTACTTATGGTTAGTAACATATTAAACCTTTTCATGGCATTTTCTATAAAAAGAGTGCCAGTGACGTGGTTAAGTTGTAAGAATGCGTATGTTTAGAAGCAGTCACTTTCTAAACACAAAACTACCAACACTGCAAACCTAGATTTTAGGACTCCTTCCCATTTGTGTTGCCAACCAACCTCAATGTCTATACCTTTTTCGCATACTGAAGTTTTTCCTAAATACTTCATTCAGGCGATTGTCATGCTTCGGAAAATCCGTCTCTTGATTTTCAGCAAGGATTTTACATTATAAGATTTGTCACTCAGGGGATTGTATTATATACAAAATGAAGTACAGCTACTCGATTGCGTCCCTTGATGTTTTCATGAAAACAGCGTTGGTAATATACATAGCTGCATCAGTATGACGTCTTTCGGGCAGCATTTAAAGGTAATCAAATATGACAAGAGGTTGCTTACGGGTTAAACAATAATGTTGTCGTTTTTTTTTGTTTTTTTTTTGTTTTTTTTTTTTTTTTTTGGGGGGGGGGGGGGGGGGGGGGGGGGGGGGGGGGGGGCTTGTAATCTGTTTATCTTTGTATGAAACTTGCCTTCGGAAGTCTGGATTCATGCACTGCAAGGAAAATGATAAGTAATGGAAAGATTTATTCTTCCATCTAGCCTTCAATTTATCTTGACGCATATTAAGAGTGTTATTATTGGATATATTTTCAACTCATATTGAAAGGAATACACTTTTGGCTCGTCTGCCATGGATCGGGATGTTTTTTGGTGGTTTTGTTATGTTTCGTTGGGTGTTTATTTTAGGAGTAGGGTGTTTTTGTGCTCTATGTATTTGTGTGTGCGTTGTTGAGTTTTTAATGGGAGGGAGTAAAAATTCATACTAAAACTTAAGATCTCAAGACTTACAAAACCAACATTAGCATTCACGGTTATATTATTTACACAATAAAAATATGGGAGACAAAAATTCACTGCTATACCGTGAAGTGCAGGTTGAGCATTTTCACGTTGTCACAATAAACCTCTGGAAAATAGATCGAAACCCGTAAAACCGATCGCCGATAATTATCAGTGCAAGACGAGAAGTTAGTTTTGTTACGATTGAGACGTGCACGATAGATCCGATCAGTTTGGTTTGCAAAGAATGTAATAATATAGTGTACGTACCTTTGATTTGACTTTGCGTTGTTGCTAGAAGAAGCGTTGTATAATGTTGTTAATTTTAATCAATCGATATAGTTGGGGATTTTCTGGACTTACTTGTTTATTAACGATCGAAGCTTCTAGACTTACGGGTAAAAGCTGGTCGAATCATATGGATTCGCAAACATTATGTGACGAAAGGAAGTGCATAGTTCCGGTGACGAGTTTGATTTTGATTGGGTGTTAAGGCGTCATGCTGGAATGTTAGAATTTTTTCTCGATTGCACAAAAGGCTAAATAAGCAATGCACTGTCTGCTGTAAGGATGATTTCAGTAACGATTTTCGGAAAGCGATCTTGTGTGCATATTTTGATATTTGCTGAATAAAGTTGGAAAACTTTATACGACCACTCCTGCCTTGTTGCTGAGTGAACAAGCTGCGTGGATAAACGAATTCGAGTTACACGTATCACGATTCATGCTGAATCGACTATTGATAAATATCGTGTAACAAGTTCATAGCTACAAAGCATCTGGGAAACTGGTTTCGTTCTTTAAGAACGAATCCGAGACGATTCTCGTAGGGCCCTTGGTAGATCGGCCCGATCGTCTCCTAAGGGATAAGGGCGGATTAAATGATCGAATTGACTATGAATTTCTAAGAGAAAGAGGTAGCTTAGGCACCTGATAAGAGAAAGCACGTTCGCCATATGACTTAAGGCGCGCAGAGTTAACTGAAAACACATATGTGTCAGAGGAAGAACTAAATTTCGCCACATTGCGATGCCAAAGGACACATAAAGCGGATTGTGTGCTCACGTGTTTGATTTTCACCGATCTTGTTAAATATCATTAGGCTATAGCTATGTGTGTAAGTAGGAGCAGGATATTTAGGAACAATGTGGAAACTTTCACGCACTTCACTCACTTTAAGATCTTCTGCTGACACTCGCACACTCAAGGTTCCCGTCACCCGCACTAAGACATACGGCCAACGTGCATTCGCTTACTCCGCACCTAAGCAGTGGAATTCCCTTCCCTCCCATATCCGCAACATACAATCAACACAAGCATTCAAAAAGGCCCTCAAAACCCACCTCTTCAAACTGCATTATTCAGACTGATTTGTATCCCGCTGCCATTCTCTCCTCTTTTGTCTCTGTCTGATCCGTAAGTGTACGGCTGTAAATATTTATACTGTTTTTCTTCCTGGGCCTAACCGGGCATATAAATAGCTGTGAATAGGTTTTTGCTATTCTATTTCTGTCTTTTTTGTAATTTGTGTACATAGTTGTAAATAGTCTATTTCTGTCTTTTTTGTAATTTGTGTACATAGTTGTAAATAGTTTGTACCTTTACTGTTCCGTCTTTTGGTGTATTGTAGCAAAAGCGATGTTTGATCGAGTGCATGTATTCATATGTAATGACTATGTAAAGCGTGGTGAGTCTGGTCATAGGCTGGAGTACCCGCTATATAAAAATCCGTTATTATTATTATTAAACTGTATTTCGATTTGACCGTTTGACACTCTATACAATCGCCAGTGGCGCATTTTCTCGGCATTTTGCAAACGAAGCAAAAAGCAAAAAGAACGTGCAACGCATCTAGATCTAGGCTATTGATGTAGTAACTATAGCTTTCTCAACGCTGTAATTGATTTGTGACGTCACGGCGCACTTGGCCTTGCAACAATTTGAGCAACGCAGCAGACGACAGATTGCTATTCGGGATGCTTATTTCTCATTTGAAATCTATGTTTGTTTGAAAAAGTGACTAAAGTTGTGTGTATAAGGTTTCAGAGCATAATAGACTTTGTACTTCTCATAGAGTTATAAAGAGTCTGTGCTATGTTTGCGGGTAAGATTATGGCCTACAAACCATTAACAAAAGCGAAATTACAAAGGCAATTTCACATTTTGTTATCATGTTCCTTTACATGCAGAATAAACAGGAATAATAAGTGTGCATTCTTACCTGTCCTTATCTCTCGGAAATCGAAAGAACGAAAGTTTCTCGCATTGTTGTTTGTAGCGGGCGTTATGAAATGCAGTCGCACTGCAGGCTTCGTCTCCAGCGAGCGCGTTGATTGCGTTTTTTCGGTATCGCCGTTTTTTCATGACGGTAAAAAGGGACTTTACTCTTGCTGAATTTGCTGATTTAGCCGTAACTGACACATCTTATAATGTAAAAACCTTGTTTTTAGCAAGCCCAGCTGATAGACTGACAAGCTGTGAACACAGCGAAATGGCCATCTGTATCTCTGGCAGCAGAGCAGGGGAGATAAATCTTCTTCTTTTTTTTTTTCTCCTGAGGACTGCATTAATAGGGCTGGACGGTTTTACCGATACGTAACTGTATTCAGGTTCGGAAACGCGACGGTATGGTATACCGGTGCGGGTGTCCAAGGTCCGGTTTACTGGGAAATCTCCACAACACATAACGCGACAGTGGGCGACATCTTGTCCGTCCAGAGAGCGAGTCTAAAGCCCAAACACGTGAATAGGCAGCTGTTCTTGAAGAAGAACTTATAAAAACAGCATCTTATCCACGTGTTTGAGCATGGTACCAGTCGCCAATCCTTCTGAATTCTTAAAGTTCTCATAGACCTTTCCCGTTGAATGTTTTTGTTTTATTTTGATTTTGTGGTTTAAAGTTTGCTGATGTTCTAAACAGTGATTTATCATAATTTGTTTTGAAGGTATTCCATCAATAATAAAGCTTCAGTTTCTTTGAAAATGTGGTTCTTTGAGACTGTTTTGAAGTGTATGACAATCTTTCTTTTGCGGCGGTCACTACTGTCAGTGCCATATTCCATTTGATTGTAACACTTCAAATCGCGGTATACCGGTACGAAATACCGATACGACCTAAAAATACCGCTGTAATACCGGTACGACTTTGACCCATGCCCACGGTACCCAGCTCTATGCATTTAGGCATATTCTCATGCTTTGGAAAATCAGTCCCTCCCTTCCAGTGAATGGAAAGGAAAGGAAGGAAGGAAGGAAAAACGAGGCTTTACGTCCTATATTTTATGAAAAGTTAAGGACGATAAAATTGGGCTAAAAAGCCCTCATCATACATATTTACCAGACCATTTGGTCTGAAAAAAAAAAAAAGAAAAAGGAAAGGAAGCATTGGCGAAGCTATTTATAGCTAACCTGGCTGATCTAACCTCAAAACTAAAAAGCTTTGGTTGAGCCGCTGTGGGGGGGGGAGGGGAGGGGAGGTGAGGGTCTTCCACGCTTAACGCGCGAATATTTGAATGTTAGATTTAGTATACTATATTATGATAGGGGATTGTGGCCTAAAATAATACTCTCTCTCTCTCTCTCTCTCTCTCTCTCTCTCCTCTCTCTCTCTCTTTCTCTCTCTCTTTTACAGGCTCCCAAGGGCAAGATGTAAAAAAGTAAAAAAGCATACCCAGTGCTTACTCTTTTACTCTTGTTTAATAAAATTCTTATATTTTCTTATTGTCTCTGTCTCTCTCTCTCTGTCTCTCTCTGTCTCTCTCTGTCTCTGTCTCTCTCTATCTCTCTCTCTCTCTCTCGCTCTCTGTAACAGCAGAAATAGTGACGACACAATGTAGGAAATTAGCTTAGCGCAAAATAGATACCATCGAATGAAACTGGACGTTAATACAACAGTTATCTAAAAAGCAGCCAACACATGTCAAATTAACTTCCTTGAGACAGTCACACCGACAACCGCTCAAGATACCATCTAACAGACTTAGCGATCCAAGACTAAATAGCATACTTAAGCCAAAACTGACCATAACCTCGTCCCCGTTAAATAGCCTACTTCACTGTGACCAGAGTAACTTAGACACTAAGTAGCCCAGGCCCCGCGTAATCGTTATTGCATCTACAGGATAATTATACGGGTCCGGTAACTAGGATAGGTGTGAAAAATATTCCAACTGAAACCGTAAAATCCCGTATATGCGAGATTGACGAAAACGAGAGCTAAACGATTGGTCAGAAGACTACTAGGAACTCTTGCATATCTTTGGGCCCCAATCTTAGCTAGTCAGTCGCAAACGAACTGCCCAGCTGTGAGGGTCGACCAAAGGAACAAACTGCAGTGTCCGTCTATCTCCATCTCATCAGAGAGTGCTAGAGACGTAAAAGACGATTTCACGAGTCCCAGAGTCTACAAGTAAGATAACACTAGTAGTTTTGATATGTGTATGTTTATTGTATATTGATTGCCAGGTATATTTAATATGTTCTCGATATATATATAGTTACAGAAACAGATTATTGTTTCTGAGACAGTATGCATGTGGGTTTGATGTATCTTAGCCTTAAGATTCGAATCGAATTGTGCATATGGGAACCCTGCAGGTGTCTGATGCTATAGACACTTTGCAGAGGAGACCGCACACTTATAGCTAACGAGAATATTGTAGCCAGAGCTCCGACTTTTACAGGTCGGCTCTGGGATCATAAGGTTTGTGGAGACGAACGCCTGACCTTCGCTCCCGTGGCACCAAAGGAGAACAATCAAGAGTCTACCTGGCCACGTCCGAACCCCACAGCTACAAGGGCGACCCGACTCACCGCCAGAGTAGATAAGTCACCCGCAAATGAACTGAGTCCTACCCTCGAGAAAACTAGAACATTTAGAAAACTACGAACAGTGAAAATCGTAACCGCAGTTAGCACAGGTGAAGAAAACCTGCTAAAGAACTTTCCCAGCACTTTGAACTATATTAATTATTAATTTACCGGTTAATGCAGAAATGTTAAAGTTTGTGTTGAATATATAAAAAGTGAAATTACATACATACGACTGGTGTCATTCTATTTGTATTGTTGTGTAGCTATTAGTTTTCTTCTCTCGAGACATAATAATCTAGTCTTTTGATTAGTCATCACCGGTTCTCAAGGTTGAGCCAAATGATACTAAAAATTCCCGAGAACAAATATACATTTTATGTGACCAAAGTACCGTGATCTGTCTCTCACACAACTTTAGGAATTCTGGTAAAAGAACGATTGATAGTGGTAGCACATCGCCCATCTATCAATAAGTCTTACCCCCTAGTAAGATAAACGTATCATCGCCCAGAAAATCATCACACTCCCCTCTCTTAGAGTTTCTGGCTCCATACTCAAACAATAAGTCAAACATTTCTAGACAAAAAAATGTTTTGTTGTCAATCGTTTCACAGTCCTCTGTCCAGTTTTAATTAAAGTTCTTCTTTCTTTCAGCCAATCCATCCAATTGTCATCCGACGATAGATCAATTGACTGGTTTTCGATGGGAAATTTTTCCTTGAACCTTGAAGTTGTTGTAATGCAAATAAAATTGTTGTGTATATGTGCTTGTGCCGGAGAATATATTTGAAAGGATTTACCATCTTGTTCGTACGTTTCGATTGGGACTGTTTGGATTGTTGTGTAGTATTAGTTTTCTTCTCTCGAGACATTGAAGCTTGAAGTAGTTATTTAAAGAAATGCAACAACAACAACAACAACAACAACAACAACAACAACAGAAGAAAAAAGAGAATTATTGTGTATAGGTAGATATCTGTGCCTGTTAAAATATTTGAAGGGTTTTGTTACTTTGAATGAATCTGAGGTTTGAGGTCCACAACCACCAGTGGCGATATGACAGACCGGTTGCTACCTTATTTTAACGTCGCAATTGTGCTGCTACCCAGATTTTATTCCTTCACATTGGATGAAGAATTTTTTTTTTAAAATTCAGACCACCGCCACCACCCACTCCATCTTAGCTCTCCCCTCCTCCCTCCCTCCCTCGTCTCTTATTCGTTAGCGTTTTGCCTGATTTTAATTTGCATGAAGCCGGATGTTTAGAATAAATGCGTGAGTACTGCGCTTTGAACTGATACTGTTTCTTAGGAAAAAGAGCTATATATAGATATTATTATTATTATTATTATTATTATTATTATTATTATTTATTATTATTATTATTATTATTATTATTATTATTATTATTAAGACGCGTAAAGCGACGAATTCAGGACGAAAGTTCAAGCATACTGCACGCCTGCCAAAGTTTAATTGTTTGAAAAATAGACATTGCCAGTCTGTCATCGTGTACAGCTAACAACACAAAGCTTATGAAGCAGGTCATGCACAACATGCACAAGCAAACCCCCAATGTTTATAAAACCCTCCGTAAAAGATGAACGTGTCGGAGGATTAGACAGGATTTTTATTTAAGGCTAGTAATATGTACAAAAACATAAAAATGGAAACGCACGTAAACCTACTTAATACTGGTGTTAATGTTTTGACAATATGTTATTCTTCCATGACAATTACCATCTAATCACCCCACCCCTCACCCCCGCCTCTCCACCGACACCCCCACCTCCCGCATGAAGGGTTTGAAAAAGCACACAAGAGTGTAGGAGAACGTCGAACAAGTTTACGTTCAGCGTTAGAGACACAACTTTTCAGAAGGAAGAAAGTGTACAGGTGATCCCGTTCCTTTCGGTCGTGTGACAGAGAGAGAGAGAGAGAGAGAGAGAGAGAGAGAGAGAGAGAGAGAGAGAGAGAGAGAGAGAGACAGACAGACAGACAGACAGACAG
>CM072523.1:21564856-21659856 GCA_036898135.1 Oncomelania hupensis | reverse complement strand
CTAACCGCACCGGACGGTGCTTCACTTTCGACACAGTAGCGAGTGCTCCAACCACTGCACTATCCGACACCCCAATATATATATCTTCAGGAAGTTGTGTGGATGTGAGAACCTCCTATATAACGCAATGTGTTTATTGTTTATCGACTTTGGGGGTGATTTACTTCTCTTTGCAAACCCCTTCTCTCGTCCCCTCCCCTCCAGCACCTCTACACATGAATAACAGTTTCGCTGTGGCTCTGGTTCATCGAACGACTATTTTTTTATAAAATAAAATAGCGCTCAAATATTAATATCAAATGAATATTTTAAAAAAAATTGAACATAAATATAAAAATGTATGTGATACATGTATATTATTATTATAATATCAAATATAAAAATGGGTATAATATAGCGCTCTGGGCAAAAACCGTATCACTTTGCAGTGCGTTGTGCCGTGACTAAATGCGTTCTAGTTGGACAGTCGTCTAAAGAGAGAGGAGTCACCTGAGGAAGGTACTTCACACTAAATACGACGAACCTTGTATTATACTTTTAGTGTTTATGTTCATTCTTCCCTTTGAACTCAGCTTTAATGTGGGAGATTTAATTACTTACTGATAAATATCTTTTAAGTGTGTAGGTTGTTCACTTCAAGACTTTTTCTGAAAATACTTTGAAATTACAGCTAGGAGGGGTAGGGAGGGAAGGGGATCACATCGAGCCCAATGTCGGTCGGTCGGCCAGTTCGTTGGAAGCCATATGTCAAGAACTACTGAACAGAATTTGATGAAACTTTACAGGAACATTTCCTAGGTTAGTGACCTGCCTACCGTGCCATCCTATTTGCGCTGCCGCGAAAAGTCAAGATTATTGGATTTTATTTTGTTAGTAAGCACGTTTTGCTCAATATCTGGAAAACGGTTGGAGCGATTGTGTTGAGACCCCCGTTGGGGTGCCGGGGGTTTCAGTATAAATAGTATCCCCACTTTCTGGAAATGTAGTGCTTTAAATTCCCAGTGCTGTCGCTGTCTTTCTCATTTGCTCTTTCTCATTACTGCTCTTTTCTATCAATCTGCTATACTATCGTCTTCTTCGCTAGCCCAGTCTCCTACCTTTTTTCTTGAAAACTCTTCCGGGACAAGACTCCTTGTTTGTGTATGAGGTCTGTTGGATAAGCTTGGGAATATTGGACGCTTTCTGCCAGGTGGTCACTAGGGCTTCCTATGATGTTATTATTTAGCAATGTAGGCATTTTATATGTATGTGTTTTGTTGATAATTTATAATGATGTTTGTATTCTATTTTGTTTTTGTAAACGGGGGTTCGATAAGTTGGGGTGAAGCCTCAGCCGTCCCCTGCGTGGGATGTCTATATTGTAAAGTGACTGGCTGGTGGAGAGCTTTCGGTTTTACCACTAGGATTGTTTCAGCAGATATTTTATGCGGATCGGGGGTTGTCCGGTCCTGATTTGGCTCGGAAGAGTCCGCTGGACCTAAAGCAATAATTATGTAATGTAATGATTGTGTTGAGTTTTGGTATACAAGCACTATAAATCATGGGTCATCATTCAGTAGCAATCCGGTTGTCGGTCATTCGGTCGGTCCGTCACTCCGAATTGAATTGTTTTCGTTTTAAAACAAAGTGTTTGCCTTGTCTCAAGAATAACAACCGAAATTCAACATTTTTACTTTGCGGATACGTGACTACTGCTAAACCTGTTACTGTTAGATCATTCGTATTTGTACTTTCTCAAAGGTCAAGGTCATTAGGCATCACCATTTTCAAAACATGCTTTGCATTTCCCTAAAAATTGGCGGATACTACTTGGATAATATTTCGCTTGCAGACAGCTTAGAGATAATGGCATATCATTCCGTGTTTTGCGTTTGCTTCGTTTGAATAAATTCGAGCCACACCAACTCCATGAAAACTTGTAAAAATGCTTGTTTTTCGGCTATGTGTATGATAGCCTGAAAATACATTTGATTAGCTTGCCATCTTGTTATCCTCTCTCTCTCTCTCTCTCTCTCTCTCTCTCTCTCTCTGTTTTTCTATGCGTGTGTGTGCGTGCGTTGGTAGTATGGGGCGCCATGTGTCCATTAATTCTATGTGACCATTCTATACATAGAATAAATTCTATGCACATAGAAAGCATTCTATGCACACAAAAAGCATTCATTAGTTGAAATTCCATTTATAAAAAAAGAAACCAATATTGTAAGTCATAGAATAAAATTCTGTGTATAGAATAACATTCTATAATATAGTGTAAAATTCTATATCCATAATAAAATTCTATGTATAGAATAACATTTTATAATAGAGAATAAGATTCTATGTATGTAATACAATTCTATATTATAGAATGCACTTGTATGCATAGAACTATATTCTATAGCATAGAAAGAATTCTATTACAAAGAATGAATTCTATAACATAGAATGAATTCTTTAACATAAAATAAATTGCTTGACATAGAATTAATTCTATGTGCATAGAATAAATTGTATAACATAGAATGAATTCTATAATAAATAATGAATTCTATATGCATAGAATGAATTTTATAGCATAGAATGAATTCTATGACATAGAATTCATTCTATGACATAGAATTCATTCTATGACATAGAATGAATTCTATAGGCAAAGAATGAATAGTATAACATAGAATGAATAAGATTACATAGAATGAATTCTATGACATAGAATGAATTCTATAACATAGAATGAATTCTATAGCATAGAATGAATTCTATGACATAGAATTTATTCTATAGCATAGAATGAATTCTATGTTACAGTATGAATTCTATGTCATAGAATTCATTCTATGCTATAGAATTTATTCTATGTTATAGAATTCATTCTATGCTATAGAATAAATTCTATGTAATAGAATTCATTCTATGTCATCTTATTCATTCTATGTTATACTATTCATTCTATGCTATAGAATTCATTCTATGTCATACAATTCATTCTATGTCATAGAATTCATTCTATGTTATAGAATGAAATCAATATAAAAACCTTTTTTTAAATAGTAAAAACTGGGGCACTGTCAAGGTATAGAGAACATTTTGTATGGCATTGGACTGTATTGCAGAGAGATACACATTGCCACATCCCATCACCACACCACATCACTCTACATCAATAGCTGACGTACGTTCCTAATGCTATTATGCTATCCATTTTATTAACGGAAGGAACTATACATAAATGTGGGTGTTCTTACAAAGGGAGGCCAAATTCTCAACAGGGCTATTTAGCTGAAAATAGGTTATGGGGTGACGCCTGGGGTGAAATAGTTTTTTTTGCAATAATTATTATGTCTCAGAGTTGTATCGCAATATTCGACCTTTAATTATATTAATTATTGCTTTTTATGAGTGCATAGTACGGTTATTTCTTCGGTATTGACCAAAAAGAACTGATTATTTAATTAGATTTTGTCACTATAAACCCTTACAGAACCTCAGCACAATGTAATGAAAAAGTTAGCACGCAGAGGCGGAGGAGGGGGAAGGGGAGGGTGTGACGTCAATTATTTTTATTGCTACGGGATCTACTCACTACTTCAAAGTCGTCTACATCAAGAAACCTAAAGGCCCCGCCACACATGCCGATTGTGCAACGATTTTGTTTGCGATCCGATCCCGATTGCTACGTGATGACGTCAGAACTACTGCTTGCCTGCGGTCCGATTTGCAATCGACTCGGTATCGTGCAATTTGAGCCTGTTCTAATGTCTAATAAAGCCCGCAGAACGCTTGGCACGTCAACAATTTCTTCAGTTTTCGCGCGCGTGCACATGTCCCTTTATTCCTCAAAGCCTCGTTTCACAAAGAATGACCTAGTTGCGCATAGAATGAACATTCTATATTATAGAATGCATTCTATGTTAAAGAATGCACATTCTATGTTATAGAATGGATTCTATGTTATAGAATGAACATTCTATATTATAGAATGCATTCTATGTTAAAGAATGCACATTCTATGTTATAGAATGGATTCTATGTTATAGAATGAACATTCTAAGTTATAGAATGGATTCTATGTTATAGAATGAACATTCTATGTTATAGAATGAATTCTATGTTATAGAATGAACATTCTATGTTATAGAATGGATCCTATGTTATAGAATGAACATTCTATGTTATAGAATGAACATTCTATAACATAGAATGCATTCTATGTGCACTAAATGTTAAAAAATAATTCTATGAAAATAGAATGTATTCAGTGTTGCGAATAAAATCCATTTTATGTTAAAAAAAAGGTATTTTATGTCATACAATTCTTGCTGTGTTATACAATTAATTCTATATACATATAATTCATTTCACTCACATAAAATTAAAAAACACAACTAATAAATTGTAACGAAATTTAGAATTTAAAAAAGATATTGTATGACACATCACCACATCGCATCATCACCACATCGATCACATCATCACATCACATCACTGCATCACATTGCTTCATCACCATCATCGTGAAAATGCACCACCACATAAAATCACATCACATCAACAAATCATCACATCACATCAGCTGACATCACAGCAGCAGCACATCTTCACATTGCAGCAGACAGCACATATCATGGCATCAGTGAATCACATCACATAATCTAATCACCCCACCCCTCCCACCCATCACATTTGTGGTGCAGTGTGGTGTGATTTAGAGTGATGTAGTGTGGTGATGTGATGTGGTAATGTGTATGTATGTATGCAATACAGTTCTATTATGCCTTAAAAGCGAGTGAATCAGACCACATCATCACATAACCTAATCACTCCACCACACCTACCCATCACATTTGTGGTGCAGTGTGATGTAGAGTGATGTGGTGTGGTGTGGTGATGGGATGTGGCAATGTGTATATCTCTCTGCAATACAGTCCCATGCCATAAAAAATGTTCTCTATACCTCGACAGTGCCCCAGTTTTTACTATTTTTAAAAAAAGTGTATGCATTGATTTCATTCTATAACATAGAATGAAGTCTATGACATAGAATGAATTCTATGACATAGAATGAATTCTATAGCATAGAATAAATAGTATAACATAGAATGAATAAGATGACATAGAATGAATTCTATGACATAGAATGAATTCTATAACATAGAATGAATTCTATAGCAAAGAATGAATTCTATGACATAGAATTTATTCTATAGCATAGAATGAATTCTATAACATAGAATGAATTCTACGACATAGAATTCATTCTGTAACATAGAATTCATTCTATGTTATAGAATTCATTCTATGACATAGAATTATGTTATACTATTCATTCTATGCCTATAGAATTCATTCTATGTCATAGAATGAATTCTATGTCATAGAATTCATTCTATGCTATAAAATTCATTCTATGCATATAGAATTCATTCTTTATTATAGAATTCATTCTATGTTATACAATTTATTCTATGCACATAGAATTTATTTTATGTCATATAATTTATTTTATGTTAAAGAATTCATTATATGTTATAGAATGAATTGTATGCACATAGAATAAATTCTATGTTATAGAATTCATTCTTTGTAATAGAATTCATTCTTTGTAATAGAATTCATTCTATGTTATAGAATATAATTCTATGCATACAAGTGCATTCTATATTATAGAATTGTATTACATACATAGAATCTTATTCTCTATTATAAAATGTAATTCTATACATATAATTTTATTATGGACATAGAATTTTACACTATATTATAGAATGTTATTCTATACAAAGAATTTTATTCTATGACTTACAATATTGGTTTCTTTTTTATAAATGGAATTTCAACTAATGAATGCCTTTTGTGTGCATAGAATGCTTTCTATGTGCATATAATTTATTCTATGTATAGAATAGTCACATAGAATAAATGGACACATGGCGCCCCATAGGTAGCGTTTTCACTGATCAAGTATCATTAACCTGTACTTCGTGTGGTCTTCTTATAGTACTATTAGTTCTCTCTTTGCTATCACAGAACTGGTTTAAATCTGACGCTGGGCACTATCTATCTATCTATCTATCTATCTATCTATCTATCTATCTATCTATCTATCTATCTATCTATCTATCTATCTATCTATCTATCTATCTATCTATCTATCTATCTATCTATCTATCTATCTATCTATCTATCTATCTATCTATCTATCTATCTATCTATCTATCTATCTATCTATCTATCTATCTATCTATCTATCTATCTATCTATCTATCTATCTATCTATCTATCTATCTATCTATCTATTTATCTATCTATCTATCTATCTATCTATCTATCTATCTATGCAAAAAAAAAAAGTTTTGGGTCCCACTTATTGTGCCCGAGCGTCAGATTTAACCAGATCTGTGATTTGTTCATTTGCTAAAGATCTTATCGACTAGCGCCTTCAGCTGCCCGTCGAATGGAAAAGCGCTAAATTAGAAGGGTTAAATGAATAATACATACAATAATTCAGTACGCTATTAATGATGCTGTGTTATGAAGGCTATGTGATGGTCTTCGTTATTAAGTTTGTGCTGTGTTTAATAAATATGGTAGTAATTATCTGCTTCTGGCAATTATTGAGAAGCTGCTGTTCCTGTTGTCGATGACAATGATGATGATGATGATGATGATGATGATGATGATGATGATGATGATGATGATGATGATGATGTTGACGACGGCAATGATGGTGTTGATGATGATGATGATGATGATGATGATGATGATGATGATGATGATGAAATACATTAAGCACCAGTAAGTTGTGCATATAATGGCATTATCTGGTACTTTGTAATTATTAATTAACCGCAGTTAGTTACTATTCTTTTATTAAGACTAATTATTTATCGAGGTACCCCTTGGGGTCATGAGCAATCTTGCCACTGTAGATTGTTCTAACCTATAAAGGGAAAAGTGAAAGCCCCAGTTGAAAACCTGTCTTGACTTTGTAGGCATGACAGATTCACTGCGGCAACAGTTCCCCCCTGTTGGAGTGCC
Source organism: Oncomelania hupensis (assembly GCA_036898135.1). Lineage (NCBI taxonomy): Eukaryota > Metazoa > Mollusca > Gastropoda > Littorinimorpha > Pomatiopsidae > Oncomelania > Oncomelania hupensis. Next base: position 21,652,836 of record CM072523.1, on the reverse strand, counting down.
GGGGGTTTCAGTATAAATAGTATCCCCGCTTTCTGGAAATTTAGTGCTTTAAATTCCCACTGTCGCTGTCTTCCTCATTTGCTCTTTCCCATTCCTGATCTGTCCTATCACTCTGCTATACTATCTTCTTCTTCGCTAGATCAATGACCTACCTTTTTTCTTGAAAACTCTTCCTGGACAAGATTCCTTGTTTGTGTATGAGGTCTGTTGGATCAGCTTGGGAGTATTGGACGCTTTCTGCCGGGTGGTTACTAGGGCTTCCTATGATGGTATTATTTAGCAATGTAGGCATTTTATATGTATGTGTTTTGTTGATGATTTATAATGATGTTTGTATTCTATTTTGTTTTTGTAACCGGGGGTTCGAGTAGTTGGGGTAAAGCCTCAGCCGTCCCCTGCGTGGGATGTCTTTATTGTAAAGTGACTGGCCGGTGGAGGGCATTCAATTTTCCCACAAGGGTTGTTTCAGCAGATCTTTTATGCGGATCGGGGGTTGTCCGGTCCTGATTTGGCTCGGAAGAGTCCGCTGGACCTAAAGCAACAATCAATTAATCAATCAATTTATCGAGGTATTATTTATTAATAACCTTATGCTTATTTCCATAATCCCCAAATCCAAACATTCTAATAGGCTTATTGTGGAGAAGACAATAGAAACAAGCCTTCGGTTCCATGTATTGTATGTACAATAACTGCCATTATTGCAGCTCATGTAAGGAGTGTTTTGAAAGCTTATAGCGTCAGGGACGTAAATAAATATTATCATCAAGGAGTGCTCTCGGAAGGTCAGGAAATACGCACAATGTACAGTATCATTCTTTACTGCATTTTTACCCTCTTGTATCTCAACCCTTTGTGAAGTTAACGACTTTGTAATTGTGGTTTTATATTTCGTTGTTATCCAATCCACGCTGCAATGGCGTGTTCAATGCGTGTTTCGTTTCTTTTTGTATTTGCAGAAGTGAGTGTCGCTTGTCTCGGAAGACAATGACATGACATGTGGTCTTGCCGTCTGTGGAGACTTACAATTTTATAGGAGAGTTGGCAAGTTAGGTGGGGAGGGGGGGGGGAGATAGAAGGGTTGGTGGATAAATAGATGTGTTTTGTGTGTGTGTGTGTGTGTGTGTATGTGTGGGTGTGTGTGTGTGAGCGTGCGTGTGAAAGTGTCTAAGGTCGAGATCAAAATTGCGGATAAATATATCACGTGACTACTTTTTTTTTTAAATTAAGAAAACGTTAATAAAACAACCAACCAACCAACCATTATTAATTCACTCTAAGGGATCACTATTCATACTTTTTGTTTTCTCTAATAGTAATACTTTTTCGAAAATTGAATCTAAACTTTTGACTCGGCCGCAAGCTTTGAGCGGTGGATGCCTTCATCACCTGGTGTGATAACAACCATCTGGATCTCAATGTCGGTAAAACGAAAGAGACGTGGTTTGATTTTAGAAGGGATAAGACCGATGTGGTTCTTATTCTATCCTATCCCGTAACACAAACGTCGTTGGGGCACTACAGATCATCGTTTAACCAGCGTACTCCATCTTCTTCTGTCCTCAGCAACCCTCATGGCTTCGCTCAATGTCAAGCCAGTCCATTCTCGATTGTTGTCCTCCCACCTCTTTTTCTGCCCCCCCCCCCCCCCCCCCCTCTTCTTCTGCCTCCCTGCACCATGCCTTGATGGATGGTCTTTGAAAGGCCTGATGCTCTGGTTAGGTGGCCATACTATTGGAGTTTCCGTTTCTTCATTGTGAGCATGTCATCATGTTGCCCAATGGCTTGGGGGATGGTCTATCAGATTTCGTTGTTGGTGATGTGCTGGGTATAGGAAATGCCCAGAAGTCTTCTGTACCACCTCATCTCCATGCTTTGTATTCTTCGTTGTAGATCTGCTGTGAGGGTCCATGTTTCGCAAGCATATAAGCAGATGGAAATGATAAAGGTGCGCATCACCTTGGAATGTAGACTGGTGGTCCTGTCTTTCCAAACGGGCTTCAACCTTGTCAGGGCCGCAGTTGTTTGTACGATCCTGGAGAGGACGTCCTGTCGAAACAAATTTTCTGATACAATCGCTCATAAATATTGGAAGCTATGCACTGTGTTGAGAGATTGGCCTTGGACTTTGACGCCCATTGTTGATGCCGTTGGGGTTGTTGGTCATTATTTTGGTCTTCTCTGCACTTATTTCCATTCCGTAGGCTCTAGAGGTGGTGTCAAGCGTCTGTACCAGCTGTTTAAGTTTTTGTTCCTTTCCAGCCAATCCTTCAATGTTATCCGCAAAACGGAGGTTGGAGGTTGCCCTACCCCTTATGCGGACGGTGCCTTCGTGATCTGCAAGGGCATCTAACATGATGCGCTCTAGGAAGATGCTGAAAAATGTTGGAGAGAGTAAGCATCTTTGAGGAACACCGATTGTTGTTCTGAACCAGTTCCCGATGAGGAGGACTGCAGTCGTAGCCTTGTCATACAGGCTTTTGATGATTTCAATAATTTTAGGGCTGATGTTGTACACTCTCATGTTTGCCCACAGAGCTGCATGCCAGGATCGGTCAAAGGCTTTCTTGAAATCTACAAACACACGATACAGATGTTGTTGGTGCTGTAGGTATAATATGCAATGTATATGATCGCACTTTCATGACGTAAAACTTTAAAAAGCGCGTTTTTTCGAAAGCGTCATTTCTGGACTTGCTGTGTTCTGGCTTCACAGGGTAATGTAGGAAAGCATTACGTTGATAATAACTATGTCCTTCTTTGGCACTTGGTCAAGGACAGCCTGTAGATGTTCATAGAAATCCTCCACTTCGCTGTCGTCATAGTCTGATATTGGGGCATAAGCATGTATGATAATGATGTTTAAAGGGGCTGCTCTCAGAAGGACGGTCATGATTCTACTGGAAACTGGGCGGCGACCCATGGCAGTGGTAGAATGTCTTTGTGGACCAAAATTCCAACGCCGTGTTCGTGCCTTTCATCTCTCCCGCTGAAATAAAGCTTGTGTCCTTTGTCGGTCGTTGTTTTACCTAGGCCTTTCCTGCGCAGTTCGCTGATACCTAAAATATTCCAGCGATAGTGGTCCAGCTCGTGGGCCAGTTCTTCTAATTTTACCTCTGCAGTTAGAGTCCGGAAATTCCAGGTTCCTTTGATCATGGTGTCTCTCGTGCGGATCCTGATAAGTTGTCCATCAGTAGCACACTTATCACCTCCGTCCTAGTGGCCAACGAAAGGCGCGGTCCTTTGTGACCCGGGCGACGACCAAGAAACACCTGGCAGGGTCCAATCCTCTCCAGGCTGTTGGCCACAGCCGAAATCCACGAGTACAGTGTGGTTCGCCTTGGCCCCGAGCACGTGGTCGTTGAACCTGTAGCAGCGTGAGGTTCCTCCGTCCTGGCCGGTGACTTCTGTTTAGAAGACTTTCGCCCAGTGATGCCGCGCTGACATCATCCCTGTAAGTCGCCTCTTACGACACGCCGGGAAACGTTGGGTCTATTCTGTTCAGTGCCCGAACCCACAGGGCCATGTGGTCCCTCTTGAAATCCAAGGCCTGACGATAGAAATTGTTGAACAATATAAATATCTCGGCATTATGATTGATAGTAAGCTTACCTTTACATAGCCAATGCTGAAATGATATTTAAGAAATATGGGCTAAGAACGTTTATGTTATACCCGCCCGGCTATCTCTTGGTGTCAGATAACATACTGGAACAGAGCTACCGTGACTACATTGAGTAGGTACTTACATTTTCATTTATTTGCTGCTATCAGTCCCTGAACACAAAAGGCAGAAAATCATTTAATAGTGTAACCAATGTTTGCAGCAACATTATTGGCAAACCTCAGATTTCCATGTATTAACTTTTTCCAGAAAAAGGCCTTAAGCAAGGCCATCAACATCAACGACGATCTTACCAACCTTCTATCAGCTGTGTTCGAAACACTGCCTTTCCCGAAGGCGTCTCCGTAGTTTAAAGTGCCACACTTTACGATTCCGTTCAAGTTTCATTTCCACTGCATTGATCAATTATGCTGATAAAAGATATTGCCCTGGCAGCGGCTGTGTGTATGAAGAGGATGCGTGCTAGATGTACTTTTGTTTATGACACAAATGTTATATTGTAATATATTTGTTTACATGTGATGCACTTTTATGTTAAATTATGTTAGTTTTATAATGTAAAATAAAATGTCTATGTAACAGGAGATGCGAGTTCGTTAGATTTGAAGAGTGTATTGTGTGCATGCATTTTTACATTTTATGTGCTATGTTGTTAAAGTCAGAGTGTCTTCTATTTATTCGAGCAATGTTTAAATGCTTAATGCACACATAATACCTTGTAATAAAGGTCTGTTGAATTGAATACATTTCGTATCTCTCCTGTCAAACAACGGTTAGCCTTAGCCACTGACTTACCTCTACTTTAGATTACCTATTATAAAGGCGCGAAAAAAGGGTGTTATAATAATAATAATAATAATAACGGATTTTTATATAGCGGATACTCCAGCCTATGACCAGACTCACCACGCTTTACATAGTCATTACATATAAGTGTTACCGGTTTATGACTCCACGCTATTAGCAAGTATTGGATGGTCTTACAGTGGCTGTTTTTGTGCGACTGGTTTTATCGAGTGACGTTTAAGGACTTTATAAGAAAGAAACTCGCGAGGGGTGTAACATTATAATTAACTAGTGGTTTTGTACCCTGGCAAGCCAGGGTACACAGGTTGCTGTTTAAAATGTAGACAGAGAGACAACTGTTGTCTGCGAGTTTCATTTGGACGATGATACCTCCCCATGTCCCCCTTGATACCTCTCCATACCCCCCCTGATACCTCCCCGTCCCCCCATGATGCCTCACCATACCCCCTTGATACCTCTCCGAACCCACTTGATACCTCCCCATACCCCCTTGATACCTTCCGTACCCCCCTTGTAACCTATCTGTACCCTCTTTGATACTTCCCCGTTGATCGTTTCGCAGGTATGGATGAAAGGAATCGACCATCACCATACCCCCTTATATATACCCGTATCCCCGTTATGCCTACCCATGCCCCTTTAAACCTACCCGTAGCCCCCTTTTACCTACACGTACCACCCCATCCCGATCCTTGGTAATAATAATAATAATAATAATAATAATAATAATAATAATAATATTGAATATAGAATAATACAAATAGAAATCATAAAAAACACCAAGGTTTTAAAATAAAATTTGATATAATAATAATAATAATAATAATAATAATAATAATAATAATAATAATTTATTATTATTATTATTAGTTTATAAATAATAATAATAATAATAATAATAATAATAATAATAATAATAATAGTAATATTAACAATAATAATAATAATAATAATAATAATAATAATAATAATAATAATAATAATAATAATAATAATAATAATAAATTAAAGGTAAAAAGCCTAAATTAAAAAGAAAAATATCCATATTGTAGTGTTAAAAAAAAAAAAAGAGCCCGCGTGAGATTTGAACTTGGGTCGCCCTGCACGGTAGGCAAATGTTTTACTAAGTAAGCTACCAAGGCTTCCTAGAAAGACCATCAATTTTTTGGTCTATATGGAAAAACATGCTGAAACCTCAATTTGATTTTTAATGGAAGCGTGCGGAATGAGGCTATTGCAGTTTGTGGACATTTTGTTTATTTATTTATTTCAGAAACGGTTAAACGTTCGGTAAGGAAATGTCGGCTATAACGATTTCGCTGGTTTTGAGCACACAGCAGGCCGATACGCAGTGCCCAGCACCTGCCCAGATCAGCGTCCATACCGGACAAACTTTATAGTAGAGGCGAAGAAGGACTTCCGGCTAAGCAATTTATATATATAGATAGAATGCCTGGGCGACCGAGAATGGAACTCGATGCAGCCTCTGGATCTCGAACTCGTCCGCTGTACCAACTGACCTAATTCCGGCCCATGTGTGTAATTGGATTCAACTGCGATTGGGTTTGTGCAGAAATCCATATAAGAATCCCTAAAGAAAACACAGACAAGCAGGTGGGTTAAACCAAGGTTGTGGCCGGTCGCTTTGAATAGAAAACTGGTTTGATAGAAAACTGGATTGATAGAAAACTGGTTTAAAAACGGAAGCTTGACAGAAAAAAACGGCGGCGTGTTTTTTTTTTCTATATGAACGATGATTACCTTTTCAAGGATTATCCAATGAGGTGGAATTAATCCTTTAAATAAAAAAAGTCAATCAAGCACAAAATAGCAGCGCTGCAGTTGAATCAGTGAAGCAGACAAATAAATAGTCGATGCAGCGTGTACTGTTTGTTTGGTCCTCTGTCTGTCTCTGTTTACATACACGGCTGTCTTGTCTGCCTGTCTGTCTGTCTCTCCCTCTCTCCCTTCCTGCCTCTCTCCCCCCTTTCTTCCTCCGTCCTTTCAGTTCTCTCAATACATACACACGCACACTTATACACACCAGCGCGCGCACTCCCATGTCATAATAGCACACATAACACTTCACGCACTCCATCTTTTTTTCCGTGTGTGCTTGTGAAGTGTCTTCTTTCTTTGCTTTCTCTCTACTTGATGTCTCTCTTACACACACACACACACACTCTCGCACACACATACGCACACACATACAAACGCACATCCATCTCCAGCCCACATACACACACATACACGAACACACACACACATGTACACACCCATTACCCATAACTATCCCCACTTGTTTATGCTACAAGTACACTCGGACAAGAACAAGTGTCTTGTTTAGCAGCTTCTTCTACTTTATACTTGCTAACAACCTAGTTACATACAGCTCAACCCCTTGGATCTTCCTCGTTTTCTTCATCATCATCATCATCATCATCATCATCATCATCATCATCATCATCATCATCATCATCATCATCATCATCATCATCATCATCTTCTTCTTCTTCTTCTTCTTCTTCTTCTTCTTCTTCTTCTTCTTCTTCTTCTTCTTCTTCTTCTTCTTCTTCTTCTTCTTCTTCTTCTCCTCCTCCTCCTCCTCCTCCTCCTCCTCCTCCACATTCGTGTGGTTGCTGCTGTTTTCGTTGTTGTTTGGTTGTTTTCTTCTCCTCCTGCACTTTTTTCTACTACTTCTTTTTTGGATTATTTTCGTATTCTTGTAAGTTTCTTTGTGATTACTTGTGTTTCTTCTTCTTCTTCTTCTTCTTCTTCTTCTTCTTCTTCTTCTTCTTCTTCTTCTTCTTCTTCTTCTTCTTCTTCTTCTTCTTCTGCCTCATCACCCCCCCACCCTCTTCTTCTTCTTCTTCTTCTGCCTCATCACCACCCCCCCCCCCTCTTCTTTTCTTCTTTGAATTCATTTCGTATTTTTTTAAAGTTTCTTTTGATTGTTTTTCTTGTTAGTTTGTAAAACACAGATGTTTGTGAAATAGAACATTGTAGCCAGAGTTCTGGATTTTCCAGCGCAGCTCTTGGGTGTCAGGGGATTCAACGCCAGAACGCTTGCTCCCATGGATCCACCAGCATCTACTCACCACATCCGGCCTCGAAGCTACAAGACTCGCCCGATCATCCTGAGAGTGACCAGACTCGCTCAGAGTGACCAACAGACTCAAGCTCTCACTGAAACCGAGAACTAAGTCTCCTCCCAACTGCAACCGATGTCAAAACCTCTCGGAACAAGAATTATAGACCAACAGAAACTATATATATTATATTATATATATAGTAGCCCATGATAAAAAAGACTTGCTAAAGAACTTCCCCAGAACACTGGACAGCTTATAATTATTAATTACATTTAATTAAAGACTTTAGAATTTGTGTTGAATACATACAAGTTGAAATCACATCAATATGACTGGTATCATTCTATTTGTATTGTTGTGTGACCACTAGCTCTTATTCTCTTGATTCTGGTCGATATCCTTCTTTCTACGAGAACAAGCGTTGTGAGTGTGTGTAGAGTTGTTTGTAAAATCGGCCTGCAGCAAATAGAATGTTTGGGATAATCCAACTCTACAGCTTTTATTGACGCCTTTCAAGTAAAGAATTTCAGTAGTTATTAAGGGTAGATGTTGTTTTTTTCCATGAGCGCTCTCCCTCCATCTCTCTATCTCTTTTTCTTTCTATCTCTGTCAGTTTCAGCCACTGGTTTGTCTTTCTCCCCCCTCCCCTCTCTCTCTGTCTCTCTCTGTCTCTGTCTCTGTCTCTCTCTCTCTCTCTCTCTCTCTCTCTCTCTCTCTCTCTCTCTCTCCATCTCTCTCTCTCTCTCTCTCTCTCTCTCTCTCTCTCTCTCTCTCTCTCTCTGTCAGTCAGTCTGTCTTTCAACACGCAATTTGTCTCTCACTGTGTGTGTGTGTGAGTGTGTGTGTGTGCGCGCGCGTGTGTATTGAGTGATATCTATTTTCCTATTTTCTATTATGTGTGTGAATGCATGAGAATAACTCTTTTTTGAGCTATGTGCGCGGTATAAATCTATGTATTATTATTATTATTATTATTATTATTATTATTATTATTATTATTATTATTATTATTATTATTATTATTATTATTATTATTATTATTATTATTTTCAATGTATTGCTTTAAAGGTTGATTCTGTTAATTAATTAACGGAGAAATTAAAAGATTACGATTCAAATTAGTCTAAAATCTTGAGACATATTTTTTTTAAATAAACATATCAACCATTTTTCTTTTTCTTGTTCTTGTTCTGTTTGTTTTTCTTTCTCCATTTCTCTACTTGGGCATTACAGATGATCTGTGGGATTTGAGACATCAGACAGCGTTTCGAGGCTAACGATTTCATAATAATTGTTGAAAGTGCTGCTGTTTCTTCTTCTTCTTCTTCTTCTTCTTCTTCTTCTTCTTCTTCTTCTTCTTCTTCTTCTTCTTCAACTTTTTCTTCTTTCTTTCTTTCTTCTTCGTCAGGCAATGCGCCCAACGGCTGCAAGTGGGTGCGTCGATCACCTTATGTTAACCCCCGTTGGGGTGCCGGGGGTTTCAGTATAAAAAGTATCCCCACTTTCTGGAAATTTAGTGCTTTAAATTCCCACTGTCGCTGTCTTTCTCGTTTGCTCTTTCTCATTCCTGCTCTGTTCTATCAATCCGCTATACTATCTTCTTCTTTGCTTGACCAGTCACCTACCTTTCTTCTTGAAAACTCTTCCGGGACAAGACTCCTTATTTGTGTATGAGGTCTGTTGGATCAGCTTGAGAATATTGGACGCTTTCTGCCAGGTGGTCACTAGGGCTTCCTATGATGTTATTATTTAGCAATGTAGGCATTTTATATGTATGTGTTTTGTTGATAATATATAATGATGTTTGTATTCTATTTTGTTTTTGTAAACGGGGGTTCGATGAATACAGCCTCAGCGTCCCTTGCGTGAGATGTCTTTATTGTAAAGTGACTGGCTGGTGGACGGCTTTCAGTTTTACCTCTAGGGTTGTTTCAGTAGATCTTTTATGCGGATCAGTTGTTGTCCGGTCCTGATTTGGCTCGGAAGAGTCCGCTGGACCTAAAGCAATAATAATGTAATGTAATGTAACCTTATGTTAGATCCTGTATTGTCCAGTGCCTTGAGCAGCTCTTATGCTAGACAAACGCTATATACGAACGATTACGCTGTCTATGTGTGGGAAAAGTGCATGTGTGTGTATGTGGATGTGTGTGTGTGAGTGAGAATAACTGGGAAAACGTAATTAATACACGTGCTTTCGATTACTGCGGGGAATCTGCGGCTTCGTTCGAATGCCTGGGAGGATGATTTGTAATTTGTTTTTATTTTCAACAAAGTTTTTTGTTTTTTGCTCATGATCCAATTGCCTTTTAAAATAAAAATGCTATTTTAAGAGAGGACATTCATTTTTACACGCTCGCTATTTGCTTTTTATAAAGCACGAAGAAAAAGAAGAAGAAGAAGAAGAAGAAGAAGAAGGTGATGATGATGTTGATGATGATGATGTTGATGATGATGATGATGATGATGATGATGATGATGATGATGATGATGATGATGATGATGATGATGATGATGATGATGATGATGATGATGATGATGATGATTCAACGAATAAGAAGAAGACGAATATTACTTGAAGTCGAAAAACAAGAAGAAGATTCATTCATTCATATTGCCTATTGTCATTTGTTGGAATTGATAAGTCAATTAATTGTTAATTAGGACAGGTTGCAAGACTAATCTTTCGAGTCCAACACTTTCATCTTGTTAAATGGTTCAATGTCAGTGTTTGTCAGTCTGTTTCTGTCTGCCTGTCTCTCTGTCTCTCTGTCTCTCTCTCTCTCTCTCTCTCTCTCTCTCTCTCTCTCTCTCTCTCATCAGAGAGCTAATTAGATCCTTAATTGACTCCAGACCCTCAAAGACATTGCTAGAGGTTTTAACCCCTGTTTGCCAGCTGTTGCTACTTTGGCAGATTATTTGAGCGAAACGCTTGTTGTGCGTAAAAGACTTTGCACAAGCACCTTTGTACAACGTTTACATTTGGTCCCAAGCCCGCGAAGTTACTGGTAATTTAGTAGAAGAAGAAGAAGAATTAGTCAGCATGCGACGTTTGAATTTTGCCAAAAATAGATACCATTACAGTTAAATTAGAAACATCAAAAAGCATGCAACATTATCATCGGAAAAAATACAAAACCTTTTGTCTTTAAGGAAAATTGTTTTATCAAATAAAACATGAGCGGCTCTAGTCTCACTTTGTTAACGTATAAAGCAAAATGTCCCCTTTTTCCGTGGAGTGGGGAGAGACTTAAATGTGATTTTGATAACTTAGAAGAAGAAAACCAAACCTTTATTACTACTTTGCCACACTCAGCAACAACAAAAAACCTACACTCTTATTTTCTCATTAGTGTTAGTGAAAGAATTCTCGTTGGGGCGTGGGGTGAGAAAAATGTTTATAGAGGGGAGACCACTGTGCTTACGATAACCCACTGGGGAGGACCCAACAATATTTCAATCGACCCGGAGGTAACTGCAAGGGTGGGCTGTGGTCGGAGGTGTGACAACTTTGCGCGCTTGCTGCTGCTGGGCCTGTTTTGAATCGACAGGTCAATTTCCATTGAAGCAGGAATCACTTAGGTAGTTCACGGGCATTTGACATGGGCGTGAGGCTGTGTGGACACGTGCAGCAATTATAAAGGCTTATAAATCTGGGATTCGATTCTACGGCAGGCTGACGTGTGGTGTCAAAGGCGTGAGACTATGCGCAGACTAGCTGCATTGGCGTGTTTTAAGATGCTGAAATAGGTATTGCGCAGGAATCGGCTTTATGAAATGAAGCTTTGAACTTTGCTCATTATCCCCCGCGTCTCCCAAGCGGGTTATTCTAAAATCTATAGGGTATTAGTGCATGACATAAAGTGTTGGTCATTACAAAACCTATATAGTATTAGGGCATGACATAAAGTGTTGGTCATTACAAAACCTATATAGTCTAATCATTTATAACAATAATTTTTGACATTCACTCATACTCAAACACACCAACCGCTGTATCGATTATGGCAATGTCGCAGAGAGTGCGGTTTCCGTTCCATCACGGAATCTGAACATAACGACCATCGATGCGATGCTAATACTAATCATATTTGGGCGTGGAGTCGGCAGAGCGCGGAGTCTGCAGCCGCAGAAACATTTATGGGGTTTTCAAGTATAAAGGGTCAAGGTCGATGTTACAAATTCCATTTTTTGAAAGGTCAAGGTTTTGAGCGGGCCAAGCGTTTAAAAACAGTCCAGTCATTATACATAGAAAGTCCTGCGAGTACATATGGTGACCGTGCGGATGTACAAAGTATGTGAGAAGCGCTTCGAGCAACCTGTCTGAAAGAGCTCCATATGAAATGAATCATCATCATCAGCTGCATCAGCATCATCATCATCAGCTGCAGCAGTAGCATCACCATCATCATCATCATCATGCATGACAACTCTTTCCTGTAAGACTTACCACGGCTCACATAAACTTCAGTCAATGATCTGGAGCTTCTTACTACTAATACCTTGACCTTTCCGCCTTGAAAAAAAAACACCAAAAAAAAGGAGCCCACGAGACCCATTAAATTGCAGATCCAGTAAAGCCCTGAACCCAATACATAGAAACAACAACGAAACAACAAAAACAACAAAAATACTACTACTACTACTACTACTACTACTACTACTACTACTACTACTACTACTACTACTACTACTACTACTAATAATAATAATAATAATAGTAATAATTGTTATTATAACACTGGATGCCATACACGCCTTATTCCTAAATCAGATTCAAAGCGCGACGATCTGTAACCAACATAAACACTCACATGCAGCATATACACGCCTACAAACACAACAAGCAAGCCTTATGTGGTGTAAATGCAAGTCGCTATTAGAAATGAAAATCGATTTTTTTTTAAATGTTAGACAGTCAGCATCTAATACCATTATGGAAGACAGGGAGGCAACTTTCGGTGCCCTGAAAAGTCCCGTACTAAGGAGCAATTTTCGACTTCGAAGTCGGAATTTCATTTTGACTTGAATCGCGCAGTGCCACACGAAAGTCGCACATCGAGTCAAACTTGAGGGTTATTGGTCTTGAATGTGTTGTGATCACGTGATTCGTATTCTGCTTCTCATTGGCCAAAAGATCCGAATCACACAATCGAGACTTGCGGAATTAGAACAAGTTGAAAGTCGGCAATCGGAGCCAATTAAAAGAATCTGGATTCGCGATGCACAGGGTGCCACACGACAATCAAGGAATTTTGTCGTGATTTCATGAATTGGATTCAAGATTTGACGCTCGTGTGGCATGACTCTGACCTTGACTTTTCGCCTCAAGAGACTCAGTTTTTAATCACTACGTTGACCTTGACCCCCCCCCCCCTCCTCTCCACCACACCCTTCACCTTGACCTTTTCGCTCCCAGAGACTTCCATCTTTAATATTACGTTCCATCCTTCAAAGACGGGAAGGTTTTATACAGCTGAGGGGGGGGGGGGGGGGGGTTGTAATGGAAAAAACCCTGCAGTTATACATTTATCAAGGGACTTACCATGTTTACTATAGGTAGGCAAAATAACCTACACCCAACGTCACCAAATACTTCTGAAGTAGTTTACCCTATGCTGACAGTATAGTATCGACCGCATAGATCCAGTAGTTTAAGTAGAAAGTGGTTGGTCTGCATTGATAGCAGGTAATCTCACAAAAACACGTTATTGTGAGGTGGAGTTGTACACTGTGTGTGTGTGTGCGCGGGCGTGTGTGTGTGTGTGTGTGTCTGTGTAGGTGTGCTTTAATACTGTTTAAATAATCTATGTGTTCGTTCCTTACCATCAACATCGTCGTCATCATGAATATTTTCGTCGTCGTCGTCATCATCATCATCATCATCATCATCATCATCATCATCATCATCATCATCATCATCATAAGATAGGATACTATCACGCGCCTTTTCTACCATCGTACTCAAAACGCGGCGATGTAAAGAGATTGCTATCACATTATCATCATTATCGCCGTCATAACCATCAGTATAATTATTATTATCATCATTGTCTTCATTTTCGTCGGCGTCATCGCATCGTCACCGTTATGGTCACTCTATGTCAGGGTAATTTGATATCACTATGTAACACAATTTTTGTTCCTGGCTTCTAAGTGTTATATTTCAATTGCTTATGTCTAAAGTACGTGAAAAAATGACTTCATTAAGCACAAACTTTGCTTACACGACAACAGCACGAAGAAAACTCGTTTTTTGTGAAAATAGAACGACTTTTTTTCATTTTCGTCATTTTTATCAGGTAAAACCAAAAATTGCACAAAGAATAGACAAACACAGTCGGAAACCACTCAACAAGGTTCAGAAATGTGTAGATTTTCTAGATTTACGATTGTACTGTGAATCACTCTCTCAGTTCAGTTTATAAATTTATAGTCCCCAACATAGTATGCGTATAGGAGACTTTGGTATTATGATGTCCATGATATAAGAGGTCGTGCTGCAGTAAGAGGTCATATGAAGAGGGAGCGCGGGACGCTGCTACGACGTCCGGAAGAAGACGGAGATGGATCGATGGCAGGCATGAGGGGAAGGAGTACGAACGAACGGCGGCAGGGGTAGGACCGGGGTGCCAGGGAGGCCGCCAAGGCCAAGGGAGGGCAAGCACAGAGGGGGAAGGGTGGAGGGCCCAGCAGTGACCAGGAGGGCGGGGGGAGGGGAACGTACCTAATTATATAAAAATTCTTCAGGACCACATTAAAAGTCGAGGAGGGCCGGGTAAAAGCTATAAACAATCAAGAATGGACCCATAAAACAAGGAAGGGAAAAAATGGTACAGTGAGGAAGGGAAAGTCATTCATGAAAACGGATACCCAGGACACAGGGGTCAACTGAAGGTATGAGTCGAGTCATGTGGAGGGGATGGTCAGTCATGGAAACGGATACCCAGGCCCCGTGGGGTCGACTGAAGGTATGAGTCATGTGGAGTGGATGGTCAGTCATGGAAACGGATACCCAGGCCCCGTGGGGTCGACTGAAGGTATGAGCCATGTGGTATGGGATGTCAATCATGAAAACGAATCCCCAGGATCCAAGGGATCAACTGAGGTATAAGACATGTGGTGAGAAATGTCAGTATTGGTATCTAATACCCAGGACACAAGGATCAACTGAAGGTATGAGTCATGTGAGGGGGGTGGTCAGTCATGGAAATGGATACCATGGGGTCGACTGGAGGTATGAGCCATGTGGTACCGTATGAGAGCAAGGTAGCTGAGCGGTATAAGTCAGTACGTGGTAGTAATACCCAGGACCCAATGGGTCAGCTGAGGTTACAATCCGTGTAGTAGTAGCTGAGTGGGAACATGTCACTTAAGTAGAGCATACCCAGGACCCGAGAAGGTACAGTCGAACCCATGGGCCAGGTGGGGGAATAGGTTACAAACAGGTAACTGAGAGGGGATAGTCATCATTAGTAGTTGTAAGACAAAGGAACCCAAGATGAGTTCCGGGGAGAGAACCGGCCAGGCGGTTGGGTCTAAAGGTGTACAGACACTCGTGAGCGGTAGGTGCACACCGCGGTCATGAACAGCAGTCCAAAGTTAGTCTACAAGGAGTAGGCTACCAGGTCGGCCATGGAGTCCAGATGCACGTCGCGGCAGGCAATCCTAACCGCGAAGAAGTCAGGCTCCAGGGCCAGACACTCGAGGACACAGTGGTCGTGTGCTTTTATATTTGTACAGCTACTTTTGGAACGTTCAAGAACGTTCTAGAAAGTTCTGAGAATTTCTCGAAAGTTCTGGAAGTTTCTTGAACGTTCTAGAGTGTTCAGGAGAATTGTAGAAACATGTGGACAACTCTAGCAGTTCAGGGAGGAAGCTCGGCATTGAAAGCAAATCGATAATTTTCTCGAACACACGCGATTTTCCAAATTTCATTGTCCCGGTCACAGAAGCAAAGTTTTTCTGGAATAACTGCGATTTCCTTTCTGTTCTAGACCTAACGGGTTAGGAAAACACACTTTGAACCCAGGAACAGAACAAAAGTGAAAATTTGTTACATAGTGTATTATTCAGAGTACTGATTGATTGTTGTTCTTTTTTTAAAAATTGTTATTCTTTCTGTCTTGCATGGCGGGAAATATGGGTTCCTTGTGTAATTCCTTTGGAATAATGAAATGCCTGGTGTGTCATGTTCATCGAAACATAGGCACCCGTATCGGAATTTGAGGAAAGTATTACTATTTTAAGTATTACAGTAGTATAGGCTCCGCTCAAAATCCCGATAAGGGCGAGCATAGGCCTACTGATGATACTACTGGTAGATCGGAACATAAACGTCTGCGCTGATGCTGAAAGCAACTTTTCACATCGTTGCTGATTAGATTAACGTTTAGATGTAGTCTTTGACTGGTGCAAGAATTTTATTTCTCAATTATTGGAGAAAGGATTTCTCTTAAGATCTTTGTATCGCTGTCTGGTAACTTGTTGGCTTGCTTCTAACTCTTCCTTTCTTTCGTTCTGTCGTTCATTTCTTGGAAGACAACATAACACAGGTTCCCGTCTTTCTTTCTTTCTTTGAACTCACTCTCTCTCTCTCTCTCAAGTCAAGTCAAGTCAAGTCAAGTCAATGCATTCTTTATTTCTCAAAAAGAAAAATGTGGATTGTCGCTTTGCAAGACAAGACAGGATTTCATAGTGGCAATAAACACAGTGACATCAATGTAAGAATGACATAAGATTGAGGGAAATAAACCCACACACAGCCACACGCCCAATTGCGTTATTACAATATAATGTTCAGCTCTTCGTTTTAACAAACAAACGTACCAGATACACAACATTTGTACCCTCGCGTGCATTATACATATAATCACACACACACACACACACACACCTACACACACCCACACACACCCGCACAATATTACTTAGGTTACATTACATATTACATTACACAACATTTGTACCCTCGCGTGGATATACATATAATCACACACACACGCACACACACACACATACTGACACACCCGCACAATATTACTTAGGTTACATTCCATAAAGGATCCATTACATACATACATACACACACCTACACACATACACACACACACACGCACGCATGTGACCTTGTTAGCGCATGCAATATGTCTCCAATGCCATCCTTACTGGTGCTGAACGAACGGGTGTGGGTTCGATTCTCGCAGGCGGCAAATACATTAATTAACCTAGGTATGAGGCTTATAAACTTGTCACCTGAGATTATGCACATGAGCACTGTCTACAAATGCATTAATAATAATTTATTTTGTATAGCGCAATTCAAACATAAAATGCTTCACAAAGCGCTTGATCACACGCAGCCACACACAGATACACACGCATAATAAATCTATTCTGCATTTAAAAACAAGACAACATGTAAACCTAGTAAAGGTAACAAACCAACAAATAAAAGTATAAAATCAGTCAATCAATCAATAAACTTATATAAAATAAATGAATAATTTCACAGAAAAAAATTTAAGAGAGGGACGTTAATACCAAAAGAGGCAGATCAACAATGCCTCATCTAAGATGTAAAGTGTAAATGGTGGTGAAATACAGCAGTTTTAAAAGTAGAATAATCGTTGAATAACTAAACATCGTTACAACGTATGACAGGCCAGATGAAGAGAATAAAAGCTTGTGTAATGGCATTAATCTGGTTTAAAAAGAAAACATATTTGTGATTCACATAATAATAGTAACAACACCAATAACAATAATAATAATAATAATAATAATAATAATAATAATAATAATAATAATAATAATAATAATAATAATAATAATAATAATAATAATAATAATAGCAGTTTCTAATTTCATTTACAGTGAAAACAAGTTAAGAGGGATCAAATGTCATTTAAAAAAGCAAAACAATTTTAAGACAAGTACACGCATACGCACATGCATCCACGTACACACGCATTCACACACACACACACACATTCACACCCATATTCACACACACACACACCCCTACACACACATATTTCAGGTATCAGCGCAACAGGGTGTCCGCAAGGGAGGATGTTCTACAGGTGTAAGAGGAAGAGATAGGTTTTCATATGGGCTTTGAAAGAGTCAAGAGATGGAGATTGGCGAAGGCTGCATGGGAGTTTGTTCCACAGGGTAGGAGCATAGACGGAAAAAGCTCTTTTGCCAAATGTTCCAAGAGAGTAGCGAGGAACTGTCAGAAGAGAAGCGTCTTGAGAGCGAAGAGTGCGGGTTGGCTTGTAAGGGTTGAGAAGTTCAGAGAGGTAGACAGGAAAATGTTGGTCATGAAGAGATTGATAGCAAATAGAGGCAACAAATGCATTCCATCTCACGGACTATAAAGATACTGATGCTCATGTCCTAGAGGAGCGCCAGACACACCAATACACCAATCATGCAATATAGGTCCTGTTCATCCACATTCTCACACACACACCCCACCCCCACGCACTTCCAATGTCCCGGGTCTCCTACTCTACTCTTGAGCCTGCAGTGCTTTCCTTGAGGAAAGCCAGCCTGAATGTTGCCCCATCGGGGTAGAATAAAATCCAAAATTCCAGTCCGAAATCTCTACACCCGCATAAATTTCACAAACACACGCACCACAAGCCCAACGCCCAACCAAATGAGCAGAACGGGATCTTTCATTGATGTCACGTTGTATGTCTGTCCATGAGGAAACCGCTCCCTGGGCGTCCTAGTCAATTGCTACAGTCAATTAGCTCTAATGTCAGTCAGTCTCTGACTATCGACAGTCAAAGACAACCTCAGCTAGGTTCACTCTAGATTTCCCCCTGGATTCACCGTCTTATTTCATTTTAATAAATTACAGTCGAGATCGGATATTTTAAAGTCTCTTCTATTTAAATATCGTTTATTTAATGTTGTTATTTTTGTTGCTGTTTTGAATTATCATGATCCTGGTTGTTGGGTGAAAAAAGGGGACGAATGACAGTGTGAGTGAGTTTATGTGTTTGTTTGTTGGACGTGCATATTACTGGCCACATAATAATGGCCATTGTAATATGAAAACCAATAATTAAGACGAAAGAGGCTACTTTTAAACAGCATGTGATGATTAACAAAGATCAGATATTTTCACTGCCATGTACAATTATTTAATTTTCCCATGTTCAACATCACAGATATTTTTGTTGTTAAATTCACAGTTAGTGTTGACTATTATGCAAAGCACGGTGCCAGGAGGCAGAAGACGATGGAGACAGAAAAATAGATGGAAGGGCAACATTCGAGAATGGACTGGCTTGACACTGAGCGAAGCCATGAAGGTTGCGGAGGACAGAGAAAGATTGAGTATGCTGGTTAAACGATCATCTGTGGTGCCCCAACATCATTTCGAATTAATGGATAGGATAGGAGGATAATATAAAACTCACTAGCCAGGCCCACAACATGCACGTTAATATAGCTAATTTGACTGTCTTTGACTGCATTTGTAAACATCAGTTTGGGTTACATGCCATGGTTAAGAATACCGAACATCAACCACATGGGTGTTATCTTCAGTCATATTATCATCCTATTTTTTCCGTCTCTGCTGAAAAAGACTGGATCGATTCAAATCTGTCTTAGCTACCAGGCTGTTTCCAAATATCCGTCATTTACTGTACGCGTATAAAAGTCACTTCATTTCAGTAAAGACCTTGCTTTCCTAAGAAGCTTGTGGTACTATTCGATTTTTAATATCTTATATTAGCTTCTTTTCAACGCAATACCTAGTTCGTAACCAAGGGGTTTATGTTTCATGGTTGTATTTTTGTTTTCATAAAGAAGATTATTGAGGTTTTTTTAGGAAGCAAGTCTGGCATTTGCCTTACAGAAGAACAAGAAGTCTTGGACAGATGGACAGAGTACTGCTCTGACCTTTACAACCATACACCAAATGGAGACCCATCAGTTCTAGCATGTCCCGAGAGCAGAGAAGAAGAAGAAATCCTCCCAATTCTCCGGGAAGAAGTTGAGGCAGCAGTGCAATCGCTGAAGAAAGGGAAGTCAGCGGGAGTGGACAACTTACCAGCGGAACTGCTACAAGCAGGAGGAGAAGCGATGACTGATGCTCTCACCATTATCTGTAACAAGATCTGGCAGAGTGGGGAATGGCCTACACCATGGACCCAGTCGCTTGTCATCACTCTTCCCAAAAAAGGTAACCTTCAGGAGTGTGAAAATTACCGCACCATCAGCCTCATCAGCCATCCCAGCAAGGTCCTCCTGAAAATAATACTCAACAGGTTGAAACCACAAGCTGAACAAATCATAGCTGAAGAACAAGCAGGATTCATGGCAGGGCGAAGTACCACTGAACAGATTTTCAACCTCAGAATAATCTGTGAGAAATACCTACAGCACCAACAACATCTATATCATGTGTTCATAGACTTCAAGAAGGCATTTGACCGAGTCTGGCATGCAGCTCTATGGGCAACCATGGAAGTGTACAACATCAGCCCTAAAATTATAGAAGTCATCAAAAGCCTGTATGACAAGGCTACCAGTGCAGTCCTCCATAACAGCGTCATCGGGAACTGGTTCAGAACAACAATCGGTGTGCGTCAAGGATGCCTACTCTCTCCAACACTCTTCAACATCTTCCTAGAGCGCATCATGTCAGATGCTCTTGCAGATCACGAAGGCACAGTCAGCATAGGGGGCAGAGCAATCTCCAATCTTCGTTTTGCGGATGATATTGATGGATTGGCTGGAGAGGAACAAGAACTTGAACAGCTTGTACAGAGGCTTGACACCACCTCCAGAGCTTATGCAATGGAAATAAGTGCAGAGAAGACCAAAATGATGACCAACAACACCAATGGCATCAACACGGACATCAAAGTACAAGGCCAATCCCTCAACACAGTGCACAGCTTCAAATATTTAGGAGCCATTGTGTCAGACAATGGGTCTCGACAGGAAGTCCTCTCCAGGATCGCACAAACAACTGCTGCCCTGACAAGGTTGAAGCCCATTTGGAAAGACAGAACCATCAGTCTACATTCCAAAGTAAGACTGCTGCGCTCTCTGGTCATCTCCATCTTCCTATATGCTTGCGAAGCATGGACCCTCACAGCAGATCTCCAACGAAGAATACAAAGCATGGAGATGAGGTGCTACAGAAGACTTCTGTGCATTTCCTATACCCAACACATCACCAACGTTGAAGTCCGACAGACCATCACACAAGCCATTGGACAACACGATGACCTGCTCACAGTGGTGAAGAAACGGAAACTCCGATGGTATGGCCACGTCACCAGATCATCAGGCCTTGCAAAGACCATTCTGCAAGGCACAGTGCAAGGAGGTAGAAGAAGGGGGAGACCGAAAAAGATGTGGGAGGACAACATTCGAGAATGGACTGGTTTGACACTGAGTGAAGCCATGAGGGCTGCTGAGGACAGAGAAAGATGGAGTATGCTGGTTAAGCGATCATCTGTGGTGCCCCTACGACCTTCGGGTTATGGGACAGGATAGGATAGGATTAGGAAGTAATGGGGTGAAGTTCTATTACATTTAAACTAAATTATTGTAATGCTATTACTTTCTATCCCTCTCCACCAAGACTTAATATCTGGCGGAGTGGGAGGCGAGGAGTCACGCTTGGGAGAGATTTATCCCCTTTATATTCTGCCTTGTTTGTCAGTCTGGCCTTGTATGTGGGCTTGAACCCTTAAATTATGCGAGACAAGGCGCCACGGACATATAATCTCCCTGCCTGACCTTTCGAATTCTGCTTTTGGGGTGTGAACAGGGCTAAATTGTCGGCTGGCATTCTATGCAGGTTTGTGGCAGTGACCTGCAGAGAGTGTGGTGGCACTAGCAGCTGGCATTCTATGCAGGTTTGTGGCAGTGACCTGCAGAGAGTGTGGTGACACTAGTAGCTGGCATTCTATGCAGGTTTGTGGCAGTGACCTGCAGAGAGTGTGGTGGCACTTATAGCTGGCATTCTATGCAGGTTTGTGGCAATGACCTGCAGAGAGTGTGGTGGCACTTATAGCTGGCATTCTATGCAGGTTTGCGGCAGTGACCTGCAGAGAGTGTGGTGGCACTAGCAGCTGGCATTCTATGCAGGTTTGCGGCAGTGACCTGAAAAGAGTGTGGTGGCACTAGCAGCTGGCATTCTATGCAGGTTTGTGACAGTGACCTGCAGAGAGTGTGGTGGCACTAGCAGCTGGCATCCTATGCAGGTTTGTGGCAGTGACCTGCAGAGAGTGTGGTGGCACTTATAGCTGGCATTCTATGCAGGTTTGTGGCAGTGACCTGCAGAGAGTGTGGTGGCACTAGTAGCTGACATTCTATGCAGGTTTGTGGCAGTGACCTGCAGAGAGTGTGGTGGCACTAGTAGCTGGTATTCTAAGCAGGTTTGTGGCAGTGACCTGCAGAGAGTGTGGTGGCACTTATAGCTGGCATTCTATGCAGGTTTGTGGCAGTGACCTGCAGAGAGTGTGGTGACACTAGTAGCTGGCATTCTATGCAAGTTCGTCGTAATTTTCTCCACGTATTTCCCGCATACCAAGGCAAAACATTTCTATGTCCCTCTTACGATGAATAATTAAAACTAATGGTTGGGGCTGGGTCGTGTTCTTGTTGTAGTGGCTGACAGTACGGAATCAAATTCTCTGCTCGGCCACACTTGCATGTTTTACCTTCTGAATTCATTATTTACGATATATCAGTGCTTCTTTTTTAAAGGAAGATCAACAAAGCTAGGAAGTGGCGTGAAATCGTATTATATTTTATTGCGTTATTATGTTGAGAAAGTAAAATCAACAGTTTGTTTTGAGCTTTATGTTAATGGAGGGGTATTGCATTTTTATACAAAAATTAATTTTCGCCGATGCGAACATTTTTATTTAAAAAAAAAAAAGTCGTAATTTTTATCTGGAAGTTTAAATTAATAAAATTACTGCACATTTTTTTTAAAGGATGTAATATATCACTAACAAGCACAGGTGTGAGGGTTGCTTTTTTAAGCATTGCTTAGCTCACGCTTTACAATGACAAATCATAGCAGTCAGTGGGGATGGAAGGAAGGAGAGCAAGAGAGAGAGAGAGAGAGAGAGAGAGAGAGAGAGAGAGAGAGAGAGAGAGAGAGAGAGAGAGGCAGAGACAGAGACACACATAGACAGAGAAACAAAGACAGAAACAGAAAGAGAGCAGCCAGAGATAGAGAGGGAGAGAACTGAACATTTGGGACGTGTAACAGGATAAATGTTTTAGACTTAAAAACCTAGTGTGGTTAACTATAATAAACATTAATTAGTGAATTAACGCACACACAATCTTACATATTACACAATTAGCGTAAAAATAAATACAATCAAAATACGTAAAATAATACACAGAGAGAGATACAGAGACGAAAACAGAGAGAGAGAGAGAGAAAGAGAGAGAGAGAGAGAGAGAGAGAGAGAGAGAGAGAGAGAGAGAGACAGACAGACAGACAGACAGACATACAGACAGACAGACAGAGACAGAGACAGACAGACAGAAAAAGGAAGAGGAGAGTGTAAGAATGCATTGCATGACATGTATACAACCGGAACGTTCTTACAAACGATAAAGCATAATTTATCCAAACTGTGCCGACAATGTATTTCCCTTTATGTCTGAACAAGATAGAGAACGTTGGGACTGCTTCCGGTGGACGAAAAGTTGAAAAGTTTACTTGTTCCAACAACTCTTTTTTTTCTGTCTCACCCTCTTTCTCTCGCCCTACCTCTCACTCTCTGTCTCTCTCGTAGTTAATATTTAAATATTCGATCTTTCTTCCTTTTTTCATGTTCTTTCTGCATTCAGGCATTGAAAGTCAGTATATACGTGTAATAATTTTCTTTCTGATGTCTGTGTGTGTGTGTGTGTGTGTGTGTGTGGTTGGGTGGGTGAGGGTGTGGGTGGTGTTTGTTGCTTGTGCATAATTCTACCATACTTATGTTTTGAATTCTAATATGGAAATATAAGATAAAATAAAATAAAAATAAAATAAAAAAAAAAAACACATTTTAACTTTGCTCGAGTAAGCTTATTTGATTTTTGTCCATGCCCACGTCTTTAACCCAGGTTACGAATAGCGATTATAATATAATTAGCTTGACAGGGTATGTTTACAGTCCATAGGTTTATTGATCACAGACCGAGAAATGAAGAAAGTTAATATAATATACATTACTGCAAAAGGATAGAAGATGCTGAGAGAGATCAATTGATTTATTAATTGATTAATTAGATTGAAGATTTAATTATCAAAGGTTATGGGCCTATGTTAAGTGAGTTTGGGGGAATTTACAAACCAGTTCACGTGAGTGCAGGCTAACCATATGATTCCAAGCTATACGCGAGAACAGACTATTTCGAAATCGCGAACCAAGTTTCGGAAACATGCAGTTCATAAGGCTTGGTTGGTACCACAGTCAACTGTCACAACATAATTACATAATAACGATTCCAAAAATTGTCAGTCTGTTTTTTACAAAATCTTGAAGGCTTTACTTTACAAAGATCGGACCGGGAAAGTCATGCCAAGAAAGCTCTCACGTCGTCTATGATGTAGCGGAGGATGTCATCTGCATGGCTCTGCTGCTGGTCGTCGCTGATGGGATCACCACGATTAACTGGATGTTTCTCTGAAGCGACTTTGTCGTCTCTAGCTTCATTTTCAGGAAGAAATGGTACTGACCGTTGATGTTTGCCTCGTCGTTGGTGCCAACCATGAAGACAAAGTCATCAGACTCGTCGATCAGTTGTTCTATATCTGCTAAAAAGTGGGGGACCACTTTGTTAAAGCGAGTGTTTCTGCTTCTGTCCCGGATGTTCTCCCAGTGTAGTGTCTGACACAAAAGGCTCTGTGACACGGCTTTGATGTGTGGGGACTTCACTATCACTGATGGTTGATTCGCCATCTTCATTATACACGTCATTGTCGGCAACAGTCAGTGACAAATGGTCGTCATTCTAGTTTTCAGTACATTCGAAGTGCACGTGTTCTTGGACAGTGTCACACACAGGGTTGCGCTCCACGTCTGTAGTGTTTGCAGTACACGCAGTTGGTAGCTGTAGCGGTGTCGATGTCAATTCATTGCAGCCTATGGGATCAGATACACGCAGTGCACGTGCAAATGAAGCGGGTTCTGTAATTAAGTAGACTGTTGATACTTGCAAACCGCTATCTGTTTGATACATAGGACTACAATCTTCCCTGTACACCGCTATCTGTTTGGTACATAGGCCTACAGTCTTCCCTGTATGCCTTGTCGTTATCGGAAAATGGACTTGCAGAATAAAAAGCACTGTCACTTGCGTGGATTCTGGTTTGTTCGTGATTATTCCATTTCTTCATTCCATGTCTTCTCTCCCCCGCTCTGCGTCTGTCTCTCCTCAACTGACTTGGGCTTTTTGCATTTGTAAGTTCCGCTGTAGTTGATGATGCCGTTGTCGTTGATGGTGTTGCAGTCGTTGCTGTCAGTGGTAATGTTGAGGAATCCGAAGATCAGTATGGTGCTATTGTTACTGCCAACCAGTCGATAAGATGACAATTTCTTCAAACTGGTTATTGTATCCAATATTTGCTGTACCTCTGCTGGTAAACAAGCGGTAGGCATTGAACTGAAACCCCCGTTGGGCATGGGGTGCCGGGGGTTTCAGTACAAATAGTATCCCCACTTTCTGGAAATTTAGAGCTTTAAATTCCCACTGTCGCTGTCTTTCTCATTTGCTCTTTCTCATTCCTGCTCTTTTCTATCAATTTGCTGTACTATCTTCTTCTTCGCTAGACCAGTCTCCTACCTTTTTTCTTGAAAACTCTTCCGGGACAAGACTCCTTGTTTGTGTATGAGGTCTGTTGAATCAGCTTGGGAATATTGGACGCTTTCTGCCAGGTGGTCACTAGGGCTTCCTATGATGTTATTATTTAGCAATGTAGGCATTTTATAAGTATGTGTTTTGTTGATAATTTATAATGATGTTTGTATTCTATTTTGTTTTTTGTAAACGGGGGTTCGATAAGTTGGGGTGAAGCCTCAGCCGTCCCCTGCGTGGGATGTCTTTATTGTAAAGTGACTGGCTGGTGGAGAGCTTTCGGTTTTACCACCAGGGTTGTTTCAGCAGATCTTTTATGCGGATCGGGGGTTGTCCGGTCCTGATTTGGCTCGGAAGAGTCCGCTGGACCTAAAGCAATAATAATGTAATGTAATGTAATTGTACTGAAGGCAGTCAGAGGTCTTTCACCGTACTCAACTACTACTACGCTCTGGAGAGAGAAGGAAAGAGAGAGAGATAGACAGTCAGACAGAAACAGATACAGAGAGAAACAGAGAGACAGAGCAGAGAGAAACAGAGAGACAGAGACAGAGAGTTTGTGTCTGAGTGAGTGTAAGCCTATTTGTTTGTTTGTATGGGGGGAAGTGTGCGTGGATTCACAGATTAGACCTAGGGTTTGGTATTTTAAGTTAATTTTGTGTACGTATTTATATATTTAAAATCTAAAATTACTTAACTTAACTTAAATAAACTGACTGAACTAAAATCCTCGGTTTAAGATATATACTTTCATGCGATGGCCGATTACATGTGGTAGCTATTTTTTCCATTTTCGCGTGCAGCTGTTATATAATTAAGGGTACACGTCCCAAGATGTAATTGAGGCAAGAATAATGCGCCAGTGATATTTATCTTTCAATTCTTGATGTGATCCAGTGTGGACATTGCTTTCTCCTTCAGGCCATTTGAACTGACGTTGTGTTTTTGAGGAGAGAGAGAAGAGGGGTGGAGGAAGTGAGGGGAGGAAGTAGGGAGGGAGAGAGAGAGGGGGAGGAAGGAAGGGGAGGAAGTAGGGAGAGAGAGAGACAGACAGAGATATACAGAGAGAGATGAGAACTCAAAGAAATATAAAAAAAAAAAGGTAAAGGTAGTCCCATAGCCTTGTGGCCGTAGGGGAGCGTAATGTTGGAGATCACACTTATCTTGGGCCAGCGTAATGAGGGTGATGCCCAACTCTCTCCCTCGCTGCTTTACCTTCCCCACCCTCAAGAGAGTAGGTACTCAATCACAGTTGAGTCAACTGGGGGCGTTGTTGTTTGTCGCTTCACACCTTAGCGGTCACCCATCCAAGTGCTAACCGCACCGGACGGTGCTTCACTTTCGACACAGTAGCGAGTGCTCCAACCACTGCACTATCCGACACCCCAAAGAAATATAGAGACACTGATAATCAGAGAGAAAGACAGAGAGACAGGCAGAGACAAAAAAAAACACTAAGGCAAAGAGACAATGCATACAAAGAGAAAAAAGACAGGCAAAGAAAGAAAGAGAGAGAGAGAGAGAGAAAGAGAGAGAGAGAGTGAGAGTGAGTGAGAGAGAGAAAGAGAGAAGCTTAGAATATCAATCAATTACGGTATGAGTGTTTGGTCAAGTGCAGGATTACATTTCTATATTTACATATACCTACGATTTCACTTATCTCACAAATACGTAAGGTATAAACAAACGTTTTCCAGCCATAGAAATCCACGGCATGATTAGATCAACCAATATTTATGGATCTGCGGTTTCATTATGCAGAAAACGGGAAGGAGGAAGTGCTCGTTCTTGCAGGCAAACACGAATAAACATTAGATGTCGATAAGGATCGATTTAGATGAACGATCTGTGCATGAGGTAAACTTATTTAAGTACAGAAACAACTTTAGGAGATATGACAAGATGGCAAGCCATTCAAATATATTTCCAGACACTCACATATATTAGTTAGTTAGTTAGTTAGTTATTCATTGCTTACAGGGTCCAGCGGACTGCAAAGAGCCGAATCAGGACCACAAAATCAAGACCACAACTTCGCTGAAAGAGGACTCGCCCCTAATTCGCATTAAAGATTTGCCGAAACAACCCTAGTGTCACGTGGGGTTTATGGGCTCTGCACAATGGAATTATGGACCCTCACGTTTATTCGGTGGGAACTGCTAGTAAGTCACCCTATGAATTACTTTAATAAATTTATTTGTTTAGCTCGTTCTGTGTTAAGGTTGGGGTACAGAAATAGATAGAAAAATGGTAAAAGATTACTGTCACACTAGCTTTCACACGGCTATGAATCATATGTAGTCCAGCCACTTGATAACAGTTAAAATCACACATTTATTTCTTCTACTCTATACAAGATTCTCTAAGTACTAATCTAACTTAAAAAGTCTCAGTCACTGCTAATAGTTCGATCGCTGATAGTCTAGGCAGCTGTTATATCTTCCTCGGGCACTTTGCTAGTATATTTCATGTAGATTTGGACTACTGTGGTCCGTTTTACAGTTTCTGACGAGTTGGACTACTGTGGTCCTGTTATGATCAGTTTAAGTGCACTTCTGGGTGTACACTTAACTTTCTTATGGTGCGGTCGAAGTCCTTCTGTGAGGTAGCTTCTGGTACACCTTTGTAGTTGTGTAGTTGGGTTCCCTTGCCACGCTGTGGGGTCTGACAGGGTGTCTTTCAAGGCAGCTCTTTCCGTCTTGTGCGGCAGAGTCTCCTCAACCAACTAGTCGTTTCTGTGGAGTGGGGTGCACAGGATAGCTCGGGATAGCTCGGGATAGCTCGGGATAGCTCGCCTGCTCGTCTGTAATATAAGAGACGAAATTCTGCACAACCCTGAATAATCGGTTTGTGCAGAGCGTCTCACTGAAAGCCAAAGTAGCCCTCAGTGATAGCTCCACATCTCTATACATAAGCGACGAACATTCTGCTACTTCCGGGTTCCACTGGAATCTCACTCTAAATTCCTATACATATATAAATATCAATCGTGTCTAACTATACACATACAGAATTAATAATAATATAAACATTCAGTGGTACAGCCACTGGTCTGCAAACATACATATAAGTTAAACAACAGTGGTTCCGTACGGGATACAACATGGCGGCGCAACCGGTCGTGTTTCGCCTCGTGGTAGGCTCTTCCACGTGGTCCCGCAAATTCGGATTAACAATTCACATTTATGCATAGCAAATTCTTCAAACATAATTTCAACAATAATACAAATATATCACGATGAAACAGAAGGGTGTTCATTTACCTGTTTGACAAGTTCAGGCCCGTGATGACTTGAGAGAATTCTAAGATTTCAAAGTCCTGCTTCCTGGTCTATGAGTGTAGAGATTTCTCTAGCTGTGGAGATGTTGACTCTACCTCGTCTCACACACGACTGATCAAGCTGTGCTAGGTTTTGACACAGTCAAAACTGCTCTACCCACTTAGCCTGCTGCTGATTGGTTAAACCGGTCCGATTCAAAGCTCAAGTGTTGACTCACTGCGCTAGCGTGGGTCGGGCTCGCGGTGTGTGGTCTGCTGTGTAATTTAATTGCTGCTGTGTTATAGTCTAACTTCTAAAGTTACAAGTACTACACATGGCTAAATAGTCAACAAGCAGAGTTAAAACTAGCCAATTTATGACACCTAGTAGTAACACTGAAGGCACTCCACCAGAGGGTCACTTTACAATAAAGACATCCCACGCAGGGGACGCCGAGGCTATACTTTAATTTATCGAACCCCCGTTTACAAAAACAAAATAGAAGACAAACATCATTATAAAATATCAACAAAACACATACATATAAAATGCCTACATTGCCAAATAATAACATCATAGGAAGTCCTAGAGACCATTTGGCAGAAAGCGTCCAATCTTCCCAAGTTTATTCAACAGACCTCACACACAAATGAGGAGTTTTGTCCCGGAAGAGTTTTCAAGAAAAAAAGGTAGGTGACCGGTCTAGCGAAGAAGCAGATACTATAGAAGATTGATAGAACAGAGTAGGAATGAGAAAGAACAAAGGATATTTTAAAGTACTAAATTTCCAGAAAGTGGGGATACCATTTATTCTGAAACCCCCGGCACTCTCAGGGGCGTTCTCACATATATTAAGCCGATGAAATAAGCAGTTTCTAAAGTGTAAATTTTCTTGGCAAGGTCGTGATTCGGCTTTATCCTAACGAAGCAAAAGAGAAACATGGAATTATATGTTACGATCCAAACTATATGTAAGCCAAAAACGGTCAAAATCGGAAAAGCAAATGTTTAGATTGAGCGCTAAACGTGTTAAGAAAAGGGCGAAGAACAATAACCTTGACCTTTGGGAAAGTACCAATATGAATGATCCAACATACTTAGCAGTAGTTAAAATATGCACAAAGTAAAACTGACGAATTTCGTTTCAGTTATTCTTCAAATAAGTCAAAAAGTGTGTTTTGAAAAAAAGAAGGGAAATTCGGAGAAATGGACAACCGAACTGTTACTGTATAATGGCCCATGATTTGAAGTACCTGTATGACAAAACTCAATAAAAACCGGTTTAGCCGTTTTTGAGATATTGAGCAAAGAGTGTTTAGCAACAAAATGACTCCAATGACCTTGACCTTTGTGGTATAGAGCAAATATGATGGCAGGGGAGGCAGGCTGTAAGAATCAACAGTTTGAGCGGCGGACTTGTTTCGCCAGTGACACAGTCTGTTTCGCTCTTTCTATTTATGATGCCATACTATACACATGTACGCTATCTACCGCTTTCCTATGGAGGATCCACTTTCAGCGAGTAAAACGCCTGGATATAGCGCTGAACGCTATTTACACCTTAGTTATCGACGATTCACTTTCAGTGTGTTAAATGCCTGTCTATGATACGTAGGGCTGTACGCTATTTACCTATTTGCTATTTAGGAGCAATTGTATCAGACAGTGGATCCCGACGGGATGTCCTCTCTAGGATAGTACAAACAATTGCTGCTTTGACAAAATTGAACCCCATTTGGAAAGACAGGACCATCAGTCTACATTCCAAGGTAAGGTTGCTGCTCTCCCTTGTCATCTCCATCTTCCTATACTCTTGCGAAACATGGACCCTCACATCAGATCTACAACGAATAATAAAAAGCAGGGAGATAAGGTGCTAGAGGAGACTTCTGGACATTTCCTATACCAAGCACATCACAAATGACGAAGTCCGACAGACACAAGCCATTGGACAATACGATGACTGTGAAGGTGGGTCTACTGTTGCTGGGCTCTGCACAATGGAATACTATTACCCACTCCTCCTTCGTCTGCGGGGATCGGCTAGTTAAATCACCCTATGACTAATCTTAATACATTTATATGTTTGGCCAGGTCTGTGGTAGGATAGGGTTCTAGAGATAGGGAGAAACGTGTAAAGATTCACTGACACACTAGCTCTCTCACGGCTATGAAACATAGGTAGTCCAGCCACTTGTTAACAGTAAATATCACACATTTATTTCTTGTACTCTCTACATACCTCTCTAAACACTATACTAACTTAAATGTCCAAAACGTAATACAACTAGGATTAACTTAACAGTCCAAATTCACTTCGAGTCGTTCGCTCCTTGATGGGTCTATGCTGCTACTGTTCTCGATATTTGCTACTGTATCAACATTTGGACTATTTGTTCTGGTTGGCCTAATGTTCGTTTTCAGGAGGGTGGACTACCGCACAGTCCTTCTAGATCAGTATTTGTGCAAGTTTTCTTGAGCACTTAGGTGTATTGCTGAGGTGTGAGCTGGTGTCTCCTATTCTTGTTTGTTGACTATTGGGCTATCAGAGCTCAGTGCTCGATGCTCCACTGCAGGCCGAATGTCAGGGTTGACTCTCAGTGGTCTATCTCCTGTTTTGGACCAAGCCTGCTCGTCTGCAAAACATAAGACGGGTTTCTGCAACGCCTTGTTTATAAAGGGTGTGCAGAGCATCTCACTGATGGCAGAAACAGCCCTCAGTGATCGCGTCCACTTATATAGATAATCGACGAACAATCTTGTATGTCCGTGGTCCACTGGAATCTCCAACATAATTCCTATACATATATATATCCTGGCTAAACTAAACACAGGGAGAAGTAATTAATAATATACACATTCTCCGGTACAGTCACTGGTCTGCAATAATACACATAGGAGAAACAACAGTTGGACAGTAGGGGCTACCTCATGGTTTCGAAAACCGGTCGCGGGTCAGCCACGTGGTCAAGCAAAGTTTTACAAACATTCACAAGTATAAAACATGGCAAGGCTTCACAATCATAATCCAACAATATTATCAATAAATCGCGATAAAACAAAAGATTGATCATTTACCTTTTTGACAATGTCAGGCGATGGCTATACTGCGATGAATTGAATTTCACCCGTCACCTGTGTAGTCTACTGAGAGCGATTTCAGCGTGCTTCCTTCTCGGGTGAGAGTTAGACAAAGAATCCTCTACCTAGCCTTGTGGTCAGCCAAAGCACGCGAAATTTCGTGATACCTTAGCGCCCTCTAGCGGGGGTGGCGGATATATGTCAGCTGATTGAGGTCACTGCCTACCTTAGCGAGAATCATGCCTACCCATGCTTAAATCAAACCTTTAACTTTTGTCGTCTGCTAGACATCGACTTTAAGCTACAAAGGCTACAGCAAGGTGAACTATTTGCGGCGTGAAGCCTTAGTGCTGGGTCCAAACTAGCCTCTCGTGACAATGACTTGCTCACTGTGATGAAAAAACGTAAACTCCGATGGTATGGCCACATTACCAGAGCATCAGGTCTTGCAAAGACCATCCTGCAAGGCACGGGTCAAGGAGGCAGAAGAAGAAGAAAATAGGTTAGTTAGTTAGCTATTAATTGCTTACATGGTCCAGCGTACTGCAAAGAGCTAAATCAGGACCACAAAATCAAGACCACAACTAGGTTGAAAGGACTCACCCCTGATTCGCTTAAAAGATCTGATGAAACAACCCCAGTGGTAACACTGAAGGTACTCCATCAGCCGGTTACTGTACAATAAAAGCATCCCATGCAAGGGACGCTGAGGCTATACTCTAATTTATCGAACCCCCGTTTACAAAAACAAAATAGAATACAAACATCATTATAAAATTTCAACGAAACACATACATATAAAATGTCTACATTGCTAAATAATAATATCATATAGGAAACCCAAGTGACCATTTGGCAGAAAGCGTCCAATATTTTCAAGCTGATGCAACAGACCTCAAAAAACAAATGAGGAGTTTTGTCCCGGAAGAGTGTTCAAGAAAAAAATGTAGGTGACTGGTCTAGCGAAGAAGAAGATAGTATAGTAGGTTGATAAAACAGAGTAGGAATGAGAAAGAACAAATTAGAAAGACAGCGGCAGTGGGAATTTAAAGTACTAAATTTTTAGAATGTGGGATACTATTTATACAGAAACTCCCGGCACCCCAAGGGGGAGAGAAAGAGGTACTAGGTGGGAGGACAACATTCGAGAATGGACTGGCTTGACAATGAGCGAAGCCATGATGGTTGCTGAGCACAGAAGAAAGACGGAGTACGCTGGTTACACGATCATCTGTGGTGCCCCAACGACTTTCGAGTTACGGGATGAGATAGAATAGGATGTCGAGGATCCACTTTCAACGTGTAATGCCCATGTGATCTAACTCGGTCTTACCACCTGAAGCCACAGACTGGAATCTTCGTTAGCGGTGTACCTGTTCCCAAGAAACTCATGATTGTCATTACAGAAATAACACTTTTCTGTATTGTTTGAACGTCTGTGTTCTATTTCTCTGTATCTGTTTCTCCGTCTTCTGCTCCTCTGTCTATCCCCCCTCCCTCTCTCTCTCTCTCTGTCTCTGTTCCTGTTTGTCTCTCTCTCTCTCTCTCTCTCTCTCTCTCTCTCTCTCTCTCTCTCTCTCTCTCTCTCTCTCTCTCTCTCTCTCTCTCTCTCTCTCTCTCTCTTATTCCGCGTATTCTGTGTCCCTGTCCGATTGTCTGTCTGACTGTGTGTTTGCAGGCTCGCGTTTTGTATCGTGCATGCCACCACATCATATACGTTAAGACAGATAATTAGACACATGTGCACCTGTTGATTGTATTTTGTGCATACCACCATGATTTTGAGCTTGGTGTGATAATTGCACGAGAAGGGGCAGGGGGTCAGATTCGCAAACAACCGGTTGTTCCCCAGGTCTATGTTCCCTAGGGACTATGTTCATATTCCCTCAAAGTTGCTTTCAGGTTTAATGTTCCTCCAGGATCAATCATACAACATTGATTTTTTGTGTGTTTGTTTTTAATATGCGTGTTTGTGTGCGTGCAATGGTATGGGTGTGTGTATGTGCGCGCGCCTGCGTGTTTATGCGTGAGTGTATTCACTCGCATGTCTCTCTCTCTGTCTCTCTCTGTCTCTCTCTCTCTTGGATTGGCTAGAATTTGTTAGATCTAATATTTGTCTCGTTATACTTTTTGCAATGATCACTCTGGTGTTATGCATTAAAGCTTTGAAGTCTCTCTCTTTCTTGTATGTACACGTCTTGTGTGTGTGTGAGTCTATGTGTGTGCCGGTGTGTTTGTGTGCATGTTCGTTTATGTGCATGTGTGCGTGCGTGTGTTTGTTTTTTTGGTGTGCATGCTTGTTTGTGCGGATGTGCGTGTGTGTGCATGTATATTTGTGCGCATGTGTGTTTGTGTGCATATGTCTGTGTAGATGGGTGTTTGTGTGCATATGTGTTTGTGTGCATATGGTTTTGCATAAATGTATGCGTGTGTGTTCGGTTCCATGTGTGTTTGTGTGGATGTGTTTGTGTCCATGTGCGCGCATATGTGTGTGTTTGTGTGCGTGTGTGCATATGCATGTGTGTGTGCATAGGTGTGTGTGTGTCTGTGTGTGTGAATATTAGCTACACTGTTCTATATTAGACACCAATTACTGTATTACCAGGACCAAATGTGTGTAGGGGAACACAGAACTGGATCAAAATTAATTGGACTGGGGAAATAAAGTCCTTGGCAACATATAGCTGATAACTCTCAGACATGGGGCGAACAGATCTTTGAGAAAGATAAAACTGGAGGCACACAGAGACCTAGAAGAACATAGACCCTCTCCTTTTAAACAAAGTAGAGACGTCGTAGAGTATATAATTTATGTTATGCAAGTAGACCTTGCATCTAGATCTGACAATGTTACTTTAACTGAAGTTCTTATAACTCCGAAAGCAGTTCAGGAGAAGTTGAGCAAGTTAGATCCAAGTAAAGCTTTTGGCCCAGATGGTATACCGTCCAGAGTCTTAAAAGAAGCAAGTAAAGAGTTATCAGTACCACTTTGCCAACTTTTTAATAAGTCCTTAGAGGAGGGAGTTGTACCATTGGACTGGAGAAGAGCCAATGTCACCGCCTTATTTAAAAAAGGCAGTAGAAGTGATGCAGGAAACTATAGACCTGTCAGTTTAACTTGTATTTTATGTAAAGTGCTTGAATCATTTGTCAGAGATGCTATCGTTAACCATATGACTCTTTGCTCTCTGTACACGGAATGCCAGCATGGTTTTCGTAAAGGTAGGTCATGTGTGACGCAACTCTTGCAGGTAATGGAAGACTTTACGAAAATGTTTGACAGTGGGGAGAGTTTTGATGTGCTTTACTTGGACTTTCGCAAGGCATTTGACTCAGTACCTCATGCAAGACTTTTAGTTAAACTAAAATCTTACGGGATCACTGGGCACGTATTACAATGGATCAAGTGCTTTCTGGAAGGAAGAACCCAGCGTGTCAGAGTTGGGAATTATTTCTCAGGTAACGAGCCAGTTCTGAGTGGTATACCCCAAGGCAGTATTTTGGGTCCCATTCTTTTTACAATTTTTATAAACGACTTACCTGACAAAGTATCTAGTAATTGTAGCATTTTTGCAGATGACACTAAACTATATAATGTGACATCTAAGTGCGATAAATTACAAAAAGATATAAATAGTCTTCTGAGTTGGTCAGATACATGGCAATTGCATTTTAATGCATCAAAATGTAACGTACTCCATATGGGTAAGAAAAATCCTGGACATGACTATTTGATGACCACAGGTGACGACAGAGTGACGATTGACCATAATAGTGAGGAAAAAGATTTGGGGGTTACTTTTGATACAAACCTAAACTTTGATAAACACATAAACAATGCAATTTCCAAGGCTAATAAAATGCTCGGTATCATACGCCGATCTTTTACTTACTTGGATAGTGATACCTTAACCCGCCTGTATAAATCGCATGTAAGGCCACATCTTGAATATGCGAATGTGATATGGTTTCCGTATCTTAAGAAGCAGTCATCTGCTTTGGAGAGAGTACAAAGAAGAGCGACTCGGATGATTAAATCGCTGAGACAATTGCCATACTCAGAGAGATTGAGAGTTTTGGATTTGCCCTCTCTGAAATTTAGAAGATTGAGAGGTGACCTGATCCAGACTTACAAGATTTTTAATGGGATTGACAACATAGATGTTAACACTTTGTTTCAGTTTAATACTAACTCTAGAACAAGAAACTCACAGGACAATATTCTTATAAGACATTGCCGCACAAACAAAAGAAAATACTCATTCTCCTACATAGTTGCGCCCATATGGAATAAATTGCCAGTTGATACTAAAAGAGCTAACAACCTGAACACTTTTAAAAATCTTCTGGAAAAGGTAATTTCCATACAGAAATCAAAATTTGAGTATGATGACTAATTAGCATACTATCTTTAGTATTCCCTTAACAACCGCAAATGGAACCGGACAAGTAAAAATGCCCAAAATAAAAGGGACATTCAAAAAGGCGCGAGGCTTATACAAGTCCCTCCAAACTAAACTAAACTAAACTAAACTAAGTAGGGATATGATACATGCAATTTGTCCAATAATTATTGTGCATGCAAGTCACTTAACAAGTTCTTTCAAGCGACATGCACGCCTCTTTGAGAACACACTACGCTTCTGAGACACGCCGAGTACCTCTCACCAGTAATGTTGGGGGAGGCGAACGTCAGCGTCGGCTAGTCTCAGCGTCCTTGGGTGGTATTCATGACCGTTGGTTAAGGCTTAACCCATGTTGGTAAAATTAACGACGTTGGTTAAGCTGGAAATTTTAAATTCATGAGGCCTTAGCAGAGTTAACGACGGTTGCTAACCATGGTTATTTTAACGGAGGGGGCACCACCCGATAACCAATGGAACACTGGTTAAAAATGGCGGCCATCGTTTGGTGGCAACTTCGACAGAGACGAGCTCCGAGGAGAGAGAGAGTATTTCGCGACAGAAGTAATCCACTTGACAAATTTGATGATGTGGAACTGGTATCAAAATTTCGTTTTCGTCGGCATGATATCATCACGTTAACGAACGCGGTAGACAGACTGAAACTGTGTGATCGGCAAGGCGTTTTGTCACCACTTTTACATGTGTGTCTCACTCTTTGTTTTTATGCCTCTGGCACCTTTAATAATCTGTCATATTAATAAAACGGGTTAATATTATTATTATTAAAATATTGTTGTTGGATTTTGACTGGTGATGTGTAGGCTTATTGTGTATCTGTATAGTTTATACTCGTAGGGTAATGCAACCCTACGAAATAAAGACAACATTTCAAGTTCCAAACTACCCAGAAACGGCAGAAATTGACACCTCAGTCTAAAAACAAAATGTAGGCCTAACATTACAAACTACAAAGTGATCAAAAGTGATTTCTCTCCTTTCACCCCAACAAAAAGCTCGCTCTCCTTGCTCACTATGATATCCACCATGCTGTCGGTAGGCTTGCTAATCACGCCACCATTGCCAGACTTTAATCGTGCGGCTGCACGATTCCGATGGGTTATAGGCCTATTTTGTTGACGAAAGAAGGAAAACAGCTGCTTGAATTATGCCCCCTTACGGATATTCCCGCACAGCCCAAAAATAGCCTTGGTTAAGTAACAATGCGTGGACACTCGCTCATGAATAGCGATCTGCTAAACGATGGTTAACGATACCATTGTTGGTTACAAAACCAATGTTGGTAACGTTAACCATCGCCTATAATTTAACTGGCCATGAATTCCACCCCTGAAGTTGGTGGGCCTGCCTGTTCGACGAGCCAAGGCCGTTGCCCGCTACTGTTCAGTTAGCGCTATGCTAGGGTCGCTGATTGTCTGGAAGCAGCGATGTCGAGACATTCTGCCCTAATGCCTAATACTAAAAAGGACTGTCAAAGATGATGCTACACTGTGTTGTATGCACCTGTGAATGTAAACTGGAAATAATTAAAATGAAATATAGTGTGCTTGTTTTATAAGTAATAATGTTTAATATTATTATTCATATTTTGCGTTCCATTATTATATTAAGCAGAGAGAGAGAGAGAGAGAGAGAGAGAGAGAGAGAGAGAGAGAGAGAGAGAGAGAGAGAGAGAAAGAGAGAGAGAGACAGAGAGAGAGTGAGAGAAAGAGAGAGAGAGACAGAGAGAGAGAGACAGAGAGGGACAGAGAGAGAGAGAGAGAGAGAGACAGAGAGGGACAGAGAGAGAGAGACAGAGAGAGAGAGAGAGAGAGAGACAGAGAGGGACAGAGAGAGAGAGAGAGACAGAGAGAGACAGAGAGGGACAGAGAGAGAGAGAGACAGAGAGAGACAGAGAGGGACAGAGAGAGAGAGAGAGAGAGAGAGAGACAGAGAGGGACAGAGAGAGAGAGACAGAGAGAGAGAGAGAGAGAGAGAAAAAATTTGCCATTGACGTATTATTTTATGTGTGTGTGCATAATTTGCTTCTGTCCAATCATGATGGTGCTTGCTTCGTGTCATCCATGTAATTCTCTAAGTGCATATATGTTCATGCGATGTTATAGAGAATAAAATCTTGAAATGTGTGTGTGTGTGTGTGTGTGTGTGTGTGTGCGTGCGTGTGTGTGTGGTTGTTGTTGTTTTTGTTGTTGTTGTCCCATATTTAGACTCCGACTTCCTCATGTCTCAGGTTATGTATATTACACTTTTTTTTTAACCTCCTCTACTGACGAGTGTACAGTTTAGGAATACACTTTTTTGTCTTTGAAACAGTCAGTGTGTCGGACCGTTGGAAGTCATCTCTCCAGAACCACTGAAGGGATTTTGACCAAACTTCATAGGGTCATTACCTAGGTTAGTGACCTGCCTCCCGTGCTATCATAGTGGCTCTACGCAAAGATCAAGATCACTGGATTCATTTTGTTGCAAAAAACGTTTAGCTCAATATTGCAAAAATGGCTAAAGCGATTGTGTTTGTGTATGTTTGTATATGAAAACTTCAAAACCATGGGCCAACCTTCAGTTGCAATAGCGATGTTTTATAATCGCCGCGCTTTCAGTTCGAATGAAAACAAAATCGAGTGGTAGCATCCTGTATTATTATTATTATTATTATTATTATTATTATTATTATTATTATTATTATTATTATTATTATTAATATAATAATAATAATAATAATAATAATAATAATAATAATAATAATAATAATAATAATAATAATAATAACAACAACAATAATAATAATAATAATTATAATAATAATAATAATAATAATAATTATTATTATTATTATTATTATTATTATTATTATTATTATTATTATTATTATTATTATTATTATTATTATCGTCATCATCATTATCATCATCCTGTGTTAGCAATCTGGCTGCGGGATAGTCGGTCGGTCTCTCGTTCGTTTTTGTTTTGTTCAAATGGCATTTTTGCCTTATCTGAAGAATAACTGAACCGTAGTTCCTCATTTTTACTTTGTGGATACTTCAGCTATGTTGGATCATAACGCCGCCAAGAAAATTATCACTTCTGAAAATGTTTATTTTATTGGCTTTGTCTGAAAATACATGTGAATGACTTGCCATCTTGTTTTAATGTTAAACATTGCTAGAGTCCGCACAAGACGCAATAGTATTGGTGTGTTTAGTAAGGTGAGGGGGGGAATAATAATAATAATAATAATAATCCTATCCTATCCTATCCTATCCTGTCCCATAACCCGAAGGTCGTAGGGGCACCACAGATGATCGCTTAACCAGCATACTCCATCTTTCTCTGTCCTCAGCAGCCCTCATGGCTTCGCTCAGTGTCAAACCAGTCCATTCTCGAATGTTGTCCTCCCACCTCTTTTTCGGTCTCCCCCTTCTTCTACCTCCTTGCACTGTGCCTTGCAGAATGGTCTTTGCAAGGCCTGATGATCTGGTGACGTGGCCATACCATCGGAGTTTCCGTTTCTTCACCACTGTGAGCAGGTCATCGTGTTGTCCAATGGCTTGTGTGATGGTCTGTCGGACTTCAACGTTGGTGATGTGTTGGGTATAGGAAATGCACATAAGTCTTCTGTAGCACCTCATCTCCATGCTTTGTATTCTTCGTTGGAGATCTGCTGTGAGGGTCCATGCTTCGCAAGCATATAGGAAGATGGAAATGACCAGAGAGCGCAGCAGTCTTACTTTGGAATGTAGACTGATGGTTCTGTCTTTCCAAATGGGCTTCAACCTTGTCAGGGCAGCAGTTGTTTGTGCGATCCTGGAGAGGACTTCCTGTCGAGACCCATTGTCTGACACAATGGCTCCTAAATATTTGAAGCTGTGCACTGTGTTGAGGGATTGGCCTTGTACTTTGATGTCCGTGTTGATGCCATTGGTGTTGTTGGTCATCATTTTGGTCTTCTCTGCACTTATTTCCATTCCATAAGCTCTGTAGGTGGTGTCAAGCCTCTGTACAAGCTGTTCAAGTTCTTGTTCCTCTCCAGCCAATCCATCAATATCATCCGCAAAACGAAGATTGGAGATTGCTCTGCCCCCTATGCTGACTGTGCCTTCGTGATCTGCAAGAGCATCTGACATGATGCGCTCTAGGAAGATGTTGAAAAGTGTTGGGGAGAGTAGGCATCCTTGACGCACACCGATTGTTGTTCTGAACCAGTTCCCGATGACGCTGTTATGGAGGACTGCACTGGTAGCCTTGTCATACAGGCTTTTGATGACTTCTATAATTTTAGGGCTGATGTTGTACACTTTCATGGTTGCCCATAGAGCTGCATGCCAGACTCGGTCAAATGCCTTCTTGAAGTCTATGAACACATGATATAGATGTTGTTGGTGCTGTAGGTATTTCTCACAGATCATTCTGAGGTTGAAAATCTGTTCAGTGGTACTTCGCCCTGCCATGAATCCTGCTTGTTCTTCAGCTATGATTTGTTCAGCTTGTGGTTTCAACCTGTTGAGTATTATTTTCAGGAGGACCTTGCTGGGATGGCTGATGAGGCTGATGGTGCGGTAATTTTCACACACCTGAAGGTTACCTTTTTTGGGAAGAGTGATGACAAGCGACTGGGTCCATGGTGTAGGCCATTCCCCACTCTGCCAGATCTTGTTACAGATAATGGTGAGAGCATCAGTCATCGCTTCTCCTCCTGCTTGTAGCAGTTCCGCTGGTATGTTGTCCACTCCCGCTGACTTCCCTTTCTTCAGCGATTGCACTGCTGCCTCAACTTCTTCCCGGAGAATTGGGAGGATTTCTTCTTCTTCTCTGCTCTCGGGACATGCTAGAACTGATGGGTCTCCATTTGGTGTATGGTTGTAAAGGTCAGAGCAGTACTCTGTCCATCTGTCCAAGACTTCTTGTTCTTCTGTAAGGCAAATGCCAGACTTGCTTTGGATAGTGGAGACTTTGGGCTGTTTAACACTTGTCAGCCGCTTCACAGTCTGGTAGGCCTTCTTGCTGTTGTTCTTGTTCAGATTGTTCTCTATTTCCTGGCATTGATCTTCTATCCAGTTCTCCTTTGCTGTGCGCATGCCTTTTCGGATGTCATTGTTGATTTTTCGGTAGACATCAGCTCCCTGTGAGGTGTTCTTTTTCTTTTTTAACTCTCTTCGTTTATCACACAGATCCAAAAGTTCAGGTGTGATCCACGGCTTCTTCTTTGGTCGGTGCTTGCCAAGGATCTCAGTGGCGGCATCTGTTACAGCTGAGTTGAAGGTATTGGTCATGGTGTTGACATCTACTTCGCCTGCCCCAAAAATAAGCAGTGGTGCAAATTTCCCTCCAATTGTGGCCTAAAATATTTTTGCCACCTCCGGGTCTTGCAGTTTGTCCAGGTCGAACTTCAGCCTAGTGCACTTTGCTGTATTTACTCTCTTCAAATGGAGCCGGAAAGACATCATCACGAGATCGTGGTCACTTCCAATGTCTGCTCCTGGAAAAGTGCGTGTCCTGCCAATGTTGATGCTTGATCTGAAGCGTTTCTTGACCATGATGTAGTCGATCTGGTTGTGATGTTCCCCGCCGGGACTGTGCCATGTCTGTCACAGGGCAGCTGTGAAGAAAGCCATGTAGTCTGTGTGTGAAGAGTATAGGGGCGGGGGTGGTACTGCGTGTTGCCGTATGTGTGATTATTCTTGTCCCGGGAGCGTGCAAAGCGTGGTAAACAGCATACGCCGGTTAGGCCAGGTTAGGAATGCGCTCACTATCGGCAGAACGTGTTTGACAGCAGTACAGTGTAGACGGTGTGTTTGTCTAGTGCTCTGTGGTTTTGCTGTGTTCTGGGATTAGGGTGGGACGGATATTAACGAATAATAGTATCTGGTTCTGAGAAGAATACTAGTTTAAAGATTGCCAATTTCTGAAGTTATACGCTCAGGTGAAGTGCAGCGTTAGGAAGGCAAGTCTCTTGGTAGTGTGGTAGGTAGTATCGAGGTATTGTCTACTACGGGAACTACACACTACCGGATTACCCTAATTGGATGTACCTTCGTAGGAGGACAGTGGAGAAGGGCTACGGGGTGCAAGTACATGCGAACCGTTGGGTGAGTGGATGGTGGTTTTTCCTTACTGTGCCAATAACCAAGGGCCGGCTGTTGGGGTGTTGAATGATAGCTGTGTGTGAGACAGGAGGAAGGATGAGAATGGTTGCACTGAGGAGAGGTAGAAGAAAGGAAGAGTGCGACGGAAAGAGGGAGAAGGAGGGAGAATGAGGGAGAAGAAAGGGGGTGGAGTGTGATGAAGGTAGGACGGAAGTCGTTGCTGTTGTTGTCGTTGGGGATGCTTGATATGAATAATGTGTTGTTGGTTACTTGTATTCATTGCAGCATCGTCCATTCCATGCATTCATTATTTCATTGAATTGTATAATATGTATTTGATTCAAGTGACGATAACAGTAGAAAGCGAGAGAGAGTCAAGGCCAGGGGAAATAGGCTGCAGTTGGACCCCTCAAGTGGCAGAAGTTTAGTGGAGTAGCTAGTGAGAGTGGGGGGGGGGTAAGTGTGATGGAGGGAGGGGGACAGAACCCAGAGCATGACATTTACGATGCGACAAGCATGTTGCAGGTTCGTCGAGGTTCGTCGAGGTTCGTCGAGGTTCGTCGAGGTTCGTCAAGGATTGTCGTTGAGGACTGAATTCGAGGATCGGGTTCGAAGTTCGCAGCTCAACGTTCGTCAATCCGCCAGTTCGTCGCTGGAAAACGTAAGGCAGCAACGACGACGACATCTGGTCACGTGGACCAAACATCATCAACATCGCCATTCGTTTGTCTACCACCTCTGTTGTCAGCGCCATCAACATCACTTCATCATCATCGTCAGTGGCGACCGCGGGTGGCAACGCTCCTTCGTTTGGACGTCAGCGGAAGGGAGTGGATACTTTTGAGGAGACTTTACCAGGGACTGCACTTTGCCAGGTGGGCCCGTTTTGTGTTGTCCCTCTCCTGCGCTTAACCCCCCTGTCTGTTTGTTAACACGTGCCTCGGACTTTGGCTGTGCACGTTCGATTTGAGGACGTTGGTCGATTATCGACCCCCGATCACCCACGAACCATTGCATCGTTCCATTGACCCATTGATTGTCTCATTACCATTTCTTCGTTTCATGTGTAAATGTTGTATGTGTATGAGTGTGTGGTATGAATGAATAAATAGCTTGAAAGTTGTATATTATTTGTTGTGTTTTCATCACTTCCGTCTGCGGGAAATCGTCATTCTTTCTGGGTTGTCTGCGTGTGGAAGTTGTTTGTTTGTGACGTCTGCCCAGGGGGAGTCGTGGCGGTGACATATGGTGGAGATGCAGGGTAGGTGTGAGTGTGCCCAGACGTGAAGTTGTCTTGTGATTGTCTTGTGGTGTCCGAGTGTGTGAGGCGTGACTCGGTGAGAGTGTGCACCCCAGCGGGTGGTTGGAGGGAGTCAGGTCGCTGTTTAGCGGAGGCTCACAGCCGGCCTAGGTTCGACCACACGTGAGGGGAGGCTGCCATCGCACTCTTCAACCGGTTCGCTACCTTGCAGGCCAGTTTCCACTGTTTGAGTGGGAGGAGGTGGGTGATAGGTAGGGAGATAGTTTAGTTAGGTAGTTAGTATCTAAGGCTAAGCTAGGTAAGGTTTTTGACTTCTTGTTGTTGTTGTTGGTTGTTGTTGCTTTCTTTAAGCAGGATGGCATCGATCGAGGAGACTGAAGGAGTGTCACCGATCGCGGCTCGTACGCGTTCTCGCGTGGGTGTCACGATGGACGAGCGCACGGCGGCAGCAGCTGATACGGGAGTCACCGATCTACCTACTGCGATCGAGCAACGGAGATCGCCGGTTAGGTCATCGCGTCGTGGGTCAGTGGACGACGAGTTGACGACGTTCGAAGCCGGAGACACAGTGAGTGGTCCTTTTGTGACGGGATTTGGCGCGACTGGCGGGATGTCGACAGGCGCCGACTTCTATGGAGACCGAGATCGCCTGAGCGATGCAACGAGGCCGAAGAGGTTCGAGACCAACCCCTACCGTTCTATCTACAAGGTCGAGGCGGCACCGACGCCGAAGACAGGACCGTTCGCGGATGAGACGCCG
This sequence comes from Oncomelania hupensis, assembly GCA_036898135.1. Lineage (NCBI taxonomy): Eukaryota > Metazoa > Mollusca > Gastropoda > Littorinimorpha > Pomatiopsidae > Oncomelania > Oncomelania hupensis. Next base: position 21,608,590 of record CM072523.1, on the reverse strand, counting down.
ATGGAGAGGATCTTGAGGCTCGCCAAGCGCGAAGGACTGAAGGGTCAGGCAGCGTTAGACTACGCGATAGACCAAGCGGCTAGGGGGGAAGACGCAGACCGGAGAGAGAGAGAGAGGGAGAGAGAGATAGCGCTGAGGGAGAGAGAGATGGAACACGAACTAGCGATGGCGCAGCTGACGGGGCAAGGCGCCGGGAACCGCAGGAATCGTCAACCCGAGTTCGAGACGGTTAAGCTCAGGTTGCCATTCTTCGAGGATAAGGACGACCTCGAGACCTACTTGTGCCAGTTCGAGCGTTTTGCCAAGGCTCAAGACTGGAAGAAGGACACGTGGGCTATTCGCTTGGGGACCTTGCTGAAGGGGAAGGCGAGGGAAGTTTACGTTGGTTTGAATGAGGACGACTCTGCCGACTACGAGATCCTGAAGGCAGCGTTGTTGGTACGTTTCAACCTGACGGCCGAGACGTATCGGAAGAAGTTTCGCCAGCTACGAAGGGAGCCACCGGAGACTTTCAAACAGTATCTGCGGAAGTCAGAGTTGTTCCTGGAGCGCTGGATGGGACTAGCGAACAAGAAGGCCACGTATGCGGACTTACTGGACCTAGTGCTGATGGAGCAGATGGTCAACGGGTTGACGCCAGAACTGGTCACGTTCGTGCGCGAGCGCAACCCGGCAACGGTGGAGGAGGCCGCGACGTTAGCACAGCAGTACGTCGACGCCAGGGCGGGAACCAGCCTACGTTTCCCACCGCGTCAACCCTTTACACCCAGGGACAAGAGCGAGGGCCGCCAGCCAGCGGGACCACGACCCAACTCGCCTGACAAGCGGGTGTGCTACACTTGCGGACAGAAAGGGCATCTGAAGCGGGATTGTCCGAAACGCAGCGAGCGAAGTGGAGGAGCGTTGCGCATCTTGAAGGAGGCGGGCAAGAGGGGAGATCCTCGGTTCCAGAGCCAAGTGGTAGTGGAAGGTGTTCCGCTGACGGCTGTGAGGGACACGGGGGCCGACTTGATTTGCCTGCGGAAGGGAGAGGTTGCCAACCTTGTCTACACAGGACGCACGCGGCGCGTCGGATTCGCCGTTCGACGATTGTCCAAGTCGCTACCGACAGCGTGGGTACAGCTGGAATCACCGTTCTACGCCGGGAGAGTGGAGGTGGTGGTGGTACCAGACCTGATCTACCCAGTGGTGATCGGCAACTGGGCAAGGACGGAACGGCAGCCAGACACAGCACTGCCAGTGTTCGTCGAGGGGGACGCGGAGTGTTGTGCGGTGCAGACCCGAAGACAAGCAGCCAAAGAGACAGACGCTGTGGAACCATTGGTAGTCGGACCGAGCAAGAACGTCGTCGCCACGCCGAAGGAGATTCGCCAACTGCAGTTGGAAGACGGCGAGCTTGCGAAAGTACGACAGCTAGCGGACCCGAAAGCAGGAAAGGAGCAACGAGGCAAAGGGCAAGTGGCGTTTGTCTGGAAGCGGGACCTTTTGTACCGCGAGTACACAGGACAGGACAAAGTGGATCGCAGACAGTTGGTGGTACCAACCAAGCTTCGGTCCGAAGTACTACGCGTGGGACACGACACGCCTAGGGCTGAACACCGAGGAGCCAAGGGGACCCTAGACCGGGTGTGGACCAAGTACTACTGGCCGGGGATGTGCCGTGACGTCAGGAAGTACTGTACTTCATGCGACGCATGCCAGCGGACGACGCCAAAGGGGAGAGCCAGGAAGGTGCCACTAGGACGGATGCCAGTCAGGGAGGTACCGTTTCAGAGAGCCGGCAAGAACAGGAAGTTGAAGCGTTACATAGTACGCGGAGCAGAACCAGAACCGACGGTGGCCGTCGTGTTGGACCAAGCTGGAACAGAGGGAACGTCAGACGTCAGCTGCCAGGGCACTGTACCACTGATACCGCTACGAGCGAGCGAAGGGCCAGTGGACGTACAGGTGGGCACGGAGCTGTCTGCACTACGTGAGAGAGCACTGGCGCTAACCAACCTGGAGGAGTGCGAGGTAGAGTTGACTGACGACAGCCCTATGCGTATACATCCGCATCTGCTACCATTTTCACAGATGGAAGTCGCCAAGAGTGAAGTGGAACCGATGCTGGAGCTGAGCGTTATCAAGTCTTGTTCATCGCCGTACAGAGCGCCGATCGTGCGGGTAAGGAAGAAGGGAGAGGTCAACAGGAGGGATGACTGCCAGAAAGCCTGGGATGACATGGAGAGAGCGCTGACAAGTGAGCCAGTAGAAAAGCTAACGAACTTGGATAGGGAGTTCATCTGGAGGACGGACGCACCTCAACAGTGCCAGACTCACCCGATGGGCTATGCAGCTGCAGGCCTATGTCTTCACAGTTCGACCAATTCCAGGGAGAGACAACATTGAAGCGGATTTCCTCAGCAGATCTGACCCTGTGGAAGATTAAGTTTTGAACTCTCCGTAGGTTCGTCTTGGGAGGGGGGTGTGTCACAGGGCAGCTGTGAAGAAAGCCATGTAGTCTGTGTGTGAAGAGTATAGGGGCGGGGGTGGTACTGCGTGTTGCCGTATGTGTGATTATTCTTGTCCCGGGAGCGTGCAAAGCATGGTAAACAGCATACGCCGGTTAGGCCAGGTTAGGAATGCGCTCACTATCGGCAGAACGTGTTTGACAGCAGTACAGTGTAGACGGTGTGTTTGTCTAGTGCTCTGTGGTTTTGCTGTGTTCTGGGATTAGGGTGGGACGGATATTAACGAATAATAGTATCTGGTTCTGAGAAGAATACTAGTTTAAAGATTGCCAATTTCTGAAGTTATACGCTCAGGTGAAGTGCAGCGTTAGGAAGGCAAGTCTCTTGGTAGTGTGGTAGGTAGTATCGAGGTATTGTCTACTACGGGAACTACACACTACCGGATTACCCTAATTGGATGTACTTTCGTAGGAGGACAGTGGAGAAGGGCTACGGGGTGCAAGTACATGCGAACCGTTGGGTGAGTGGATGGTGGTTTTTCCTTACTGTGCCAATAACCAAGGGCCGGCTGTTGGGGTGTTGAATGATAGCTGTGTGTGAGACAGGAGGAAGGATGAGAATGGTTGCACTGAGGAGAGGTAGAAGAAAGGAAGAGTGCGACGGAAAGAGGGAGAAGGAGGGAGAATGAGGGAGAAGAAAGGGGGTGGAGTGTGATGAAGGTAGGACGGAAGTCGTTGCTGTTGTTGTCGTTGGGGATGCTTGATATGAATAATGTGTTGTTGGTTACTTGTATTCATTGCAGCATCGTCCATTCCATGCATTCATTATTTCATTGAATTGTATAATATGTATTTGATTCAAGTGACGATAACAGTAGAAAGCGAGAGAGAGTCAAGGCCAGGGGAAATAGGCTGCAGTTGGACCCCTCAAGTGGCAGAAGTTTAGTGGAGTAGCTAGTGAGAGTGGGGGGGGGGTAAGTGTGATGGAGGGAGGGGGACAGAACCCAGAGCATGACATTTACGATGCGACAAGCATGTTGCAGGTTCGTCGAGGTTCGTCGAGGTTCGTCGAGGTTCGTCGAGGTTCGTCAAGGATTGTCGTTGAGGACTGAATTCGAGGATCGGGTTCGAAGTTCGCAGCTCAACGTTCGTCAATCCGCCAGTTCGTCGCTGGAAAACGTAAGGCAGCAACGACGACGACATCTGGTCACGTGGACCAAACATCATCAACATCGCCATTCGTTTGTCTACCACCTCTGTTGTCAGCGCCATCAACATCACTTCATCATCATCGTCAGTGGCGACCGCGGGTGGCAACGCTCCTTCGTTTGGACGTCAGCGGAAGGGAGTGGATACTTTTGAGGAGACTTTACCAGGGACTGCACTTTGCCAGGTGGGCCCGTTTTGTGTTGTCCCTCTCCTGCGCTTAACCCCCCTGTCTGTTTGTTAACACGTGCCTCGGACTTTGGCTGTGCACGTTCGATTTGAGGACGTTGGTCGATTATCGACCCCCGATCACCCACGAACCATTGCATCGTTCCATTGACCCATTGATTGTCTCATTACCATTTCTTCGTTTCATGTGTAAATGTTGTATGTGTATGAGTGTGTGGTATGAATGAATAAATAGCTTGAAAGTTGTATATTATTTGTTGTGTTTTCATCACTTCCGTCTGCGGGAAATCGTCATTCTTTCTGGGTTGTCTGCGTGTGGAAGTTGTTTGTTTGTGACGTCTGCCCAGGGGGAGTCGTGGCGGTGACAATGTCCATCGTCTGGATTTTTTGTGGAGACCAAGCGTGTTTGCCAGTACCAGATTGTTGTATCTGGCAAACTCCAATAGCCTCAGACCCCTGTCATTTGTCTCGTTGTTGCAGTGGGGTCCGCATGTGTCTCCCCAGTTGAGGTGCGCATCTTGGCCAACCTTGGCATTCCAGTCGCCTTGCACTATGACTATGTCCTTCTTCGGCACTTGGTCAAGGGCCGCCTGTATATTTTCATAAAAATCCTCCACTTCGCTGTCTTCATAGTCTGATGTTGGAGCATAGGCCTGGATGATGGTAATGTTGAAAGGGGTTGCTCTCAGACGGATGGTAATGAGTCTACTGGAGACTGGGCGGCAACCCATGACAGTGGCTAGAATGTTCTTGTGGACCAAGAATCCAACGCCGTGTTCGTGCCTGTCATCTCTACCGCTGAAATAGAGCTTGTGGCCTTTGTCAGTCGTTGTTTCACCTAGGCCTTTCCAGCGCAGTTCGCTGATACCTAGAACGTTCCATCGATAGTGGTCCAGCTCGTGGGCCAGTTCTTCTAATTTTCCTTCCGCAGTTAGGGTCCTGACATTCCAGGTTCCTATGACGATGTTGTTTCTCGTGCGGATCTTGCTAATTTGTCCATCAGTAGCATACTTTTCACCTCCGTCCTGGTGGCCAACGGAAGGCGCGGTCCTTGTGTAGCCGGGCGACGACCGATCCGGCATGGAATTAGTGGATAGCCTCATCATGTGTTGTGTCTTGGGCAAAAAAAAGACCTGGCAGGGCCCAATCCTCTCCAGGCTGTTGGCCACAGCCGAAATCCACGAATACAGTGTGGCTCGCCTTGGCCCTGAGCACGTGGTCGTTGAACCTGTAGTAACGTGAGGTTCCTCCGCCCTGGCCGGTGACTTCTGTGTAGAAGACTTTCGCCCAGTGATGCCGTGCTAACATCACCCCTGTTAGTCGCCTCTTACGACACGCCGGGAAACGTTGGGTCTATTCTATTTGCCCGAACCCACAGAGCACAATTATTATTATTATTATTATTATTATTATTATTATTATTATTATTATTATTATTATTATTATTATTATTATTATTACAATTATAATTATAATCACCATCATCATCATCATCATCATCATCTTCATCACCTTCATTATCATCACTATCAAAATAAAACCGAACGTCTCTTCTGCTTGTTCCAGGGTCAACGCTCTCCAGCCATGCACACACAAAAACACACACACACACACACACACACACACACACACACACACACACACACACACAATTACCGGCAATAAGACAAAATGCAGAACGATGGACACCGACAGTGGCGAAAGAGTACCAGAATGCAAACTGAAAATGATAAAGCGACCACAGAAGACACACCGGAAGTGACGAAGCAGCAACACCATAAACCATCCCGGAAGTAAAGGAGAAGGCATACAACGCAAAGCGTAAGTAAATAAGAAATAATACAACATAACGGAAGTTCAGATCTCAAAACACTGATCGAAGCGGAAGTACGCACAGACTGACGAGATCACATTCTGCGCAGAACGGAAGTACGACTAAACGTCACAATTTATTGTTTTTGCTGCAGTGGAGCTATGATAGTTGGCTTGGAGACCTCCCGTACTAGACTAGACACCCTTCTGGGTGGTTCTTGCGCTATTTGTCAAATGTACGATACGATGTTGCTGCCTATTTTTTGAGTGCAGTCCTCAAGTCGTGGAATTTTGCGATATTCAAATGTGCATTCGATTGGAGTGGATTTGAAATAACGCTGAGTCTTTTAGCTGTATAAAAAAAAGGTATTTCAGTATACGCTGTAGTTTTTTTTAAAAGGCATTAACTCCTTACGTTGAACTGTCCACATGGAAAGTGTTATAATCTTAATTAATTATGCACTAAAGATGTGACATTATAAACATACAGTACAATACCATTTATAGGATTAGTTTAACATGATCCGAGGCAGTTTATTAAAAACAAAAAGTACTCCTTAGTATGAAAGAACAAACCAAGGTCGATTCTACGCATGCATGCATTCCATACCACGGATTTTAAAGATTCTGACGCTCATGTCCAAGACGAGTTTATGCCAGGTAAATTTAAAACAAGATGGCAAGCCATTCAAATGACCGTGTTTCGAGATATTTACTCACGTAGCCGACAAATAAACATTTTTAAAAATGTTAATTTTCTTGGCGGCGCTGTGGCTAGGCTGTATAATTGTAACTAAGCCAAAGGAAAACGTAGAGTGAAAAGGCCACTATCGGAACTATCTGTAAGAGAATTGTTTTAAATCACACTAGGCTCAGCTAGTGTTTAGATACAGCGCAAAACGCGTTTAGAAAAAGGTGAAGCGCAGCGACCTTGACGTTGTATAAAGTACAACTACGAATGATCTAACATAATTATGCTTAGCAGCAGATAAAGTATTAACGATGAATCAGTTCAGTTCAGTTCTTTTATTTAACGTCTATTCATTTCATACAATGATTTTAGACGATCATACACACAACCACACACACACACCCACACACACACACACACACACACACACACACACACGCACGCGCGCCTATCTATACAATCAAAAAATATCTTTTAAATCGGTATTTAAAATAATACTTGCTATAGTTTCTATTATTGCTTGATTATACAATATATTACTAATATCATCAGTGTTTTTTAGCATTACATTCTTTGCTGTGTACAATGGTAACAAAGATGTACACTCAAATAATAAATGTTTAATAGAAACCGGCTGTTGACATATACATTTAATATCTTTTACATATTTTGTTAACCACGAATCCAAGCGCATTTTATATATAACTTTTGCAATAGTTCTTGAACTTGATAAAACAATTTGTTTATTTACTAATTTTTGAAAATGTTTTTCCATTAATGAAACGAGTTCATGACTAGATAATTTTAGATTAAAATTATTTATCGACTTTACATTTGTAGCTCCTCTTTTTGCAAGTTTTTCTGCATATTCATTCCAACACACGCCGGAGTTAGATGGAACCCAACAAAAGTTAACGACGAATTTCAGTTCAGTTATTCTTGAGATCAGGCAAAGTATGTGTTTTGAACAACAACATAATTGTTGAACTCTGAGCGACGGATAGACCCACAACCAGGCTGCTACTGAATGATGGCCCATGATCTTAAGTATATGTATAACACACCTCAACCAAATCGCTCCAGCCGCTTGTGAGATATTGAGCTAAATATGTTTAGAGACAAATTCTGGCTCCAGTAAACTTGACCTTTGCGATAAAGCACGGGGAACACACCTGGGTACTAGGAACCTTTCAGAAGCGGGTGATTTTCGTGGTGAAAGTGATTTTGCACTACTTTATGTCCGTGACGTCAGCAGTTTATGCTCTTATTAGTATGCTAAGGTAAAAGTTCACAAAATCTTTCTCGGTGGTTTCGTGGAAAAGGACTTTCCCACGAAGTTGACTTTCTGGGTATATTTTGTTTATTACATCGCTTGTATGACATCCAAAATGATGTGCATTTGTGAAAGTGATCTTGCTCAACCATTTTAGATGTGAAAATAGGGATCTGCACTTGTTTTGAGACTTAGAACGTAGTTTGAAGCGAGGTACTGGAAGTAGGTCTTTGCGTTGCCTATGAAGCCATCTCACGGCAACCACGAAAAGAATAAGTAGTGCGGAATCATATTCACAACGAGATCGCTCTCTTCCAAAAGGTCCATAATGTTCCTATGAAATTTGTAAATATCCTTTCAGTGGTTTTTGAAATGTGGCTTCCAACCGACCGATCGATAAGTAAGCTTTTAGACGAACCGACCAATCAATCGAACTACAGACTGACAGAGAGAGAGAGAGAGAGAGAGAGAGAGAGAGAGAGAGAGAGAGAGAGAGAGAGAGAGAGAGAGAGACAGAGACAGAGACAGAGAGACAGAGAGAAGCTGGGAGGGTCAAAAAAGACAGAGGGGAGACTGACAAATGAAGAGAGAGAGACAGACAGACAGACAGACAGAGACAGAGACAGAGAGATTAAAACTGTGAAGCTTTTATGAATACAAAAGGATGGTTTAATAATACACGAACATCTTATGGCGCCCTGGGATCAAAGTTATCTTCAATACAAATTCCCACACAGATACCGCAGGCGACATCGTTCTAAAGTCGGTCATGCTGCCGTATGTATTTTGCTGCGAAGACAAGAGCGATTTTACATAACAAGGAAGCCCTATTGAAGATTTGTTCACAAAGGATGTTGCGGCCCAATGTCTGCAATAAAACTTGAATATTCATGAAGTAAAGGAAATTGCACTTACTGTGCATGTGCAGATATCATGTTTCGAAAACAAGGCATGTTATCTTTCGGATGAGAGAATAAACAGTGGTCTAATTTGTGCCACGCGCGCATTGCGTCGCACGGACTGTACAGATAATAATAATAATAATAACGGATTTTTATATAGCGGGTACTCCAGCCTATGACCAGACTCACCACGCTTTACATAATCATTACATATAAATACATGCACTCGATGAAACATCACTTGTGCTACAATACACCAAAAGACGGGACAGTAAAGGTACAGACTATTTACAACTATGTACATAAATTACAAAAAAGACAAAAATATACTATTTACAACTATGTACACAAATGACATAAAAAGACAGAAAATAGAATAGCAAAAAACCTATTCACAGCTATTTATATGCCAGGTTAGGCCCAGGAAGAAAAACAGTATAAATATTTACAGCCGTTTATACACTTACGGATCAGACATAGACAAAAGATGAGAGAATGGCAGCGAGATACAAATCAATCTGAATAATGCAGTTTGAAGAGGTGGGTTTTGAGGGCCTTTTTGAATGCTTGTGTTGATTGTATGTTGCGGATATGGGAGGGAAGGGAATTCCACTGCTTAGGTGCGGAGTAAGCGAATGCACGTTGGCCGTATGTCTTAGTGCGGGTGACAGGAACCTTGAGTGTGCGAGTGTCAGCAGAAGATCTTAAAGTGCGTGAAGGGGAGTAGACAGACAGTAGATCATCAAGGTAGGAAGGACAAGAATCTGTGAAGAAGTTGTGACAGAGAACAGAGAGTTTGTACTCTATGCGTGCTTGCACAGGAAGCCAGTGAAGGGAATGTAGTAGAGATGTGATGTGATCGCGTTTCTTAGCTCGGAATACTAGTCTAGCTGCTGAGTTCTTGATGCTCGTATTGCTCGTATCCTAGACGGGAGATCTGTTCTGTTCTGTTTGTTTATTGTCTTTTCCAGCAAGCTGATAAGACATTAAAAAAAAAAAATAATAATAATAATAATAATAATAATAATAATAAATAAAATAAAATTTAAAAAAAAATAAAAAAATAAAAAATAAAAATAAAAAAATTAGATTAAATTACCAATAGGAGAGTCCAGCAATACTTTGGACAGTTTGATTCCGAGTTGAAAATCTACATCACTGAAACTGACCTTCCCTTGCAATTCATATGGTAGTAAGGGCTTAATTTGATCACATTCAAATAAAACATGCTGTAATGAGATGGATGCATCACAAACACACTTTACATCTTTACAGTGTTTAGTTTTAATGGCATTGAGCAAAATTCTGTTAGTCATCGTAAGCACAGCTCTTGAGTAACCATGTAATGGATTGTCTTGTTTCTTAAAGTCAAGAGTACTTTTCATTATACTTTCAATTTCATTTTGAATTTCTTTTGAAGATTTCATAACTTCAATGTATCGAGAATTTAATTGTAAAGCACCTTGTTTAGCCCCTTTATCTGCTAATTCATTATAGAAAAAAACCACAATGTGATGGTAACCAGCAGAAAGAAATGTTTGTGCCATTAATGATTAAGCTGTGAATAATATGTCTAATTTCTATTATTAAATCTCTTCTATTTTTATTATTTTGAGATTGTAACGCTTCTACGTTCTAGCACTGACATTGAATCAACACATATGACTATTTGAAAAATACTGATCTGAAGACTGGATATGTTTCTTAGTGCCATTAAGATTGCTATCAGTTCGGCTGTAAATATAGATATATTCTTGCCCAAGTAAAATGATTCGTTCATTTTTAAATCAGGAATAACATATGCTGCACCTGTTTCACCTGATGATAAAACAGAACCGTCAGTATACACTTTTAAATGTTGAGAATAAACAGAATCTATGTGTTCACGAGCCTCAGTTGTAACTAAGTTATTATTAACACTTTTGAATGTGGTACAATAATGAATATCAAAATTACCCGTCATCATCTCCCAAGGAGGCATTGGTGAAGAAATATCTGTCTTAAGTCTTTTTATGTCCTCTACCTTAGAATCAATTAAGTCTTTAGTATATGTAGAAATCGTTTCTAAGAATCTAACATTTTGTGCTCGTTTTGGGTATTCTAAATCAGACCTAAACAACAACTCTTCATTAGTACTATTGCAAATATTATTAACACAACGTTCTAATTACGTTCTAGTTACACTAGACGGGAGAGTACACACAGCAAGCACTGGGTCTTTTCCCCCAATATTCCCAATAATTCAGGATTGTTTTCAGTTGTATGGGCGTCAGACTGCGCGCCAAAGGCAGCAAGAGGGCGGCATGAGTTACATTCTGTATCGGGCAGCGCCTTGAGCTGCTCCTGAACCGGAAAAGCGTTATAAAAGAACGAATAAATACATACATAATTGTATAGTTTATAACAAGAAAAAGGAATCCACGAAGCCATAGAATACAAGATACAATTAAGTGTACTTTTCAGCTCAAAGAACTGCTCAAAGCACTGGCAGATATCAGGATTAAGCTCAAGCTACAGAGACGCCCATTTGTTGTTCCTAGCGCAATGTCCAACGCCCAACAGATCAGCTTAGGATGATATTGCATTCGTGTTTTAGAGGTCTGGTTGACTTTACCGCCATAGCTCAGTCATACTCTAGAGCGTTTGCCGGTGTCCGGCCACACCGAGAACCCAAGTTCGAAACCCATGAGGGCAAAATAAAAGTGTTTATTTCCCACTGTCCATTTTAGCAGTATGATTGTTCTGGTGATTCAATGTTTTGTTTGTTTGTTTTTTGCTGCAGTTTATTATCCCTTTCTATGGGGAATTTCTGGGCCGCCTCCCCCGGGGAAGGCGTAGTCGCAGCCAGTGGCGCGCCCAAACCCCACCTACCTAACATTATTTGTGAATTTTTGAAATTTTTGCTGGGGGAGCAAACCGGTGTACCGGAGAAAACCTCCTAGACTTGCCCGAGTCGAAAGTAAATAATATTCGGAGAAACATAACGCCCTGATGCTGGCTCGAACCCACACCTGTCAGGCGCCATTGGTTTCTGGCTTGTGGACAAGGCAAGTTAGTCCCGCCTTAGCCCACTTGGCCACAACGCTCGCTTTATGTTTCTACCCCCTCTTCCCTGGAATGATTACCATCCATATGTCCAAAGGATGGTGTAGACGTTAAACTTTAATTTTCATTAATTCTTCCTCCAAAATATACTTTTGACGTTGTGTTAAAAGCTTATCCCATAACATACAGAATAACATACGAAGATTAAATAAACTTTTAATTTAAAAAAAGAAAATAAAATATTACGGCACCAAGATTACATCACTCGATTTGCATACGTTTGGTTTTACATTGGAGGCATATGTAAAGTAATGCAAACCAAATTTGAACCAAATCCATCAAGAAGAAACAACAACAACAAATGAAGACTTCAACATGATGATTTCACTAAATGTGTATACAGTTGTGTCATCTGGTAGGGGTCCATTATGTTCTAATTACAAAGTTTACGAGAAACGTGCGCACAAGCGACAGCCCGACGGACGACGGACTGACAAAGCCAACAAAAATACTTCCCCTGCTTACGCTTCGGGAATTAGTTTACAATGGCCTTGTCTTGTACGTTTCAGGTCTCGGATGTTAAAGCTGATTCTGCAACTACTGGCGGTGATCACTTTGGATGTACACAAACGATAAACTTGGAATTTCGATGATTTTATCTGTGAAAGTATCAAACCTTTGTGTGGAATGTCTCGGAGAATGGTTCCCCATCCTTACTGTGTTTTCTTCTCGCTTTTGGAGCGTTGGATTGCCGACGTAGTGTTTAAAATCTACGTCTTACAAATAAATGGATGAAGAGGTGCTACACATAAATTAATGACGTCATGTTTAGCAATAAACGTCATACCCAGAAAATGATCACGGAGTTTATATTTCATACTCTAGAAAACATGTGATGATTTGTTACATGATGGCGTGTTTCACCTGATGCGCCAGACACGCGTCACTTCAAGAATCTGATAGTAATAGCTACCAGATAATGGATGTACTATGTACATCTTGTGGCCTGGATGTACGTTGAATTATGTGCAATTCCCACAGAGTTTCTACGTGTAGTGCATTTACTTGGATTATATGATTTGTGGGAAGTGATCTGGTGAAAAAAATATGACATCACAGTATATGTAATGTGTGACGTCAAAAATGACGTAAATTATTAAGTGCACATGAAGGAGATTTAAAAATAGGATACATCGTTTAACTCACGGAGGATCGTTACGTCATCTTGAAAGTCTGCGAAAAAACGTCGGAAAAACTTGTTTGATTCGTCACAACACAGAAACAATCACAACGTCGGATCATTTCGCGTCAGCGGATCTCTTAAACGTCATCATGACTAGCGGAACAACCAGCCATACCCACCACCACCTCCACCATCATCATCACACTTACAACCATACAGGTCTTGCCCTCACTCCCACCGTTCCTGTCTACCTCCTGCCCGCCGGACGCACTCCTGTGCCCACACCCACCCTCTCTCCCCGGCATCCTCGCATCGAGGTTTCAGTGGAGACGAGCGGGAACTCTGGCATCATATTCGGAGTCATCGCGCCTACGGACGACGCCAAAGTCTTCTACGACTCTTCGGACTCAGGGATTCACTCCTTTGTCCCTCACCCCTCGGACTCTGACCTCTTTTTCTCCAACGGAACCTTCCCCTACAGCAACTACACACGCGCTGGAGGAACGTTGAGTGAAGAGGACATAGGCGGGGAGGGAGTGATAACAGGGGAGCAGTTCAATTGGGGTATCCTGCTGCTGGCGCCTTTGGTGGTGTTCGGGATCGGCGGGAACACGCTTGTAATCTTGGCCATATCTTTGGAGAAGCGACTGCAGAATGTGACCAATTATTTCTTGTTGTCCCTCGCAGTCACCGACCTGCTTGTTTCCCTCATCGTCATGCCTTTCTCCATCATCAATGAATTTATGGGTGAGTAGATTGTTATCGTTGTCGTCGTGTTGTTTTGCTTTTGTTTGTTTGTTGTTGGTTTTTTTTTGTGTGTTATCGTTATCGTCTTTATCATCATAATCAAGAAACAAAGGGAGAAATTTATTTAAAAAAAAAACTTTTATTATCAGCAACTACAATAGCATGAAATATAAAAGTTGGTGAGGGTGATAATGAAGATGAAGAAGAAGTAGATGATGATGATAGAAGAAGAAGAAGAAGAAGAAGAAGAAGAAGAAGAAGAAGAAGAAGAAGAAGAAGAAGAAGAAGAAGAAGAAGAAGATGATGATGATGATGATGATGATGATGATGATGATGATGATGATGATGATGATGATGATGATGTTTCTACTGCTATTATCGTCGTAGAGCAGGTCGTAGAGCAGGTCGACGAGTACAAATACCTGGGCGTCACCGTCAGCTCCGACATGTCATGGACCAAGCATGTAGACAAGGTAGTCAGCAAATGTCACTCCAGGCTGTACTTCCTAAGGAAACTGCGCCAATTTAAAGTCAACAACGAAATTCTGACCTCCTTCTACAGGGCCAGCATAGAGAGCGTGCTGAGCTTTAACCTGACCACGTGGCTGCATGGATGCAATGAGGAGGACAGAGACAGACTGAGACGGGTGGTCAGGCAGGCGGAGAGGGTGGTGGGGTCGCAACTGCCCAGTATCGAGGAGCTGGAGTGCAGCCGCACTGTTACAAAGGCTCGCAAGATAGCAGAAGACGAGCTGCACCCACTGCATGGCGAGTTCCAGATGCTCCCCTCTGGCCGCAGGTACAGAGTTGCCAAGTGCAGGACCAACCGTTTCCAGCAGACGTTTGTCCCCTCTGCAATCACGCTACTCAACGAGCAGTTAAAATAAATCTCCATAGCATTTTGGGCTGGGTAAAGGGGGTGGGGGTGGGTGGGAGTGGGGTAAGACAAACTGTAATTTGTTTCAATAAGAGCTACCTTTATCAGTTTCTTCCTATTTACTGTATGCCGTATGAATGTGTGTGACAATTATCGATTGTGTGCGAATAATGTATACTTACTGGTCATGTAATGTATTAGGATATCAATTGCGCATTAGGCATATGTACTTACTAGTCATATTGTGTACTAGTCATGATAGTTTAAATGGAATCTTTGTCCCTCAAGTATTTTTATTACTACCATGCTGTATGAATGTGTGCAAAAATGTATTGATTGTTTGTGCATGATGTATACATTGACTATTAATGTAATGTGAACTGTGAGGTGTTGTATGTTGGTTTAATCAATTGACGTACAGACTGAGATGTGGGTGCTTGACGCGATTAGGTAACATGATATATATTGACAGTGTTTGTGGTTCTATTTTGTGATCTGATTGGCTGATGTGTGATGTCTGATTGTTTTACTTTCAATAGCCTATTTTGCGTAAATGTGATAAAGCGATGTGTCTGTTTGCACTGTGCTGTGCTGTAATGTATTGTGCATGAACTTATAACCTATATTCTGATGTATCCCATATGCGCAAAACAAATTCTTCACATGAGATGAAGTCAATAAATCTTGAAAAAAAAAAAAAAAAAATTATTGTGGTTCTTGTAATTGCTGCTGTACTATATATGTTGTATCTGATATTAATCTCTCTTGTATTTTGCTGCTATTGTTGCTCTTGTAATGGTTGTTGCGGTAATTGAATGTTGCTGTTAATGATTATTATGATAACGATATTGATAATGAGGATGACCTCTGTCTTGTTTGTTTCCCCCCCCCCCCCCCCATCCCCTTCCCTTTCCTTTTACTGAAGATTATTTGTATAGAAGTGTTTCAACTAATCACAGAGTACAGTGCATGCAGTGTAAGAGTCACACATCTTGCTAGCGCTACCATGGCCCGTAATAGCTGCGACTGTACCTATCTACGCACTGACAGTCTCTGCCACTGTTGAATTGTGTGAACTTCGGACTTTCGGCTTCTTCTGTTTCCAATTTAATGCACTTTTCACAATGTCAATCATTAATGTCAAAGAGTAGCTGGATTTAGCAATTTTGTGACGGAATAATAATTAAAACGTAATACCTAATAAAGAATTTGCTAATTACTTGTTTTAAGTTCATTTCAGTTCAAATAATAATTTAAACATAGGGACATTGGCTTTCTTCAAATTAGTTAAATGCTCATTTAGCTCGCAATCATGCCAGCTACAGCAGCAAACTAAGAACAGGAGCTTGAATAAACAATATGTCGCAGGCCTGAAGAAAGCAACATACAACATGATTATTGTTTGGTTTGACATTTTATAGCGCGGAGATTTTCAAATTATCGAGTCCAAAATGTATGGCAACAGCGTGTTAGTAAATTGTTTAATTACAATTATTATTCCAATTTAAATATAGACATTTTAATTTTTGAAAGTGAGAAAATCAGTTTTCTGGGTTCTACTGAAAAACAGAATGCAACAATTTAATGAAAAACAAAATAGACAAGTTTAAATGTTAAATACGAATTGCCCATAACCATTATGTCCTTACAATGAAACAATTATAATAATAAAATAATAAAATGTCTTTTTTTTACGATATGATAGGTCGCTTGTTGCCAAGCCCACCGTGGCCTAATTTGCTTTTGTTATTTATTTCCATACAATCAGGATCAACAAAACAATAATTCTTTAAACGTTTTCAATTTAACCAAAAAATATTACTTTTTATTTTCATTATTATTTTTTTACGCATGTCTTATATTCATTAAAGACATAATGCAATACAGTACAAACCAAAGGTTAATAACAACGGTTAACAAATAACAAAGATTAAAAAATAACAAAGGTTAACAAATAACATTTGGAGTTTTCAGTTTAAAACCTTGTCACACTTGTTTTGTAGTTTTCCTATGAATAAAACTTTTTTTTTTTTAAAATTCGATAGGTTCATTTGGTGCTGCATTATGTACACAATACGTGTTTCTTCGTTTGGAGAGACCAAGAATGCACCACGTTATTTGTTTGTTGTTGTTTTGTCGTCATTTACATTTATATATTATATAAAAACAAAATTATTAAACTACAGTAAGTCTGACCTTTCGCCTTCAGATGTGTTTGGCGTGTAGATGGGTCTTCGAGCTATACTTTTGTAGCTCAATTGTCCAATTCATCAGACGCGCTTTCTGTTGGAATGCCTGTGCATTATGGTAATGCTGTCAAAAACACGTTTCCAGCCTAGAAAGGGTTGATGCGATTTTTGCGTGACTTTGAGGAAGACTTCATTGGCCCCAAGTACAAAATGGCTGGCGATAGGGTACAGTTACACCCCGACAATATGGTTTTATATCTCATCAGGCGCTGTTCATGGGATATTGTTTTTTGTCGTGGTTTTGTGACTCCGTCTGGCGATTTGAAACTGATTTTGCGTTATTCGCTGAACGAATTTTCAAGACGAGAGAGTGTGAGAGAGAGAGAGAGAGGGTGTGTGAGAGAGAGAGAGAGAGAGAGAGAGAGTTTGGAGTGTGGTGTTTGACCACCTGATGGGATAAATTTTAAGAGACCCACTTTGCCCAGTATATTCCACAGTACACTGAAAAAATAATTTAGT
This sequence comes from Oncomelania hupensis, assembly GCA_036898135.1. Lineage (NCBI taxonomy): Eukaryota > Metazoa > Mollusca > Gastropoda > Littorinimorpha > Pomatiopsidae > Oncomelania > Oncomelania hupensis. The sequence goes on along the minus strand of CM072523.1, from coordinate 21,591,508 downwards.
TTGCAACAAATAACAATTCTTTCGAAAGTATCGTGTGTGTGTGTGTGTGTGTGTGTGTGCGTGTGTGTGTGTGTGTGTGTGGGTGTGTGTGTGTGTGTGTGTGTGTGAATCCTTAAATTCCGTAGAGTTTATGCCTATGAATAGCAACCGCTATATAATGCTGTAGCGCTAAAAAATATGATCTAGTAGATCATAGAACATAGTGTTATACCATTAAACAATGAAAGTCCCTCTGTTAGAACAGATATGGAAAATTCAACTTTTACCGGATGGTTTGAGAACAAAAGCACCCTTTATCATTGTTTTATGTAATGTCAGTGCGAATTTAGAATAAACCCCTTTTCGCCAAATATAAACAATGCCTTTGACTTGTTGCCCGGTAAATAATCTGTGAATGTAAATGTCGATCTATGTTCTTTATCAACGTGTACGTAGGCGTTGTTTGTTTTTTTAAATTTCTACACAACGACAAAGACAGTCCCAGTTTAATAATTCACAAACACTAGAGCTCTCTTTCTCTCTCTCTCTCTCTCTCTCTCTCTCTCTCTCTCTCTCTCTCTCTCTCTCTCTCTCTCTCTCTCTCTCTCTCTCTCTCTCTCTCTCTCTCTCTCTCTCTCTCCGTGGTTTACCTCAAGTCCTCTCAGTCTGACTGTCTCTGTCTCTCTCTCTGTCTCTCTCTCTCTCTCTCTCTTTCTCGTTCCTCTGCCCTACAGGGAGGTGTGTGATAAACTAATAAAGCGGTCCCTCGGATACACAGAGTGACGGTTTGACAGTCAGACGACGCACAAACATAGTGGTAAGGGTGGTTGGGGAAGAGTATAAAGAAGCAGGTGAGGAGAGCAGGGTATGCACTCACAAACGTCTGAGAAAAGCAACAGAAAATATTTTTCTTTAAATTAAAATTTGAGTTTCACGGGGAGAGGAACGTCAGGAGCATCGCTTTTCTCAGGGCCATTTTTAAGAGGGCATTGTACTGATAGTTTGACAATCAGACGAATCATAACCAAACTGGTGGTACTGGGAGGCGGGTATGGTGGGTAGAGCATAAGTTTATTGAAGGCAAGGTTTCTGGTAACCTTTCTGTCGTAGAAGAGGTGTAGATTAAAGTGTCCTTGGGTATCTCTTTTTCTCAGGGCAAGCTTTATGAGGGGCGGTAGAGACGGGATAACATTCAGATAACACAAACCCACCCACACACACACACACACGGAAAGGTTAAAATTTGTAAGTGAACTTTCAGTAGAACGGAGAGGCTCTAGGCACCTCCTTCATCTGTGGGCCAACTTTGTTAGGTCGGTTCTCACCTCCTCTTATATATCAGTGTTGATTTAGGTCTCTGTTACCCGTTCCTTCTCCCTTAGTTAGGATATCCCCTTCGCCAACGCTGGGTGTAGACGTTAAACTTCAATGTTAATTCACTTCTCCTCTCCAACCTGGATCGTTCCCCCGTGGGAGCATCGGGCGTTTCTGTATAAATAATATTCCCACTTTCTGGAAGTTTAGTGCTTTAAGTTCTCTCTTTCGCTGTCTTTCTTCTTTGTTCTTTCTCATTCGTATTCTGTTTATCAATCTACTGTACTAGACCAGTCAACTACCTTTTTTTTCTTGAAAACTCTTCCAAAACTCTTTGTGTATGAGGTCTGTTGGGTCAGCTTGGGAATATTGCACGCTTTCTGCCAAATGGTCACTGGAGTTTCTTATGATATTATTATTTAGCAATGTAGGCATTTTAAATGTACGTGTTTTGTTGATATTTTATAATGATGTTTACATGTATATTCTATTTTGTTTTTGTAAACGGGGGTTCGATAAATTAGAGTATAGCCTCAGCGTCATCTGCGTGGGATGCCTTTATTATAAAATGGCCAGCTTGTGGAGTGCCTTCAGTGTTACCACTGGGGTTGTTTCAGCAAATCTTAAATTCGGATCAGGGGCAAGCCCTCTTTCAACCAAGTTGTGGTCCCGATTTTGTGGTCATGATTCGGCTCTTTGCTATCCGCTGGGCCCTGTAAGCAATGAATAACTAACTAACTAATCCGGATCATTTTGTACTACATAGCTACATGTACATTATAATGGCTACTGTCATAAATTTTAGCTATTGATGTTTAACGACATAAAACGCGCCAGTCGGAGTCCTTGTGAAAATCATAGTTCCTTGATATGGAAGAAAGAACCCTCGGTAACGCAGTGGGTTAGTCGCCGGTTTCCTATGCCAAAGGTCGCGGGTTCGATTCTCGCAAGGGGCGAACTTATGTGGCTTACGTACTTACGTATTAAGGTCACCGAGGAGTTTCTCCGCGTACTCCGGTTTCCTCCCTCCCTTCAATAATGCTATTGGATGCAGTCAATCTAAATATCACAAATAAAAATTCGATTTCCTTTCCGTCTTCTAATAGTGACCTGCCTTTACACCACATGTTTGAGTGATGAATGTGTGTTTGTTGTGTTTGTAGGAATGGCTGTAACACTTGAGCGTGTATGTTGATTACAGATCGCCGCGCTTTAAGTCTGATTTAGGAATAAAGCGCGTATAGCATCCATTATTATTATTATTATTATTATTATTATTATTATTATTATTATTATTATTATCATCATCATCATCATCATCATCATCATCATCGTCATCATCATCATCATTAGTATTATTATTATCCCGCAAGTTTGCTGATGGAATTTTAGAAGAAACCTAACTTATGTAGTAAGCTTAGCTGTTTGGAGAGAGAATCTTCAAAATGGATTCCAAGGTGAAGGTTTCTAAATGTCAATGTAGTCAGACAGTTGGACACAAGTCGGTGAGAAGAATGTCGTAAATGGAAACGAAAGACACACAGTATTGGGAGCGAGGAAGTAAAGGTTTATAGGTTTCAGTGTATTCATTGTATTAGAGAAATATTCTTATAAAAGGGTTTATTTCTTCATGCGAAAGAACAACCTTCACTCAGATGTGGGAAGGAACCCCGTCCACACTTGTAACAGAATTGAATATAGGTCGGAAGTTGCAGGCTGCTAGATTTAAATTCAAAGTCTATTCATTTATTCGGTCTGGTGGCTGGAGGGAGAGGCGAAGAGATGTGTTTCAAATCAATCTTTTATTCAATGTCTGTTTACACGTTCCAGTAATATCCAGGTTTTTACTGATAGCTGCATCTATTTGTATTTATCTCTTTTATTTATTATTCCTTTGTAGGCATGATTAATTCACTGCGGCAACAGTTCCCCCCGTTGGAGTGCCGGGGGTTTCAGTATAAATAGTATCCCCACTTTCTGGAAATGTAGTGCTTTAAATTCCCACTGTCGCTGTCTTCATCATTTGCTCTTTCCCATTCCTGATCTGTCCTATCACTCTGCTATACTTTCTTCTTCTTCGCTAGATCAATGACCTACCTTTTTTTCTTGAAAACTCTTCCTGGACAAGACTCCTTGTTTGTGTATGAGGTCTGTTGGATCAGCTTGGGAGTGTTGGACGCTTTCTGCCGGGTGGTCACTAGGGCTTCCTATGATTGTATTATTTCGCACTATAGGCATTTTATATGTATGTGTTTTGTTGATGATTTATAATGATGGTTGTATTCTATTTTGTTTTTGTAACCGGGGTGTTCGCGTAGTTGAGGTCAACCCTCAGCCGTCCCCCGCGTGGGATGTCTTTATTGTAAAGTGACTGGCCGGTGGAGGGCATTCAATTTTTCCACTAGGGTTGTTTCGGCAGATCTTTTATGCGGATCGGGGGTTGTCCGGTCCTGATTTGGCTCGGAAGAGTCCGCTGGACCTAAAGCAACAATAAATCAATCAATCAATCATTTTATTTATTGTTGCTTTGCTGGTTTTAGTGTGTCATTTCTTTAAAGTGTGTTCCTGCGGATGTCCTTTTAAAAGTAAATTGTTACGCGCTTAGAGCTAAATTAATAGATAAGCGCTATATTAAAAGGCCTGTAATAATAATAACATGAAACATTTACAATTAAACTTCTACAGCACGTTAACTAGTTAACAAAACAAAAGGAAACCATTGCAGTCATATTAGACTATAAACGTTTACCAATATGAGATCTTGCAATAACTGTCACAACTTCTGTAACATTTAGGAGGTGCCTGTTTATGCGTGCGCACTTGTTGGGGGGAGAGGGGGAGTGGGAGGGCGTGGTGAGTATGATTGATTGAATAAGATAAGATAAGATAAGATAAGATATTACTTTATTAATCCAAAAGCATGGAAATTACATTGTCTGTCAATTAAACATGTCCATTCATTCTTCTTTTACACACACATAAATATTTATACATTATTAATGATCTTCAAACACTTGGACATATTTTCATAATGCAGATATTTCAATTAAGCAGTTTTAAAAATAAATAAAGAAAGAAAGAAAAAAATAAAAAAATAAACTAACTAAGCTGCATGAGAGTTGTAGAGTATGTTTAGTAAGACCTACCGACTTGTTTGTTATGTGCTTGAATGGCAAGTGGTATGAATGAGTTCCTGTACCTATTTGATGTTCCCGCTGGTGCCCTAAAACGTCCACTCCTGTCTATCCGTCGAGAGTCAAATTCCAAGAAAAGTGGATGGTTACTGTCAGCCAAAATTGCAGTCAGCTTTTTTGTCACTTGTCTGCTATGTATCGTCGCCATGTCATCCTGTTCCCTCCCAATCACCCCACTAGCCCTTTTTATCTGTTTGTCCAATCTTCGTTTTTCTGTTTGTGATACGTTTCCTCCCCAGCATGAGATTCCAAAAGAAATGATGCTTCCTATTACAGCTGTATAAAACATTTGTAAAATTTCCTGTTTTACATTAAAGGATCTCAGTTTTCTTAAACAAAACATTCTACTTTGCAGTCGCTTGTAAATGTAGTTTGTGTTATCTTTCCAAGTGAATCTATCATCGATAACCACACCTAAATACTTATATGCATGCACTCTCTCTACTTCTTCTCCTTTGATAAAGATAGGATTAAAATCAAACTTGTTTCCCTTCCTAAAATCAATTATCATTTCTTTTGTTTTGCTTACATTTAGATCTAGAAAATTCGAATCACACCAGTTGACAAAGCTATCTATTTCATCTCTGTACATGTTGTCCATGTTGTTGGTAATAAGACCAGAGAGTGCCGTGTCGTCTGCAAATTTTATCAAGGGACAGGATTCGTGCTTTTGTCTATGGTCTGCGGTGTACAAAGAAAACAAAAAAGGTGCTAGAACAGTTCCTTGAGGGGCTCCTGTATTAGTCAACACAATATTAGAATTGTATACAATAGAATTGGAATTGTTTTGAACTCTGACAAACTGAGGTCTATTTGTAAGATAGTCAAAAATCCATAGAATAGTTCTAATATCAACATTCATGCCTGCTAGTTTTTGAACAAGTAAATGGCATTGCATAGTATTAAAAGCACTACTAAAATCAAAGAACATAAGCCTGACACAAGAATTTGCATTTTCTAAATGTGAGTACATTTTGTTGAGAACAAAAAGAACAGCGTCTTCAACATTTCTCTTACTTCTATAGGCAAACTGCAGTGGGTCAATAAAATCTGATACTAAAACATATAACTTATTAAGAACAAATTTTTCAAAAACTTTCATCGTGACAGAGGTTAAAGCAACAGGGCGAAGATCATTAAAAACTTTGACTGGATTCTTTTTAGGAACAGGTACTATGCATGACATCTTCCAAAGATTAGGTACAACAGACTGAGTAAAAGACATGTTAAAAAGAACAGTAAAAATACCAGCAAGTTGGTTAGCACATGTTTTTAGTAACTTAGGTGTAACTTTGTCAGGACCAGCAGCCTTTCGAGTGTTTAACTTAGTAAATGCTAAGCTTACATCCTCCTCACTAACTAATTGACTTTCAACCTCTCCTTCCTCCCCTTTCCTCCCCATTAATCCTTCCCTAACTGCTCTCTCTGACTAGAAAAATCTTGACAGTCAAAACGACAGTAGAACTTATTGAGGTCATTTACATAGTCTTGAGTACATTCCCCAAGTTGTGCACTCCCCCCTTTCTTACCTTTGAACCCAGACATTAATCCCATTCCCTCCCACACTCTTTGTATATTATTTTCTGTAAAATGTTCCTCAATTTTTTCCTTGTATTTGTCTTTCCCTTTTCGAATGTCCTTGTTTATTTCTTTCTGTATCTGTTTCTTAGTTTCTTTATCTAAATTGTTCTTGTAAGCCTGTTTCTTTTTGTTCAAAGTTAATTTAGTTTCCTTGGTGATGTAGGGTTTGTTGTTGGCATATATCTTCACAGTCTTTTTAGGTATTATAGTTTCTTCACAGTATCGGATATAGTCTGTAACGCTTTCCACTGCTTCATTTATGTTTTTAGCACTGTCGATAAACACACTCCAGTCTGTTGTCTCAAAAGACGTTTGTAGTTCTTCCACACTTTCCATGTTGTATTTGTAAACTGTCCGTTTCATTGGTCGCACCCGGTGCACGAGTGGGCGGTATGATGGTCGAAGGTAAACAAGGTCATGGTCGGAGCGCCCAAGAGGTGGCATAGGCACACATCTATATGCATCTTTTATATTAGTGTAGAAAAGATCTAGGATGGCATTTTCACGTGTAGGACAGGTCACATATTGTTGATATTTAGGCAAAGTTTTCTTTAGAGAACACTGGTTGAAATCACCTGTAATAATCTTCACTGCATCAGGAGCCTTGGTCTCTAGATCTAAGATATGTGATGCTATTTCTTCACTAGCAGCTGTAGCGTTAGTTTTATCTGGCCTTACATACACAACAGTTACTAGCACATGAGAAAATTCTCTTGGAAGATAATAAGGTCTTAGGCTTATAGTGAGCATTTCTAATATTGGAGTGCATGATCTGTGTTTGACTGTAATGTTATTCGGATGACACCATTGCTTATTCACATAAACCATTACTCCTCCACCCACTCCTTTCTTTCCTGATTCTTTTGTTCGATCTCCCCGAAAGACTGAAAATCCATCGATGTCTACGTGTGTGTCTGAAACTTTATCATTTAGCCATGTCTCTGAAAAGCACATTAGACTCGCTGTTCTAAATTCTTCGAAGTGTTTAGTGTTGGCAGAAAGTTCATCTAATTTATTTGTAATAGATCGGACGTTGCCTATCAATACAGATGGAAGATAAGGTTTATATTTTCTCTGTTTGTTTCTCTGCCGCACCCCTCCCTTCTTCCCCCGTTTTCTTGGCTTCATTTCATTTGGTAGATCCAGCACAGGCTTCACAACAAGCGGGGACTCACGTAGGCCTAATAATTCTTGCAAACTGTATTGTTGTAATGGCGGACTAACAGGGCTGTCGCCGGTCACAGGCACAAACACGGCATCGCTCGGCACTGACACAAGCAACACACAAAACAAAAACACCAGCAGCATCCTCGCTATCTTCACTTTCATTTCCACAGCCATTTATGTCCAACAAGTCACTATTTCTCAGTACATCCCAAAAAAAAAATCTTCACAGTTGACAGACTAGTCGCCACGAGCGCAGCGACCGGAAGAAGAGAATGTGTGTGTGCGTGCGTGAGATTTTAATATAAGCCTCCCACCTACATGGTAAGTGGGAAGTTGAACTAAACTTACTTCCTTGGACTGCTATACATAACAAACAAAATTCATTTCAAGCTCAGAACCACGTTAGAGAAAAAGTGGGGTAGAGGGGAGAAAAGGGTCGGGCTTTCAATTTAAGCCCAGTAAAAGGACAAGCTGGGGTGTGGTGGATGGGTATACATAATGCATAAAATTCATTTCACTGCTAGCTGTACGCAGGAGCCGCAATACCACTTCCTTGGTGAATAGAACACGACCCTGCAATTTTGCGTAGAGCAAAAACTGCATAGAGCTCACTCTACGCAGCTACACAACTTTAAGTTCAATGCAGTACTGCTGCGTGAAGACACAATATACCAAATCTATTTTTGCGTTACAAAAGGTAAGACATGTGAATGTCACTGAACGAACGGTAGAATCCAGCGCTATTTGGAATAGTCTTATATACCTCGTCAAATAAAACATTAATTAAAAAAAGCACAATCCATACACACACAAATATATGTACGTCTGCAGTCTGTCAGTCAAAAAATCTGTATTCACTTAAAAGCAACAACAACAATAACAACAACAGAAAGTTTGGCGTGTCACTATAATAAAAACTATGTAAACTGGAAGACATGTCAACAAGCAACTAGTCTCTACCGAGTAGCACCACAATAGGGTCTTCACTGAGAACTGGACGAGGAGTATTTTCTGCGAACATTTGAAGGTCAATTCTTTTTTTTAGATTGTGAGATCCAGACAGGTAAGTCGTCAAAACAGAGACAAAAAAGACAGGAAAATGTTGAGTTTCTCACAACCTATAGCATCACTGGACCAGGTTAAACTTTGTCATCGAACGATGGAACGATTGTCGTCTGAAGGTCACTAGATGGCCTTAGATTGTAAGATCCAGACAACTAAGTCATCAAACAAGAGACAAGTGAGAGGAGTAAGACAGAAATTTGTGATTTTCTCAAAACTTCTTGCATCACTGGAGTGGTTGTACTGTGTCGTCAAGCGACAGAACGGCTGTCATTTCATCCTATCGGGGAGATTAAATGCTTCTAGTTTGTAAGAAAAACAAATTCTGAATATCCTATTGAATATACATTCTACACACACATACAGAGTAAATACTCTCTAGCAAGCCTCGTGTTCGTTAACTGGAATGTAAAAAAGTGGGCAAAAAGGGGGATTAAAGAATAAAACGATGGAGAAGGAAAAAGAAGAAGGCGAATGAAGAAGAACAAGAAGAAAAAGTAGAAGAAGAAGAAGAAAGAAAGAAAGAAAGATAGAAACGCAACCAACTCGATTAAATGTGGTGATCAGATGGCGTCCGTGGAAATTGGTTGTGGATGAAGCGGTTAGAAAGATTAAAACAAACAAGAAGAGGAAAATCAAGACCAACCACAATGACCACCACCAACAACAACAACAACAATAATAACATTAATACTACTACTACTACTACTACTACTACTACTACTACTACTACTACTACTACTACTACTACTAATAATAATAATAATAATAATAATAATAATAATAAAAATAATAATAATAATAATAATAATAATAATAATAATAATAATAATAATAATAATAATAATAATAATAGCCTAACCTCTTTTATTACTTCAAATATTTACGCAAAACGTGAACTCCAATCTTAATTTCCTGTTTATAATCTCCTCCACCTCTCCTTTCCCTCCTCTACCTTCCCCCACACCGACTCTTTTCTCGATAAAGCCGCAGAATTGAGAAGCCATCATCTATCGTGGAGGCTTGGTCCTTGCTCAATACAGATTTCGAACTAGTCAGAACGGATGTTCATGTTCTAGGCAGATTTACATTTTGAGCACAAGTAGTATAGCGAGACCGAGGTCTATCTCGTAAGAAGCTCACGTTCCAAATCTCGTCCCACGATTACAGGACATGGCATTTTGGACTTTAGCCAATCAGCGCACGCCACTCAAGACAAGGGCAAAGGGAGCTAATCACGACCATCACATAAACGGTTACGACCCTTCTCTGGCCCAGAAAGCGACAAATCGGCGAAACGGCAAACACAATCGGCAAATCGGCAAATAGGGGTGAACAGCAGGGGAAGGTTTTACGCCCTAAAATTCGGCCATTTTGCGTAGTCTGGATGGCGTTTACAACCAGCCTTCCTAGATGGGACTGGATAGTGTAAAACGCATTTTGCTAATATCGCACTGCTATCTCTGACTGCCTGCCTCCTGCTTGCTTCCTTTTTTCGCATTCTCTCTCTCTCTCTCTCTCTCTCTCTCTCTCTCTCTCTCTCTCTCTCTCTCTCTCTCTCTCTCTCTCTCTCTCTCTCTCTCTCTCTAACCGCTGATCGGTCTGTGCCTGTCTGCCTCTCTATCGTACTCTGCAACCCTTTAATATTTGTATCTCCATCCCTCTTTCTCTTCTCCCCTCCCTTCTATCTCCCTCTCTCTCCACTTTTGTTTCTCTCATCCGCAATACCTTTTCTTCTCGCTCATCTTTCCCGACTGCCTCACCCTACCTCTCTCTCTCTCTCTCTATCTCCCTCTCTCTCCCTCTCCCTCTCTCTCTCTCTCTATCCTTTCTCTCTCTCTCTATCCTTTCTCTCTCTCTCTCTCTCTCTCTCTCTCTCTCTCTCTCTGAATGATAAGCATAACAGCAGGGCATATCGTGTTAACCTTTTATTTGGTGTATAGAAAAGATTTTTTTTTGGAAAAACTTAATGTTAAGATTGTAAAGCAGAAGGCCAACTTTTTCAATACCCTCATTTTCAGTGAAAAGGGGGGAAAAGTTTTCACCAGAAAAGTTAAATACAACCGGTGGTGCGATCCTCTGACCGACCACCAACCGACTGACACTGAATGATTGGTGATAGTAAAAGTGCCTGTATAACCAAGATCATCAATATAGATTAAATCGGGGTGGTTATTTAGAGTAACGGTTATACAAATTCGCCCCAGCGATCGTGACCTTTGAGATGGAGCAAATATGATGGCACACGGGGTTGGTCACTAACCCAAGTTATATAATATTCCTATGAATTGTGATCAAAATCTATTCAGTGGTTCTTGAGATACCACCCGTGGAGGTGCCCGGGGTTTCAGTATAAATAGTATCCCACTTTCTGGAAATTTAGTGCTTTAAATTCCCACTGTCGTTGTCTTTCTCATTTGTTCTTTCTCATTCCTACTCTGCTCTATCAGTCTATTATACTATGTACTTTGCTAAACCAGTCACCTACCCTTTTTCTTGAAAACTCTTTCGGGACAAAACTCCTCATTTGTGTGTGAGGTCTGTTGTATTAGCTTGGGAATGTTGGATGCTTTCTGCCAAATGGTCACTAGAGTTTCCTATATTATTATTTAGCAATGTAGGCATTTTATATGTATATGTGTTGGTGATATTTTATAATGATGTATGTATTCTTTTTTTTTTTTGTAAACGGGGGTTCGATAAATTAAAGTATAGCCTCAGAATTTGAATCCCTTGCGTGGGATGCCTTTATTGTAAAGTTACCGGCTGGTGGAGTGCCTTCATTGTTACCACTGGGGTTGTTTGAGCAGATATTTTTAATGCGGATCAGGGGTGAGTCCTCTTTCAGCCAAATGGTGGTCTTGATTTTATGGTCCGGATTCGGCTCTTTGCAGTCCCGCTGGACCCTGTAAGCAATGAATAACTAACTAACTTCTTTAGATATGGCGAACAACGCATCGACAGACCGACCAAACGACTTAGCGATCGACAGACACACGTCTGAATCCTGGCGCGTTCCGATTCCAAAACATAACAAAATATTTCCAGATTAAGTCAGGAAATATACAACACTACTTATGTGAAATATATACGGAGGTCAAGACATTTAACCTTTTAACCTATTTATTAAACTTACTCTCTCTTTCTCCTGTCTGGGATCATAACGTTCACGTTGGAGCGGGGGGTATCTAATAGAAAGACAGCTAAGACACCGAGACACAGTGATCGCAGATAAGACTAGGATTTCTGCACTTTACAGGTAAAGATTACGTACAGAAAGGCAGAGTAATAGGCTAGCAAGTGCTATGGTATATAGTACAGTCTCGTACAGAGAGTTCAACAGTATACAAGGGCACATTATAAGACAAGGGTATAGAGTAGATATCTACGTGCATGCTTTAATAGCTCAATGAGCGACGTAGTGACGTGAGAAAAACGTTAGAAATGTTTGGTTAAAAGCCCCCAATTTGAAGGCTTTGTTTACTGTGGTAAACACGGGTTTGCCATAAAATCCGCATTGTTATTACATTAAACAAGGATAAAGTGCGCTCCCCGGGCTCAACCCAACCGATGGGGTTTGAATTTTGAATTTTCCATTTCGGTTCTGACAGGAAATGATTACCCCTGTTTTTAACGTACATCGATACCATAGCCATGTGAACTGTGACAATATTTCTGAGGGAACCACACTACTTGAAGAATGCGTCATTGGTGTCTGCGGTAGGTACGTTCCATTTTATCAACCTAAAACAAACAACCTTATGGATTCTGTCTCTTACCGGCTTTGCTAGCTGCTATTTTTAGCTCCAGACTGTTGACTGACTAGCCAACGGCTGTTGCCATTAAAAGACACAAAAACTACGGAATGTATTCTTTAAAAAAAATTATTATTTTCAAAAAAGCTATTATTTGCTGTAAGCTTTTTTTTTTTTTTTGGGTGGGTTGGTGGGGGGGGGGGGTATAGTCCAACACTCACTGTGAATATTAAAATGATCCATCGAGAGTGCGTGGTTAAAGTGTGTCCCTTTATGCAACGTCGCAATATATTTTAGCTGTCAGTTTTTAATACTCGTGTTCACGGGTTCGCGAACTGTCATCTGAAACGTTAACTAGCTTAGGATAGATTTCGTTTCATAAATGCAGGAAAATGACCAAACATGTCCGTAATTAACAAACACACATCTGTTCATTGTAGACCCAACATTTAAAATGAAAACGTACTTCCACTAACTGAAACACATCTAGACATGAAAAAAAAGTCTGAAAATTGATCCTATATAACAATCAGGGATGTGGGCTAGTTAACTCATTGAAGTCGGGCCGTAAACGGTTTGACGGCACTCGCGGTGCCGCAGAGGAGCGTGCCGTAGTTCTGTTTACGTCGCGTGTTTACATTTTTTAATAACAGAAAATGAGTACCGAGGGAACTAAGCAATAGACATACTTGAAAGTTTTTTTTTTGAGTAGATTGCTTCCCTTTGACCATATTTTTAACAAAGTTTCTCTTAACATCTCGCGATTTTCTTTAACCTAGGAACATGCTTTGTTTACAAAATGGCTTCCCGTTTTTAACGCCGATTGTTCGGAAAATTTTGTTTTAGTTATGTGACAAATGCCTCTTCAGATTGTGCTTTCATGGTTATTTTTGTGTAAAATTCATTTCTACAGTGTTTTTACATCATAAAAACAAGAGAATCAAATATTTTCATTAAAAAATGGGTGCCACATATAGATATTGTGCTTCTTATAAAAAAAAGTTTTTTTTGCAAAAGTGAGGTGTTTTGGGTGCAAAATATTTTTTTTTTCTGGAGGATTATAGCAGATTGGTGGTAAGTGAAAATAAAAAAAAACATACTTTAAGCTTTCATTTGCAATTTATTTTATGTTTCTATGTTGTCTAGTACATTTGGTGTGATTTTGTAAAAATAGCCTAAAATCCTGCGACTCTGGAATGATGCCGAGTCTGGAACTCTGCGACTTCAATAAGTTAAAGCGATCGAGTAAAGTACGCTGAACTATGAGGTGAACAAACCAAAATAACCCAGCCCTACTTAGAAGATAAGATTTTACCACAAAGGCTTGCTACAAGACCTCCAAGACACACAGCATAGCTGAGACTAGCCGAGGAGGCATACCTCTGCCTCTCAACTTCTCGGCCAGTCCCAGCGGCGCAGTGTGATCTCCAGGGAGACCAATCCGGCTTTGGCTTCCATAGCGATCTCCATGTACTAGCTAATAGCATTCCCTCCCAACCCTGCCCACCCTTCTCCACTCCATTTCTATCCTCTACCCTGTCCGCGTCTGGTCCGTAAGGATGAGGTTCGAGGTTATGGCTTTGATCCCCGCCGGGCAAAGCTTTTTGTATTACCAGACTTTTATTATTTATTACCAGACTTACTTTTAAATAGTCAGGGGGAATCAGAACGAGCCAACTGTCGGTCAATCGATCGGTCCGTCCGTCTGTCGGTCCTTTGGACGCCATATCTCAGGAATTACACTTCATAAGAACATTACCTAGGTGAATGGCCTGCCTTTGGTGCCATCTATATTTGTCTACCGTAAAGGTCAAGGTCACTGGAGTCATTTTGCTCAAAACGACCTAAGGATTTTTGTTGAATTTTGATATTTTTATTTTATTTTTATTTAATCGTTCTTATATAGCGCTTTTCCAGCTCAAGAGCTGCTCAAGGCGCTGGCCGATACAGGATCTAACTCAAACCGCCCGAGACGCCCACCCGCAGCCTTTGGGCGCATGGTCTGACGCTCGGACAACTGAGCACAATCCTGGGCAGCCAGGGATGGGGAGAAGGACCTAGGTGCATGCTGGGTGTTTTCTTGTCACCGGCACTCACCCGTCTAGGACATGAGCGTCAGGATCTTTAAAGTCCGTTATGATGGAATGTATGCGACACAGACTAGACCTCGGTTTATACTCTCATCCGAAGGAGTAGGAAAACAGGAGTAAAGTGTCTTTCCCAGGAACACAACACAATGGCCCGGCCAGGGCTCGAACCCGGGACCTTCCGATCCGCAAGCCGAAGCACTACCATTGTTTGTTGGGTAGATTTTTGTCTCCGGACACTTATCGCATATAGGAGACGTGAATAAGAAGATTTCAATGTTTATAATTGTTCATCATAGAAATTGACCGACGAGCAGCCGTAAATGTAGATTAAGAAGTTATGAAGAAGTTTATAGAAGCGGAGCGCTCTAGGCGACATCAAGTTGAAAAGATCCAGAGATGTAGCGAGGAGTAGAAGTAGTCAGCCAAGGTATAAGGCGGCAAGGATCCATAAGCAGAAGTAGCTCAGCAAGAGGCGCCACGAGGAAGACACCAGCGGGATGTATGTATAAGGGAATATTTAATAGGCAACAGCCATGGAAGTCGGATAAAGGGAAGGCAAAAAGCTGCCGCCCAAACAGTCACCAGACCAGGTCTGGGGAAAAACACTAGCAGGGAACCAGCGCAGCGCTGGACAAGTTAAAATGAAAATGACGTGTGAGCCGCAAGACGAGGGCCCCCCCAAAAAAAAGTAAAAAACGGTAAAAAAGGCCAACTGGCCCTAACTATAAAGTTTAAAGGCCAACTAAACGACCGATAAAAAGATGTAAGAAATTTGATAAAAACGCCAATACCGGCGGTGGCAACGAGTGCCAATTAAAACCAGACGTACTAACGTCTAGAGGACTTCTTCTTCTTGGGCTTTAGCCCCCGATCGCTCGCACCCTCGACCCGAGACTCAGGGGAAGAGGATTCGGTCACATCGGATAATTCCACCCGATCTGCTACAAGTAAAAGGGCTTGGCTGAATTGATCAACCTCACTCTGTGGCAAGATCTTACTCAGTGAGGGCACATATGAGGCCAACAGGCGAGTAAACATAGAGGTATCCGGACTGAGGGGACGGTCCGTAGAAGCAAGAGTAACGCCGGACGTAAGGTCCAAGAGCCGCTCTGTCGCCCCGGAGAGTCCGCCACCCAACAAAGTGGGGAACGGGCAATCCGTGCCAACAGAACGGGTCTCGACGGCGCAGCCCGCGCCAACAGAGCGGGACTCAGGTGGGCTACACCGCATCGGGGCCAGGCCCGCAGCGGCAGCACCCTCCTTCGCGACAAACAACCCCCGCACCATCTCGACCAGGTCAGAGACAGAGCGGGTGAGGCCAGCGACCAGGGTCTCCAATCGCTCTATAGCCTCCCACGGATCACGGGCAGGAGCCACGGGACCCTTCACCGATACAGCCGGCGGCTCGGAACCGACCAGGTCGGCCGAGTCCGTCGGAGCAGGCCCTCCGGTAGCCATGCCCGGCGCCAGGCGTCGAGGCGAGTGGCCCAAAACCGAAGCAGCCGATGGACGACCCAAAACGGGGGCGGTAGAGACACCGACCGTTGAGACCGACACCCCGCTCGAAGCAGGTACAGACTGTTTTTTCGCCAGGCCGAGGGCCTGGGCTCTGGGCATATGATTCGCCGCTCTAATCTGATTCGCCAAAAGGCGCTCCTGATAGGCGGGACAATTTAAGTTAGCGGCCGAATGGTTGCCCTGGCAATTGGGGCAGCGGCGCAAAGTAGCCGCGCACTGAGCCCCTGTGTGGCCAACAGAACCACACGAGGGGCAGACCCGTTTGGAGCGACACTGTTTCCGAATGTGTCCAAACTTCTGGCACTGATGGCAGCGCACAACGGCCGCTACAAATGGAACGAGTGCAAACTCGCGGCGGTTAAGCAATAATGCGTGCGGCAGTGTCACGGCCTCAATCGTGACACGCACAGAAGTAGACGGCTGTCCGTCTGCAAGAGGCAGCCGACGAAAGCATCGAACGGTGCAGGGATGCACCGAACCATCGACGTTAACGGCGCCATCGAACTTGGCTAAGATATCCTCCTCCGAGACCGCGGCGGGGATACCAACAACGACACCCTCCACGGTCGGGATGGGTATCGTGCAAACAACGGGCAGCTGTCCTAACAAGGTAACAGAAGTCAGTCTGCGCTGCTGAGCTAGTGAGGAGCAAGCGATGAGGAAACCCTCACCAAGAGGTTTCACTCTATCGACAGGCCCCACAGAGGCACTACCATTAGACCACAGTGCCTCCTTATTCAGGTACTTCAAATAATGGTTCATCATTCAGTTGCAGTCTCGTTGTCGGTCAGTGTAGTCGGTCGGTCCGTCGCTCTGAATATTACTTTGTGTGTTCAAAACATACTTTTGGTTCAAGAATAACTGAAACAAAATTCATCATTTTCACTTTACAGATACCTTAATTACTGCTAAGCACGTTAGGTCATTTCTATTCGTACTTACCCAAAGGTCAAGGTCATTCGGCTTCACTATTTTCTAAACACATTTTACCTTGTATCTATAAATTGTCTGGGCTGACTTTTTTCTTTTTTTTCGCTTGCAGATAGTGGCCTATCATTCCATGTATTTTTTTTATTTTTTTTTGCTTCGATAAAAATAAAGCCGAGAGCCACGACACCGCCAGGAAAATGTTACACTTTTGAAAATGCATCATTTTTCGGCTATGAGTAGGCTTACTAGTGTCTGAAAATACATTTGATTGGCTTGTCATCTTATTTTACTTTGCTGTGAGACTTCCCACGTCATAGACGGGTTCCTTCGGGTGCTCCTGCGCCTTCTCTCACTTAAAGCGAGTTTCACGCTGTTGAAGCTGTTACATTATTAGATACAGTGTGATCACAGCAGAATATATAACTCCACATCATTGAGGTGATTTGCTCTACCTCACTTAGGTGAAAGCTCTCCGATGGGTGTGTGGGGATAGGGTGAGGGTGTGGGGGTCTCAGGTAACGTCTTCGGGAATTCGCTAGCGGAGAGGTTTCCAATGCCGTTATTGAGCATCACTTCAGACTACAGCCACACAATTATGTCCCATAACTAATCCAAAACTACGCATTGGGGATTATTTTTCGCGCTTCGCTGAGTTTGTTTGTGTGCGCCTCTGCCTATATTCAGGAAATAATTTGAAATAGTCGGGGACCAGAATGAGCCAGTTGTTCATGTTCGTCCATAAAATAAGATAAAATAAAATAAAAATAATACTTTTTAGCCCTTACAAATACAACTGCACATAACACTACTTGCTGTTTTTCAACACACGCATCCGTAACTTACATTAAAAATTCGTTTTAAAGTGTACAAGTATCACACACACACAAACACATACACCCATACACGAGTGCGCGCATACGCACACACACACACGCGCGCGCTCTCACATACACACACACACACACACACACACACACACAAGATGGCCGGTTATAATCTAAAACTTAAAATAGTCATACAACATTATATTTATCTATCTACCTATCTATCTAGACCGATTTTGATTACTTTACTATGCAGGTACTATAAATTATTGCTCATCTTTCGTTTTGGTATTTAACTTTGCCCTTTTTTCAAAAGGTCAAGGTCGTTGATGTCCATCATTTTTTAAACACGTTTTGCGTTAAACGGATTGTGCTGTTTTCAAAAAAAAAAAAAAAAGGCTTGCTGCGAGTTCAAAGAGTGTTTTTATTTTGCTTCTTTGGATAAAGCCGAGACAGAACAGGACTACGGAAATTAACTTTAGAAACGTGAGAGTGTCTTGAAATACATTTGAATGACTGCCATCTTGTTTCCCGTGATGTAAAGAATAGAGACAATAGGTATAGGGTGGCGACGCGATAAAGTTGAGACAGTGCATAAAATCAAAACAGCCACAAAACGAATGCACCGAGCGCACCTACCCATCCAATAGCAGACGAGAGATGAAAAAGCGCGCAGGAAATGGCAAATAATTATTGTTATTTATTGTAATGGTTCTCACATTATAGCGCTTTTCCAGCATCCAGGCGCTGGCCGGTACAGGATCTAACTCAAGCCTTTCAGAGCCGCCCATTTGCCGCCTTCGGCGCCTCAGATGATGCCCCAGGCAACTGAGCACAATCCTAGGCGACGAGGGTAAGGGGGGAGGGGAGGGGGAAGGGACCTGGAAGTGCTTGCTAGGTGTATTTTGTGTAGCCGGCACTCACCTACCTAGGACATGAGCGTGAGGATCTTTTAACCCCCGCGCGATGGAATGCGTGCGTATACAGACTATACCTCGGTTTATACTCTCATCCGACATAATAATATGCACTCAAAACGTTTGGTGTGAGTAAAGGTGTGGAGGGGGTAGGGAGAAAGGGGATGGAGGGCCGCGAAGTAACGAGAGTTGAAACAGTGCATACTACTATGTATGAAATGCACCCAGCGAACATCACTAGCAAGCTCTCCAATCTCTGGGTGTGTCTTCTACTACTCTTTGTCTTCAACAGTCCGTATTAAGTGCGTTGAACAATGAGACGGGAGATTGTGAAAATAAATATTAATCAACAAGATGGATGAGCTTTTCGTGTCATCACGTACAAGGACATGGCGCGCGCAATTGGTTCAGTGGTGTACTCAACGGCACAACAATTGAAGCATTGAATGTTAAGTGATAATGCTGCAGTTCGTACAGGCAGTGATTGGAAGCCCATTGACGGACTGGACTGCCGAAATAAAATAAAAAATAGCATGACCCTGAGACACTGCGCCTGTACTCCTTTAGATGAGGTATACATAGAAGTTTAGTCTGTACACGCACGCATTCCATGCCACGGACTTCAAAGATTCTGACGCTCATGTCCTAGAGTTGCAAATATATAGAAATACATATCCGGACGCCCAGGGTTACGGTGCTCAGTTCTCAAGGCGTCAAACGATGAGCGCCCAAGGCTGCATGCAAGTGGCCGCCTCGTGTCGTCCAGCGCCTCGAGCAGATCTTGAACTGTAAAAGCGCTATTTAACAACGATTCAATAAATAAATTAAACCAATATGCATACATTCTTGTCATCCGATAGGCAACTTTATGTACTAAATATACCTATTAAGTTTCAAAGAAATCCGTCTCTTAGTTTCAGGGAAAAGGGAGCACGGACTGACAGACGGAAAGAGCTAAAAACAATACTTCCACAACTATCGCTCGGGAACTAATTAGCAGTTTAGTCTGCGACATTACTAGAAAGAAAAAAAAATCATAGGTCTTACACTATCTGTACCTAATAACTTAGGCGTGTCTTTGTATATTTCATCACAGAACCCGTAAAGCCGTGTTCGGTTTATTATATGATAATTTATAAGGCAGTTGGTGTAAAACAACAACCTTTAAAAATAAACTGACAAAAAAGACAACTATGTTCATGCCAGCAAGCTGTTTATGTGTGTGTCGGAGTGGGTGGGGGGGGGAGAATGAGAGAGAGTTGGAATAATGTGTACGATGAGTGTGATGTTGATGAAAACGGATTATTGTGTATTATTTATGTATATGAATTTTAATATGCAGTTTCTACGCCTGCTGTAATTCATTTCGGGGTAATAAAGTTGTATTGTATTGTATGTTCTACGTAAAGGAAACACTTCGTAAGAGGGTAACTACTTTCATCTTCAGTCATGAAGGAGTTCCGCCCCTTTAAGATTCATTTGGTTTAGGAATCTTTCTGAGCTGAGAATAAACTCCCATTTTCAAATACAGGCCAAGATATGCAGGAAGGTGAGGGCGGAAGGAACGAAGGCGATGTGGAAAGTAAATACATTTTTGTAGAAAACAACAACAAACAAAAACATTGTTAAAAGATAACACTAAAGAAGTTTGACAGCAAGCTTTTCATGTTACACAGAAAGGAGAACAAATCCTAAGATATTTAATATGTTTTCAATTACAGGGCTACTTGGTGCGAACCTCATTTGGATGCGCACTATAATCGTGTTTGGCCTTGCACATCTTCTCTCTGAACTTTGTTGCTTACTATTTTTGTCTACGCTGCATTAATACCGATTTAAATTATTTTTAAATGGTGCTAATAAAATTATTACTTATCGGTATGGTTTTGCTCATCATGAAATGACAACTAAAAGATAGAACTACTATTTAATAAGTATTTAAAGCATTTTGTGCGTTCTCTGTTAGTTGCAGCTGTGGTAAATAATACAATACAGTAAATGGCCCTATTGAACATAAAACGTTATTCGATTTTAAATAGTGAGAAGAAGAAGACAAAAAATTAAAAAGAGAATTTGGAGAAGAAGAAGAAGAAGAAGAAGAAGAAGAAGAAGAAGAAGAAGAAGAAGAAGAAGAAGAAGAAGAAGAAGAAGAAGAAGAAGAAAAAGAAGAAGAAGAAGAAGAAGAAGAAGAAGAAGAAGAAGAAGAAGAAGAAGAAGAAGAAGAAGAAGAAGACAAAAAGAAAAAGAATGATGAGGAGGAGGAGGAGGAGAAGAAGAACAACAACAAAAACAATTTTAAAAAAACAACAACAACACGATGACAACCGGAAATGATCAAAGATCGAACATTAAAATAATGAACGAGAATAAGAAGCAACATAGACGGAAGTATGAATGACAGTAAGAGCGAAACAAGAATGAAGACACAACAGAAAACAGCAGCTTAAGGATGAAGTATGAATGAGAGTAGGCCCTAAGAGCGAAACAAGAATGAAGACACAACAGAAAACAGCAGCTTAAGGATGAAGTATGAATGAGAGTAGGCCCTAAGAGCGAAACAAGAATGAAGACACAACAGAAAACAGCAGCTTAAGGATGAAGTATGAATGACAGTAAGAGCGAAACAAGAATGAAGACACAACAGAAAACAGCAGCTTAATGATAAAGTATGAATGAGAGTAGGCCCTAAGAGCGAAACAAGAATGAAGACACAACAGAAAACAGCAGCTTAAGGATGAAGTATGAATGAGAGTAGGCCCTAAGAGCGAAACAAGGATGAAGACACAACAGAAAACAGCAGCTTAATGATAAAGTATGAATGAGAGTAGGCCCTAAGAGCGAAACAAGAATGAAGACACAACAGAAAACAGCAGCTTAAGGATGAAGTATGAATGAGAGTAGGCCCTAAGAGCGAAACAAGAATGAAGACACAACAGAAAACAGCAGCTTAAGGATGAAGTATGAATGAGAGTAGGCCCTAAGAGCGAAACAAGAATGAAGACACAACAGAAAACAGCAGCTTAAGGATGAAGTATGAATGACAGTAAGAGCGAAACAAGAATGAAGACACAACAGAAAACAGCAGCTTAAGGATGAAGTATGAATGAGAGTAGGCCCTAAGAGCGAAACAAGAATGAAGACACAACAGAAAACAGCAGCTTAAGGATGAAGTATGAATGAGAGTAGGCCCTAAGAGCGAAACAAGAATGAAGACACAACAGAAAACAGCAGCTTAAGGATGAAGTATGAATGAGAGTAGGCCCTAAGAGCGAAACAAGAATGAAGACACAACAGAAAACAGCAGCTTAAGGATGAAGTATGAATGACAGTAAGAGAGAAACAAGAATTAGGACACAACAGAAAACAGCAGCGTAAGGGTTTAAAGGCCAAGACAAAGGGTGACCTTAACACGCAGAGTAGTGACTGGGGCTGTGCACTGCCGCAGGCGATGGGTAAATATCACCTTGCCTTAACGCTAATGTTCTCCCATCCCACCCCACTGCACTCCGACGCAACACGTGCATACACATTCCCATCCACCTTCAACTGCATTCCCACACCCTCGGTTTTCCTTCTACTCTGAACTCCCTTCTTCCTTCCAACTCGAATAATATAATATATACTACTTGGTTAATGGGCCTGCGTTTGCAACGCACGCTGGAAACCAAGAGGTTGTTAAAGTACACAAAGTACAGACTCTTGACCCGAAGTCACATTGTCGAGTGTGATGTGCATGTACCGTTAAAATAGCGCCCTTAACGTCTCAAAGAGCGGCTCTAGGTGCTGAAAATATTCAAATCACAATGTAAAACTAAAGCTGTCCAAAGCTGGCCAACATGCTGCTTCCCACCGTTCCGTCGAAAAATAAAAATAAAATAAAACAATAATAATAATAAGTGCTCGGATTAACTAATCCTTACTTGACTATGTGAGTGTTGATTTATACTTTTGAAATCTTGAAATCTTGAATCATTTATACTTTTACGAAATTGTCAGCTTCTTTTTAAAGTCCCGCTATGGCGACAATAATGGAGAAGAGCGAATAGCGGGGGGTTGGGGAGGAAAAGAGGAGAGAGAGAGAGAGAGAGAGAGAGAGAGAGAGAGAGAGAGAGAGAGAGTACGAAGACAAATGTCCCGGGTAGCTCTTTTAGTTATGCACTCTGCACTATCCTTTGGGGTTACATTACATTACATTATTATTGCTTTAGGTCCAGCGGACTCTTCCGAGCCAAATCAGGACCGGACAACCCCCGATCCGCATAAAAGATCTGCTGAAACAACCCTAGTGGTAAAACCGAAAGCTCTCCACCAGCCAGTCACTTTACAATAAAGATATCCCACGCAGGGGACGGCTGAGGCTTCACCCCAACTTATCGAACCCCCGTTTACAAAATCAAAATAGAATACAAACATCATTATAAATTATCAACAAAACACATACATATAAAATGCCTACATTGCTAAATAATAACATCATAGGAAGCCCTAGTGACCACCTGGCAGAAAGCGTTTAATTGATTGATTGATTTATTATTGCTTTAGGTCCAGCGGACTCTTCCGAGCCAAATCAGGACCGGACAACCCCCGATCCGCATAAAAGATCTGTTGAAACAACCCCAGTGGGAAAATTGAATGCCCTCCACCGGCCAGTCACTTTACAATAAAGACATCCCACGCGAGGGACGGCTGAGGGTTGACCTCAACTACGCGAACTCCCCGATTACAAAAACAAAATAGAATACAAACATCAGTATAAATCATCAACAAAAAACATACATATAAAATGCCTATAGTGCTAAATAGTACATTCATAGGAAGCCCTAGTGACCACCCGGCAGAAAGCGTCCAACACTCCCAAGCTGATCCAACAGACCTCATACACAAACAAGGAGTCTTGTCCAGGAAGAGTTTTCAAGAAAAAAGGTAGGTCATTGATCTAGCGAAGAAGAAGATAGTATAGCAGAGTGGTAGGACAGATCGGGAATGGGAAAGAGCAAATGAGGAAGACAGCGACAGTGGGAATTTAAAGCACTAAATTTCCAGAAAGTGGGGATACTATTTATACTGAAACCCCCGGCACTCCAACGGGGGGAACTGTTGCCGCAGTTAATTTGTCATGCCTACAAAGGCAAGACAGGTTTTCAACTGGGGCTTTCACTGTACCCTTTATAGGTTAGAACAATCTACAGTGGCAAGATTGCTCATGACCCCAAGGGGAGAAAGCGTTTAATAATCCTTTGGGGTAAGTCAAATACAACTGAGTAGACATTTCCAAAATATGCGTCTCAAAGTTGCAGATTCCCTATTATTGTTTTACTGCACTTGCTGCTACTTTTTTTTTTAAATGATGTATGTACAGTTGAACTCATTCTATCACAAATACTGGACATTTTTCGATTATTAACCTAGTGTTCATTTTTTAGGTCTCCTGTCGTCGCCGTAGACGTTTTGATAGATGTAAAGTCTATGAAGTACTTTGAAGTAAGTCATTTTTTTGTTTCAATAGCAGCCAGCTTGATGTGCATGTGATTTGATGTTGCGTGTGTGTGCGTGCGTGTGTGTGTGTGCGTGCGCTTGTGTATAGTATTTAAAGAAAGCAATGTTAATAATATTTACAATAAGAAAATGTCTTCAATGTCCATTGCCTGCGCTCTAACCTTTAGGTTATACGCTACAGAATAAAATAGAAGAACATGTCCCCAAACGAAAGCCCAGAGTCTAGATTACTAGTGATTCTCTTGTTATTCATTGTTTATGTTATGATGTACTTCTGCAAAAGAAGACAATGTCCTTGGTGGTATTTACTGGTCATGAAGTATGCACTAACCCCTAGAGTGAAATACATGCAAATGCACCGATATTACCCCCAAACTACGTCTGGAGATCAACTGATAGTATTCTATTTTTTAACGTTATTGATGGTACATGTACTATACAAAATGTGCTATTTACGCCCTTTTATGAGAATATTAACCGAGGTCTAGTCTGTGCTCACATTCCATTGCACGGACGTTAAAGATCCTGACGCTCATGTCCTAGGCGGTGAGTGCCATCTACAAAAATACAGCAAGCACCAGGTCCCTTCTCTTTCATCCCCCGGTCGCCCATGATTGTGTTCAGCTGAATGGGCGTCAGACGATGCGGTTAATGGAGATAGTGAGCGCCTCCAGTGACTTGAGTTAGATCTTGTATCGGTCAGCGCCTTGAGCAGCTCTTGAGGTGGAAAAGCGCTACAGAAGAACGATTTTTAAAATGCTACAATTGTTCGAGCGTTGTTGGATCTTTCCGGTCGTATCTGCCTGTGGCTTGCTGCAGTCTGTCCCAAGACTGCCAAACTATCAAGTGCAAACTTGTAGGATGTTGTCATTCAAATATTATTTCCAAGTGCGTAGTACAATACAATACAATCAATACAATCAATACAATACAATACAATACAATACATCTTTATTCACACAGGCGTAATTCACACAATAAAAACCTATACACAACAATAATAGTTATACATTTTGAAAAATCACAAAGTTAGTATCTCGTATTGCCCCCAGTCGACGTGCGGTGGTCTCGTTGCCCTTGGTTTTAGCCACAAGCTGAGACGGGGGTATCCCAAACCGAAAAATAGAATAGAGAATTCTGGGAAATCTGTTCAAGGGAAGTAACTGATAACTAGCTACGGTTGCAGTCATGGTCGCCATTTCTCGCGAAGATGTGCTGGCTAAAATTAAACGAAAGTTGGGAGAGGAACTGCATATTTCTGGTAGTAAACAAAGGCTTTGCTCAATTATCGAAGGAGAACACGATGGATTTATAGAAACACGCACACATGTATGTAAGCTCAGTGCAGGCGATCGCGAGTCTCAGTGAACGATTGTTCGCCATTGTCATTGATTCAGCTGCTCAGATCGTTCGATGTGATGGTTCATTTATCGCTTGAATCACACTGTATAATGCACATGCAAGTTCTGTCAAAGATATGATGATTTGAGCAAATGTTCGATTCCGTACCGATTGGAAGGTGGGGTGGAAAAATTCAATCATGGTGATGATCAATCCTATTTTGCAATGGTGGTTAGGCCTACTTTATTGTGTATGGTCACGGGTACTTACCTTTTGTAGTTTGTGTGCTTTTTGTTCTGTCGGCCTTGAGTGTTTGCCTCGCCTTGGCTCGTTGTACTTTGTTGTGGTCTCGCTCTCTTTTGATTTTTGAAAGCAAATTCAAATTGCATTGTTATCCAGCAGCATGCGAGGTCAAATTAGACGAATTCAGATCTAACCAATCTTCTTGTGACGCCATTTTGCGTGTGTCTCGTGTGCCATGCACCAATCGCAAAGAGTCCTGCCGACGTAATTTCAGAAAAGGATTTCCCTACCCATAATTCCCCTGGGTTTTGAAGTTTCTAAAAAATTCTTTTAGGCCGTCGACGCTCTATGGAGCGAAAAGCATGTAAAGGGAAGCAACCGGTTGTACGCGCACGTCGACAGAGACATAGAAGGGAAATACTAACTTGGTAGTTGATATGCTTGTGGAAAATTTAATGAATTCTTAAGCTCTTGTGTCTATTGCATTGTTATCCTATCCTATCCTATCCCGTAACTCGAAGGTCGTTGGGACACCACAGATGATCGTTTAACTAGCGCACTCCATATTTCCTTGTCCCCAGCAACCCTCACGGCCTTGCCCAGTGCCAAGCCAGTCCACTCTCGAATGTCGTCCTCCCACCTCTTTTCTGCCTCTCCGCATCGTGCCCCGCAGGATGGACACCGCAAGGCCTAATGTGACGTGGCCATACCATCGGAGTTTCCGTTTCTTCACCTATCGCAACACATACTTCCAACATTCTACATCTATAGCATCTCAGAGCACCAGTTATTATTACATTATCACAGCATCAGCAACTGCCAGGGTAGATAATAACAACGAAGGACCGATCACCGCAGTGTACTTTAATTTTTGTTGTTCCAAGCTAATCTCTCTACATGTCTAGCAGCGTGCAAAAAAATTAATAAAGTAAATTACGCATTTGCTACTACTGAAAAGACCTTCTTCTGTTTATGACAAGAGAGCACAATACATGCTTCGTTGCATAACATAGTGAGAGCTAGGGAGTCCTCAATTGAAGGAACCCACGTTGTCCACTCCCCGTCGACAATTCCATGTAACGATTACAGCGAGTGTTGCCCCACTGAAAAGTAAGCTTGTACCACACAAAAATAATTAATTCTTTCGACAGTATAGTTATTTTTAATTCAATAAATTCCGTAATTTTTGTGCCTATTGACAACAACCTACCGAAGCTGGAAAGTGGCAGAACCAATTTGTT
>CM072523.1:21557356-21559856 GCA_036898135.1 Oncomelania hupensis | reverse complement strand
GTATTTTGGCGAGCACTTTTAAAACTTTGGGCGTGCATTGTTTTAAATTTGGGCGTGCAGTGTTTCAAATTTGATCGTACAGAGTATTAAAAATGTGTGTGCAGACACTGCATACATGCACGCACACGTGCACGCACATGATAACATCGATGCACGGGTTGCGTGTTTTGTTTTCAGCGTATTTTATTGTATTTTGGCGTGCACTTTTAAAACTTTGGGCATGCAGTGTTACAAAATCCGTGTGCGGGGTTACAAAATGTGTGTGCAGATACTGCATACATGCACGCGCACGTGTTCAGACACTGTTTACAATGTATGAACATGGTATCATCGTTGCACGGGGTACGTGTTTTTTTTTTTTGTTTTTTTTCAATGCATTTTACTATATTTTGGCGTGCAGTTTTAAAAATTTGTGTATACAAGTGTGCGTACGTGTGCGTGTGTAGACACTGCATACATGTACATGCACGTCATCATCCATGTCATCATCGCTGCATGGGGTGTGCGTCCACGCCATCATCACTGTATGGGGTCAGTGTGTTCAAAGTATTTCCTTGTATTTTCACATGTAGTTTTAAAAATTTGTGTGGGCAAGTGTGCGTACGTGTACGTGTGTAGATACTGCATACATGCCCATGCACGTTATCATCCATGTCATCATCGCTGCATGGGGTGCGCATTTTTTCAACATAGTTTTGAGTATTTCAATGATAGGATGGTGGAGTGTGCTGGGTGTGCGAGGAGAGGGGCTGAGGGTGGGTGGGTGTGTAGGTAAATAAAAAAGGATTTAAAAAAGTGAGGGCTAAATCAAAAAAAAAAAGATGGTTAAATCTATAAGCTGACTAATAAAAATAAGTGTGATCATCAACTAAAAAAATAGAGCAAAGAGAGAGAGAGAGAGAGAGAGAGAGAGAGAGAGATAAATAAGAAAAAGAGGAGAAAGATGATCTAGCTCAAAACCACCAAGACGCATACTTGCAGCCTTTTGGGTGCATGGTCTGACGCCCTAGACAACTGAGCACTAACCATGTAATACTTTATCAGGCGTTGGCTAATATATTATCTAACTCAAAAACCATCGAGACGTACACTTGCAGCCTTTTGTTAACCACCACCAAGAAGCGCACTTGTAGCCTTTGGGTATATGATCTGACGCCCAGACAATTGAGCACTATCCACACAGTATTTACTCTTTAAAACGTGATAGCTAAATCTATAAGCCGACTAATAAACAAGTGTGATCATGTGTGTGACTTGTTAAACATGTTGGCGGGCGTCATCAGGGGTGGCATATATGTTTAGACTTTTTTTTTTCAGGCGTGCTGACAGCATTTGATTAGTATTCAGTTATCTATGTTTGTAAAGATTTGTCTATATGTTCAACCACGCCACACAACAGATTGTAGTTAGATATTCAATATCCCCTCCAAAAGTGACATTTTTCGATATTGTGTGTGCAGAGATCGATAAAAAATGAGAGAGAGAGAGAGAGCGAGAGAGAGAGAGAGTTACTTCCCATATCTTATGCTTGCGTCAGCCGTTTCCATATCATGTCCAAACATGCAGAGAAAGAGAGAGAGAGAGAGAGAGAGAGAGAGAGAAAGAGAGAAAAAGAGAGAGAGAGAGAGAGAGCGAGAGAGAGAGAGAGTTACTTCCCATATCTTATGCTTGCGTCAGCCGTTTCCATATCATGTCCAAACATGCCTTTAAGAAAAAAAAATGGGCTAGCGTGTTGTGGTACTTTGTGGTACTGTTATTGTGATTGATAAAAAAAACACCTTTTTGGTAAAGTTTAACTATAATTTCTGTGATCACTTGTATTTTAAGTGCTTTAAACGTTGTAAATATTGTAAGATATAACTTTGGTGCATGAAAAAAAAAATATAAAAAACGCAATGATTGATTAATTGTAAAAGATATTATTAGTGATTTTAAATGTGTGGCATTTTAAGGTTTCAGTACTAGATTTCGTTGACTGTAAAGCTCCCAACAACTTATGCAAACAGCATCAATTTTAATGCATTAGCTTGTTCATATATCTTCTACAAAAGTTAAGATTATTGTTAGAGGATTTTTCATGGATATTTTACAAGTTTGGCAGAGGACAGACACATAAGTTCTGGTAAGATCATTTATTGCATGCGTTCACGTACAGCTCACACTGTGTTTTTGTATCATTGAGTATTGGTTTGTTTTCATTTTAAATTGCACGACTTTTTCTCTCCTCGCTTTCATGCTTACACATTATTCTATTAGTATACATAGATGATTGTATATTTTAATAACAATTGTATACATTTATATGCAGAGAGAGCGTGAGAGAGATAGATAGATGGGATAGAGAGGAGCGATAGAAAGAGAGAGAGAGAGAGAGAAAGAGAGAGAGAGAGAGAAAAGTGAGAGAGAGATAGAGAGCGAGAGAGAGAGAGAGAGAGACTCAAATCAATAAAATAAATCAAATACTTTAAAATATTTGCGCGATTCGCCTCATATAAATTCA
>CM072523.1:21422356-21552356 GCA_036898135.1 Oncomelania hupensis | reverse complement strand
ACCCTAACGTATCGCCTTCACATTAAGCCAATCAAATGGATGGTACATAAGTTATCTATGGTAACAAACTGACAATATTCGAAAAAATGTACAAACATTAAAAAACAATTTCAATACTACGTCATTCTAAAAAAAAATAATTTAAAAAAAAAAAGTATATATGTCATCGTCTATGATGCATTGTCTATAATGAGGAAATGCAGAGTATCACAACAGGCGCTTGTATCGCGACAGGCGTTGCACTGCGGCTGTCAGGTTGTTCGCTGAGAAAGGACCCCGGAAGTTCATCTAAGTGATGAAACAGTTCACGAAGAAGTCAGAAAGACAGAAATATTAGATTTATGATTTCTGTCGCGTAAATACCAGACTTTATTCCAAGATAATAAAGAGAAATACTGAAAACTGATCTGTATAATTATGACAAGTTCAACGGTGTGCGTTTATCGTGAATTTATTCCGGAATGTGTGAAAAATGGAAGGAAGGGAGAGGCGGTTATTTTTCGGTTGGAGCACTGAAACTGAAGGGGTGACCGAAGAGGAACGAAAAGTACAGAGAGATAAGGTGGGGTGCGTTTAAGAGGCTTTCGAACTGGGTGGAAGTGGATTGAGAGTTTCGATAAGGGACAAGAGAGGACTCGGGTGCAGGTGTTGGTAATGGATTGGCTTCCGTTTCTTTACCACTGTGAGCATGTCATCAGATAGGCCTACAGAATGAGACACAGAAACAGACAACCGGAGAGAGAGAGAGAGAAAGAGAGAGACAGACAGACAGACAGACAGACAGAGACAGACAGACAGACAGACAGACAAAGAAAAGGATACTGAGATTCAGAACGCTGTTCTGGAGCGGTGTCTGGAAAGTGGAACATGTTTTGGGCGCAGACCGGAAGAAGACGCATTTTAAAGTTTGGACAGGTTCAGGGAAGTTTAAATCAACTCCCCCTGCTGGGCATAAATCATGGATGATCAGTCAAGCAAGGGAGACAAGCCAATAAAGAAGTCCCAGAGTTATCCCTGCAGTCACGTGACCTGCAAGCCGTCACTGGGTCACGCTAGGGGGCGTTGTATGCCTCGTCAGGAAAAGACGGCCCTGCCATGACACTATCGTTTTTCCGGTTGTTTTAAATTGTATAGAATATCGATTGGGGGAAGAAGTTTGTAAGGTGTTTAGCTCTTGTAAACCATTAGGTGTTGGTCTCCCTCCGAAAATTTATGTGATTTATTTTTAATCGATTTTATACAGCGCTTTTAACGCAAAAGAGCTACTCGAGGCGCTCACCGATACAGGATTTAACCCCCACTTGCAACCTTTTGGGCGCATGATCTGACGCACAGACAATTGAGCACAGTCCTGGGCGACTGCGTATGGGGGAGAAGAGGGACCAAGTGTTTGCTGGGTGTATTTGTGTAGTTGGCACTAACCCGTCTAGGACATGAGCGTCAGGATCTTTAAAGTCCGTGCGATGGAATGCGTGCGTGCGCAGACTAGGCATCCGTTTTTATACTCTCATCCGAAGGAGAATGCCTACAAATTATAGGTTAAAACACACTCTCTCTCCCTCCCTCTTTCTCTCTCTCACTCTCCCTCCTTCCCCCGCCCCTCTCTCTCTCTCTCTCTCTCTCTCTCTCTCTCTCTCTCTCTGAGGTTGGTGCGGGCGTGATCGTCCATTTTTGTTTACACTTTATGCAATTGTTTTGTTTCAGGTCGGTGGTTGTTTGGCCTGATCTTGTGCAATCTGTTTGTGACAGCGGATGTGTTGATGTGTACGTCGTCCATCCTACACCTATGTACAATCTCTCTGGAGCGTTATATAGGCATACGATACCCACTGTGGACCAAAAATAAATCCAAACGAACTGTCTTTTTTAAGGTGAGATGATGCTTGGTCTAACATAGGCTAACAGAGAAGGAGGAGGAGGAGGAGGAGGAGAAGAAGAAGAAGAAGAAGAAGAAGAAGAAAAAAGATGATGATGATGATGATGGTGATGATGATGATGATGATGATGATGATGGTGATGATGATGATGATGATGATGATGATGATGATGATGATGATGATGATGATGATGATGATGATGATGATGATGATGATGATGAGGAGAAGGAGGAGGAGGAATGATAAAGGAACTGTTATAAACAATGACGACGAGTGCAGTCTAAAACGGCAACATGACAATTTTAATGGTTTCTTCAAGTGATGCTGGTATGAATTGATCTCCAGCGCTCATGGTCATCACAGTTATGTCTATGTATTCTGTTGTTGTTGTTGTTCATGATGATGATCATAGTAATGATAATGAAAAAGGTAAATACAACAAAGCACGCATGCAAGTACGCACACATACACACAGGAAAGCCAACATAACAATGACGACGACGACGATGATGATGATGACGACGACGACGATGATGATGATGATGATGATGATGATGATGATGATGATGATGATGATGATGATGATGATGATGTCCTCAGATCGTGTTGGTATGGACGCTAGCGTTGGCCATCACCTCACCCATTACAGTACTTGGTGTCGTGGAGCAGGACAACATTTTACACGAGGGCAAGTGTCTGCTGGCCAACCATCACTTCATCATCTACGGTTCCATCTTCGCCTTCTTCATCCCTCTCACCATCATGGTCCTAATGTACGCGCTGACGGTGCGCATGCTCAATCGACAGGCAAAACTCTGCGCAGGCGCGGAAGCGAGCCAAGGAGAGGGCGACGGCAATGCTGAAGGTACATTTGACTGGTTGACGCTTTTTTTTGATGACGTAATTGTAATTCCGACTGTTTTTCATGAAGTAATGGACAGTGAATGATTATATCGACTTATTTTTTAAAGAAATAATTACATGTGAATTATTAGTTAGTTTTTGAAGAATTAATTGAGCAAGTGAATGATTAGTTTAATCGACTCATTGATCGTTTGGATTGAAAGTAACGTAAATTAAGTGCTCAAAGGGCTGCTCATTTTGCTGGCGTAAATAAAGATCGATTTCAAACCAATATGCTATCTGTATATATCAAGCGAGGGCACTGTTTAAATGGACCACCCATCGTCCTGTGAATTGGCGTGTCGAGGTAGAGATCCTGCGTCGGCCAGCGCCTTGAGCAGGTCTTGAGCTAAATGGCGCTATATATGAACGATTAAATAAATTAAAATAAAATAAATTCACGACTGGATTTTTTTAAGGAACTGATTCCTCAGTCCGGGGAAACAGCGTGCACAAATAAAATATACTTCTTGGTGAAAAATCTCCTATCATCCAACAAAACCCGGAGCGTAGAGTCTGATCCCCTGAATTATGTCAGAATTTTGGGAATTAGAATTTAAAAAGAAACAGGAAATGAGAACTTGGGTATAATTTCAGGGCATACCACTACTAACAGAGCATAGGTTAAAAGTCAGGAAACTAAATGTTATTTCCGTTACAGGTCAGCCGATGATCCGGCGCTCCACCAGTCGTCGTCACTGGCAACGAGATAACCGGCATACGGTGTTGGGGACGTCGCGCGGCACGTACTACAACAATTTCCACCACCACCACCACCACCACAACCATGAACCGCTGCAGGCCGTCAACTCTTTCCCTCAAAGAACGTTTATGCCGCGGTACCAGGCGCTCAGCAAGCGTAATACCCTGCCCCGTTACCATTGCGACAAGAGCTGCAACGATGAGAACACGGACACCTCAATGATGGAGAGCGTGTTGTGTGAAGGCGTGGAGTATGACCTCTGTAACGGCAACGCCGATAACAACGGTCAGTGCCACGTGAGCCGTGAGGCCAGCGCTACCGGAAGTGACGAAAACATTGACGTCAGTCCTACCGGTAGTGGGCAGTGGCGGAGGTCGCACAAGAAGAGCTCCAACGGGTCTCAGCAGGGCGAGGGCGCGGAACCGATTCGCCTCAAAGAGCTAGTGAAGAAACACCACGTGGCGGTCAAGGCCGCTAATATTTTATTGATGCGTAAGGACCTGATCCGTAACAAAGAGTCCAGCTCGGTGCAGACGGAGCAAAAGGCGTCCAAGGTGCTGGGTGTGGTGTTCATGATTTTCGTGGTGTGCTGGGCGCCGTTCTTCCTGGTCAACATCTTACAGGTGCTGTGCTCCCGCTGCTACTTCTCGCCCACATTGTTCACGGTCTTCGTGTGGCTGGGCTATGTGTCCAGCACACTTAACCCCATCATCTACACCGTCTTCAACAAGGTCTTCAAGCAGACCTTCTTCAAGCTGCTCTGCTGCCGCTACGGCCTGCTTCACCGCGGTCGACGTCGCAGTCCCCACCATCAAACCAACGTAAACACCACCTTAAGCCATCTGCCTCGAGGTCTGGTCTCTCGTAAAGGTGAGTTAGGGCGGGGCAAGAGGGGACGGTTGTTGTGCGGCTCCGTCAGCTGTCGTAGCGGTACCAGCAGCAGCACGGTGGAGGAATCCATGTGCTGACATGAGGGCGCTCCACTGGATCCTGCCGGAACGGGGAAGACATTGCGTTTGCTCCTTGTTCGACACAGTGGAGTGAGACGCTGACTGCAGACTGAGATAGTGTGTTGCTTTAAGACAATGTCGCAGGAACAAGCAAATAATCACCTCTTACATTTTGTGTACAAAAATCCGTGAACTATATAAAGCAGTGATGGTGTTCTGGCACACCTTATCTGTTTTCTTACCAAAAAAAATTGTGTGTATTTATTCAATAACCAGTGCTTATGTTCTGGTTCCTGTTGTACTTAAGCCACTCCTATATATCAATGTGGGTGCAAGTGCGTGCAAGTTGACAACAGGGGCTGGTGTTGTTTATTTATATCTGGCTGTTGTTGTTGCTATTGTGTCACTTCTCCGTCAAATCCATCCCGTATAAAGCGTTCACCTGTGCTGCCAAAAGGAACTGACTGTAAATGTCTCGTCTGCAAACTTGTAAATATGGCACAACCAACCCACAAAATACAAGTTGCAAGACCTGACTACCCTGGAATTGCTTTATCTTGTACCTACTACATGTCCATTTGTACCCGAGAGCAGCATTGGCGTTGTGTAATGCCATACCAGGAGATTATACAAGTACATGTGAGCTAGCTGCTGCTGTGGGGATTGTATGCCTTGATTTTTTTTATAATTTGCCGACCACTGGATTTACTGCCCACCATAATTATACAATAAAGGTCCACAGGGCTGATTGTTGTCTTTATTTTTTCTTCTTTTTTTAAAATATATTTTTCATATTTATTACCATAATTGTGAGGTCAACACACTGAAACGCCTTCTGGGTCGATTCTACTGTCTAACCTGTCCACTGCTTTGTAATAAAAATTGTACCTTTAAACTATAAGGAAGTATGAAACTGTCAACTTAAACGGAAAATCTTCAATTGGAACACGGAGCTATTTTCCTTTTTTTCCTACAAAATAGCAGTGGAATATCTTCCGAATTCCAATACTGTGTCTTAAGCCTAGTATGAACGTATGTAGTGTAATAATCACACAATAGTGACAAATCCACTCAATTAACCAAAAGTATTGTCTTAAAACGTCATCTGAGTTTATTCTTCTGAATAACAGAAACAAGTCTACAAGGTATCCAGTACTGTTTAACATATTTATTGCTTTGAAACGAATTTGTTAAAAGTTACATGCCCAATGGGTCAGTTCTGCCGTTTCTATCTAGCAGACCCACTGGGTTGATTTTGCTGTCTACTACGTCACAAGTATATCAACTAACAAGTTAGTATCTCTCTTCTATGTCTCTATCGACGTGCGCGTACAACCGGTTGCTTCCCTTTACATGCTTTTCGCTCCATAGATCGTCTGCCGTCATCGGCCTGAAATAACTTTTTAGAAACTTCAAAACCCAGGGGAATTATGGGTAGGGAAATGCTTTTCTGAAATGACGTCGGCCAAATCCTTCTTTAGTTTCTTTGCTCGAGCAAAGGCAATCTCATAGGTATGAAGCACTTCGTCCATTATAACTCCATCGCTGATAATACTGCTGACAAGTTTCTGCCTTTGTTCACTACCAGAAATATGCAGTTCCTCTCCCAACTTTCGTTTCATTTCAGCGAGAACAGATTTCCCAGAATTCTCTATTCTATTTTTAGGTTTGGGATATTCCAGTCTCAGCTTGTGGCTAAAACCAATGGCAACGGGACCACCGCACGTCGACTTGGGGCAATACGAGATACTAACTTGTTAGTTAATATACTTGTGACTACGTCCAATCCAGTGTTTTGATTCTTTTGTCTAGCACGTGCGCTCGGTTATTCATCTAAAGAACAGAACGAGTCAGTCCAGTGGGCATCACTGGACCGATTCTTCTGAAGAACAGAAACACGCCCACTGGGTTCATTATTCTGTCTAGCACGGCCATTGGTTTGGTTCTTCTGTGTTGCACGCCCACTGGGTTAATTCTTATAAAAGAACAGGAACAAGCCCACAGGTTTGGCTACTGTGTATTACTCCCTCTTAACGGACTATGCTAATATGACCGCTGGGCTGACTGCACTAACAAGACCACTGACCTTACTGCATGCTTTGAGTTGAATTTCTTTCTAACTCTCTGGGAT
Source organism: Oncomelania hupensis (assembly GCA_036898135.1). Lineage (NCBI taxonomy): Eukaryota > Metazoa > Mollusca > Gastropoda > Littorinimorpha > Pomatiopsidae > Oncomelania > Oncomelania hupensis. Next base: position 21,545,792 of record CM072523.1, on the reverse strand, counting down.
TATTCGGCTGCCTAACAGGTCCATTTGGTTTAATGCTATTTTATGTGGCATGCCAATATTGTCTAACACGCCCAATGGGCTGACTGCTTGCTGGTCACTGCGTTGTCTAACACGCCCTCTTCGGAGAGATTTCGCCACTTGGGTCTTTTTGCTTTTTAAACATGTTATTTAAGCCCGTTTTCCCCCATAACATTTAAAAAAATTATTGTTGCTGTTGCCTGGATTGGCACCATTGAAGACTAGCATCCTAGAGTTACTATGTTTAAGACAATTCCACTTTGCAAAGTTGAATCGATCAATTCATTCTATAATATTTCATACCAATAGACGTAACTTTACTAAATCAAAAGCAAAATAAACCAGTGTTTTTTTTTGGTTTTTTTTTTTTAATGTATGTTCCGTCGTACGCGGCAGTGGACAAAATGACATCTTCATTTTTGTGGTTGTGTTTTAGGCTAGAAAATTGTGACGCCATGCAATGACGTCAATGGATGACAACCCTTCCCCTCTCCCAAGCGATAAAGTCATATGTTGGTGACCTTGAACTACACCATATTGTTTACGTCATTAGATGACGTCCAAACTCATTTAAACTGTGACTGTATTTTACGGGTACGAAACAAAGGTCAAGCAAAAGCGTTTTGCCCTTTACGCCATATTGTCTTTATTGGTAATACTTAAGTGTTGGCATAATAATTATGTGTTCCTTTGCGAACATTATCAATATTGCTTGACATAATAATATAAATCATAATTTATAGTCAATGTAATGAAGTAGTCATTAATGTGAATAGTTTGCAACACACATTGCAGTAGCCAATTAAAAAAAAGGTTAATATATCCCTCTGTGAAACCAAGATCTGGTGTGTTTTTTTTTTTTTGTTTTCCAATCGGACGTTATCATGTTTTCACTGCTGAAAACGGTAAAACCAAAGTGTACTGTTCGAATATTCCTTCGGTACGTGAACAAACTTTACAATGAAATATTGAAAGAAAGAGATTTTTCTTATATAGCGCACTTACACGCTCAGAGAGCTTCTCAAGGCGCTGGCCCGTAATATCCAGCAATCACAAAATAGTTTGCTGAAGTCAGGATTCGAACCCACGTAGCCCAAGAAGCACTTACACAAGTTGTGAGGTCAAGGCGAGGTCTAGTGTGTGTACGCATGGATCATATCGCACGGATTTCAAAGATCCTGACGCTCATGTCCTAGACGAATGAGTGCCAGAAACTTAAACACAGCCAGCAAGCACTGTAACTGGTGCCCTATTCCTCCTCGATTGTTTATGGCAGTGCGGTGAGGGATTAAAGGATACGAGTGAACGTTGCCTAAAGACACAACAGTTGAACAGGAAATACAGTATTTATGTTTGAGATTGCTGCTACACCATAAAGGATGCTGATTGGCTCTACGGTTTTATCAATAACTCAAAGAGTCAGTCGTCTTTAGGACAGATCGTTGTGTTTCAGCACTGTCGAGTCGCGATGACATCTGTGCGCTCAAACGCAACTGCAACCTGTAACACAATCCAGGAAAAAAACACGTAATCGCGCGATTGAGTCAAATCAAGTCAACAAATTCGTGTAACGATTATCACCATTAATTATTAACTTTGCTCAGGAACAATCAAGTTAAAAATGCAGACGACTTAATTAGCATGTCCTGTGCAACATGGAGGTGTGCGTCAAGGACGTGGCAATTGCATGCAATCAATGGCTTCGATAGCTAAGAAGCTTGCTGGATTGCTAACACAAAGACAAACTACTATAAAATTTAAAAAAGAAAAAGAAACTATTCCACTTTAAGCTAAAACACCAACGCAAAAATACAATCTGCAATCCGAAATGCATTTTAGTCTAGGTTTGAAGCACAAGCGCCGCGCCCGTATCTGAATGCGAAAAATGCCAAACCCTAAGCTTTTTAGGCTTCGGAATATCACATTCAGATAAGGGGGTTTGTGGTTTCAAGGTCTGTACTTTGCATAAATTACGCTTCGTCCATTTCGTGGAAAATGGCGGCATTTCAAATTCTTAGATATCAATAAGGAGTAGGGGTTGGAGGGTAAGGTGGGGTGGGGGTGGGGAAGTCATCAATGGCATCACACCAAACTTGTTTAACTTTTACGGACAAATGTTATAATGACGATCATGAAAGGTGTGCGATGCGAGCTGTTGGTTAAATGCCCTGTTGAAATTGTTATCTGTGATTTGTTGACAGAAGTCAAACACAATACTGGACTGCCAAAATAATATTTATTATAGAAATTGTGTGGAAATGTCACACATACTGATACTGATTTAATGATATAGTTAATTAATGTGATCTTTTATTATTTTCCCCATTTTTTTTCTTTAGTGTTTTGGTTTGTTCTATTGGTTTGCGTGTATGTGTCATGCTAGCTTATTTATGTGGTGCCAATTTTGGTTAGGACTGATTTGCTCATAAATTCGTTTGTTCACTGGAAACTATTTTGTTTTGTTAAAGAGGATTTTGCATATCAAGGATTTTGCTTATGTTTGTGATAGTGAGTTTACTTGGGGAAACTTCATTGTTGTCACATTAAAAGATGATACGATGGGTAGTAAACTTACTTGCTCAAAACCGACCCCTAAACCTTTGGCGCTTCCTCTTTGTTACGTACGTAAACAAAAAAACTCTGTCTGCTATACACCCTGTCGCTGCTGGGCTATTATTAGATTCAACCTTGATGGTATTAAAAGGCACATAAACAAATTAATTTATTGATTTGTAAAAGGGATTTTATTATTTTTCGTTTTAGCCTAATCTTATTTATTCCGGTGGAAAAGGATTTGTGACGCTTTTATGTGACCTTTAATACTGAGTTATTGTGTTTAACTTATTTTGTTAGTATTGACATAGTTATGTATTACACATTTTGTTCTAGTTTATTTGTATTGAAATAGTTTGTGTATTAAGGAATTGGGTTTATTCGGTTAGTATTGAGATAGTTTATATATGAAAGATTTCGTGTTATTTTATTAGTATTAGTTCATGTATTACGGCTTTTGTTATATTGATTATACATATTATGTCATGTTGATTTGGTCTAGTTTTGGGTTAATGTGGTCATATAATTGTGTTAATCTGGGTTTAGTTTATATGTGTAAAACTGCTTTCGATGCTGTGTACCACACAATGGATAAAAATACTCTGTTGTTCATGATTGAACATTTCAAAACGTCATAGCGATTTTGTATGTAATATTTTGGACCTATGGTGACATTTAAAAAATGTCACGTTCAGTTCCTGTGAGATTTGATTGGCATGTGACTGACAGGTGATGGTGGTTATTTTTTTTTTAATTTTTTTTTAACAATTCAACATGCTGTTCGTTATTTATCAACAAAATGTTTTACATATACAATGCTGAATCAACCGATACTGATAATTTATTAAGAATTTGTTACACGTGTGCATTGTGTTTGTTATTTGATCATATTCTGTCTGCCTGTTCGTGTCTCTCTTTCCGTGTCTGTATCTGTCTGTTTGTCTGTCTGTCTGTCTGTCTGTCTGTCTCTCTCTCTCTCTCTCTCTCTCTCTCTCTCTCTCTTTCTCTCTCTCTCTCTCTCTCTCTCTCTCTCTCTCTCTCTCTCTCTTTCATACACGCATACATCTTAAATTCGCAACACCTCATCCCTAAACCCCTATCGTTAGTAGCAACAATACTAATGCGTGTTGTGTTTTATGTGTTTCGCTAAATCAATTACTTAAAACTAATGAATGTACACGGACAGAAGTTTCAACTGGAGATAGTGAACGTTGTAATCTTGTGTGCAAAGACAATTTACAAATATATTAACACCGGTCAATATCCAAAGATAAATTTGACTTGACCTTTTTATTAAATCGGTGCAAGACGAAGAGAAGGCGAAGATGAAAGAGAACAAGATGATGAGAAGGTAAAAGAGAAGAATTGATTGATTGATTGATTGTTGCTTTAGGTCCAGCGGACTCTTCCGAGCCAAATCAGGACCGAAAGAGAAGAATGAAAATGATCGATGATACTGGTGATAGTGATGATGATGATGATGATGATGATGATGATGATGATGATGATGATGATGATGATGATGATGATGATGATGATGATGATGATGATGATAATAATAATAATTAATTAATAATAATTTTATTTATAAAGCGCACATTTCAGACAACATTTCTGCTCAAAGCGCATAAAACATAAAAAACACACAATGCACATAAACATCACAATAGACAACCGTAATGAATAATCACAAATAACAATGAATTGGATAACAATTTAAAATACTCTGAGGTTTAAAAATAATAGTAATAAATACAATAAAATGTGACAGATAATGAACACACGCACACACACGCACGCACACACACACACACACACATGCACAAATAAGCAGGAAGGTAAAAGCAAGCATCAAACAGATAAAATGCATGGGATAAATGAATGCATACTAAAAACATAACAGTTTTAAGTAAAACTCGTATGAGGGAGAGGGTAGCAGGCAACCAAAGGTGAGGGACTCAGGAAAGGTACTTATTAAATAGATGAGTCTTGAGAAGTTTCTTAAAAATTGTAAGGCACTGAACTTGTCTTAGAGGTACAGGAAGAGAATTCCAAGTTAAAGGTCCAAGCACACTAAAAGAACGTTTTCCAAAAGTGATCAAGGAATAACCTGGTACAGTGAGAAGAGAGGTACTTGCAGAACGTAACGAACGTGCAGGTGTGTATGGATGAAGCAGATCAGAGAGATATGATGGGAAAGACTCAGAGTGTAGGCTTTGGAAGCAGAGAATGGATAGTTTATATTCAATACGAGCTTTGACGGGCAACCAGTGCAATCTTCTGAGCAACTGGGTGGCACTGACACGACGGGGCTGACGAAGAACCATACGCGCAGCGCTGTTCTGGATCTTTTGCAACCTCAAAAGCTTGTTGTCAGGCACACCTGCTAGAAGTGCGTTACAGTAGTCTAACCGAGAAAGAATGAATGAGACAGCCAGTTTGTTTGCATCATCAACAGACAAATAGTGACGGATTTTACTTATTCTGCGGAGCTGGAAGTAGAGAGCTTTACAGAGCTGACTGATTTGGGTTTCCATTGACAAGCAGCTGTCTAGGTAAACTCCAAGGTTCTTCACAGAATCAGAAAATGTAATCTCACTACCAGAAAGAACCATGGAATGAGTTTCAACCTTCTCCAGCTTAGATCTGGTACCGACCAGAATGAGATCAGTCTTGTCATCATTCATTTTCAATTTATTCTCGCGCATCCATTCTGCAACATTCTCAATGCATTCTTTCATGTTGTCTGCAAGGCTTTGTATGTGAGAAGGAGCGACAGAGTTGTGAAGCTGAGTATCGTCAGCAAAGAACTGGTAAGAATGACCAAAATTGTTGATTATGGAACCAAGAGGCTGAGTGTACATTGTGAAAAGAATTGGGCCTAAAACTGAACCCTGAGGGACACCAAACTTAAGAACTGATGGGGCAGACAGTGAGTTTTTCACAATAACTGACTGAGTGCGGTCTGTCAAATAAGATCTGAACCACTCCAGAACCGTTCCAGTGCAGCCAAAGACAGCCTCGAGGCGTTTACAAAGAAGGTCATGATCTATTGTGTCAAAGGCTGCGGACAGATCCAGCAACGATAAGATCGACACATCTCCGCGATCCGATGCCTGCAAAAGATCATTGACCACGCGCAAAAGTGCCGTTTCTGTGCAGTGACTTTTCCGGTAGGCTGACTGGAAGGGCTCTAGGAGATTATGATTTTGAAGATGAGACATGAGCTGGGAAAGAACAAGACGTTCAAGAACTTTTGATAGAAATGGCAGGTTTGAAACGGGGCGATAGTTTTTTAAATCATTAGGATCCAGGCCAGGCTTCTTTAAGAGAGGATTTACAAGAGCATGCTTGAAGGACAGAGGGACAGAGCCAGAAAGGAGTGAGGTATTCATTATAGTAGTGATAGCAGGAAGAACATCGTCCAAACATTGAAAAAGAAGATCAGTTGGAACAGGGTCCAGCTGACAAGATTTCTTTTGCATTTGATGGACTGTTTTCCTGACCTGGTCTTCAGAGACTGCTTGAAAAACTTGTAGGTTAGTGCCAGGAAAGATAGAGGTGTGAGAGGTTGTTGGTAGGGTGGTTGTGGTGTTCCCCGAGTCAAGGCTAGTTCTAATCTTTTCAATCTTTCCTGTGAAAAAATGATTAAAGCTCTCTGGAAGGCTGTCAGAAGGGATGTTGCTAGGTAGTATGTTGGTCGCGTCCAAACCCATCAGCTGGCCACTAACGCGGAACAGCTCTCGAGAGGAGCTGGCACTGACGATGCGGTCGCGTGTATACAATATTTTGGCGTCGCGGATCATACGGTTGACTATATTACGGCGGTGGACAAAGATTTGCCGATCCACCGTAAGACCAGTCTCGATCCAGCGACGCTCCGCATGTCGCCGTTCTCGCTTGGCCTGCTGGATTTCGGCCGTCATCCAGGGCGCTGACTTCCGGTCGGAAACACGGCGGGTCACTAGAGGCGCATGTTTATCAAGGGCATTGCGCAGACAAAAACTGAATGAGTCCGCGGACATTGTTCCATTTTCACTTAGGGCTGCTATGCCGTGAGACACGTCACTCCTGAATGCGCCAACGTCTATCCGTTTCAGGTTTCGCGAAGTGACAAGTCTGGTCTCACGGCCAGGTTTCCTGATGAGCAATTCAAAGGAAACGCAGAAATGGTCCGAAATGGTTCTATCCTGAACCGCCAAGTTCACGACAAGCGTTTGACTGTTGGTAACGATCCAGTCAAGGGTATGGCCAAGCCGATGTGTCGGGACGCGAACAAGCTGCTCGAGACCAAAGTTCTGCAAAGATATCAACATTTGTTTTACATAAAAGTTGCATGGCTTGTCAAAATGCAGATTAAAATCGCCAACAATAAAAAGTTTGTCACGATTCATAAAAGATTCTAACAGTTCAGAAAATTCATCAACAAATGCCTTATCAGAGATTTTGTTTTTGGAGGAGTAAGGAGGTCGGTAAATGGACAGAAATGTAAACGTCTGACCCTGAACAACAAGGCGTACCTCACACGACTCAAAACAGCGGTAGGTGAGGTTGCTGGTGTCAGTGACTACAGTCAACGAGTCCTTCAAGACCTCGCGATACACAATGGCCACACCTCCACCACGGCCAGTCATACGAGGTATGGACTTGAGGATATAACCCGGTGGAGTCAGCTCAGCAATGAGAGCCTCGCTACCCGTAGGTTTTAGCCAGGTTTCACTGAGAAATACCAGATCATAAGTTTCTTCACTGATCAGATCATTCAGTTCTATGGTTTTGTTGCAACACGACCAAACGTTTAGGCACAGGACTTTAAAATGTTTGTCAGACCTGTAGTTAGTTGGGCGTGGCGGTTTCAACAGATCACAGGACACAGTGGGAATGGCGGGTAAAACTGTGGACTCAGCAGAGGTCGATGGCGCGAAGGTCACCGCAGGCGATGGAATCACTAGGGCCGCAGCAGATGATGGCGACACTAGGGCCGCCGCAGCAGATGATGGCGACACAGGGGCAGCAGACGATGACCACACTGCGGCAGCAGACGATGGCAACAATGGGTCAGTAGACGATGGCGACCCCTCTGGGGCTGCCGCAGATGATGACGACACTGGGGCAGCCGCAAGCACCAGCGATACTGATGAGGGCGCTGGGTTTGGTAGTGCAGCCGCCGCCAAAAAAGACACTGGGGATGAATCGAGGGGTGGTGACACCGGTGTCGTCGCAAGTGTCGAGGCCGCTACAAACAAAGACGACACAAAGGCCACCGCAGACGTTGGTGCTGCCACAGATGTTGGTGCTGCCACAGATGACAGTGTCACCGCAGGAGTCAGCGAGGTCAAGGTCACTGCAAGGGATGGCGGTAATGATGTGGTTGCCGCAGAGGATGACGATGATTTCCGGGACCGACGGTGTTTATTCAGTTGTCCCGCACGCGTACCTCGCCTGGTCGGGCTTGTACAAAGGATGCCAAGCGCCTTAACACGCTGGTAGACGTCCCTAGGTAAGTAATGAGAGGACGACAGAGGCTTGGCAGTCAGCATCTCGAACAGTGCGTGGGTGGGTAAGACAAGGGGTGAGGGACTCAGTTCATAGTGAGGTCTATGAATAAAAAGTCTGGTCATGTTTTAAAAGGCAGCAGAAATAAAGGTGAAGAAGGCAGTCTAATGGGAGTTGCAGTCACAAGGTTTCAAGGGTAGAACTTTCCAATAGTTCAAAAGTACTTCTGTCGTCTGGATGCACGCAATAGGTCAAAGGTCACACTGCGTTGTCGAACAGCGCGAGGTCAGAACAATAGGCGTGTGTACCATAAAATTATACAGTTCAATACAACCGCACTCAACGAGAAGAATGTTTCAGTTAGCCGACATGACACCGATAATTAGTCCAATTTTGAACAGTACTCACTTGATATAATCCAATTCAGGATAAAATGATAAACAATCGATGACACAAATGTCCAAACACTGACCACACCTTTTCATACAAATTAAATCCAAAAGCACATTAAGAAAGTCCACATTGTCACGAACACACAGATATAAAATTCCACTTTGTACGATAAAAAAGGACTACACGAAACACTTCAACAACGGGAGACTCACGCTTGCTGCCTAGCTACCTGGCGCACATCCCAAACACTATAGATGATGATGATTACATTACATGATTATTGCTTTAGGTCCAGCGGACTCTTCCGAGCCAAATCAGGACCGGACAACCCCTAATCCGCATAAAAGATCTGCTGAAACAACCCTAGTGGTAAAACTGAAAGCTCTCCACCAGCCAGTCATTTTACAATAAAGACATCCCACGCAGGGGACGCTGATGCAGTACTCTAATTTATCGAACCCCCGTTTATAATAAAAAAAAAAGAGAATACAAACATCATTATAAATTATCAACAAAACACACACACATGTATATAAAATGCCTACATTGCTAAATAATAACATCATAGAAAGCCATAGTGACCACCTGGAAGAAAGCGTCCAATATTCCCAAGCTGATCCAACAGACCTCATACACAAATAAGGAATCTTGTCCCGGAAGAGTTTTCAAGAAAAAAGGTGGGTGACTGGTCTAGCGAAAAAGAAGATAGTATAGCAGATTGATAGAACAGAGCAGGAATGAGAAAGAGCAAATGAGAAAGAAAGCGACAGTGGGAATTTAAAGCACTACATTTCCAGAAAATGGGGATACTATTTATACTGAAACCTCCGGCACCCCAACGGGGGTGATGATGATGATGATGATGATGATGATGATGATGATGATGATGATGATGATGATGATGATGATGATGATGATAAGAAGAACGATGCGAGAACGACAAAGGCACCGACGATGACGCCGATGATGATTATGAGAATGATTGTGATGATAAGAAGGATGAGGAGAACGACGGAGGTTGCGGCGGCTACGACGATGATGAAGATGATAATGACGACGACAACGACGAAAAAAAAATTAGTAGTTTCAATTTTACACGCAAGTGTCGGGCACACACTCACACACGCACACACACACACCCACTCACACACCAACTCACACATCCTTACTCACATACACACACACACCCTCACTCACCCACACTCACACTCACACACACTCACACATACTTGCACAGACACCGTTATTTGTACTTTCCTCAAGCGCCACATACGTTGTGTGGACAATGGGTCGTTTTTCGACCCCGTTTTTAAGTACTTTTAAGTGTTCTTACCCTAACCCTAACCCAAACCCTAACCCTAACCCTAACGGATCACTAAATGGACGTTCCAACAAGGAGGTATGTCCAAAGAACGTATGTAGATGTGCACTAGTTTGTCCAAAGAACGCCGTGTAAACATGCGCACTCACACGCACACACCCTCACACACACACACACCCACTCACCCACACTCACACACACCCACACATACTCACACCCCCACACACACACATACACACACACACACACACACACACACACACACACACACAAAGAATACTCGTTTGTCAAGTAAAAACCGGAAAACAACCAGATGCTGACCTCCCAGTAATCCCGCTTTGACAGCCCCTCCTTCTTCTTCTTCTTCTCGTCCTGCATTTTCTTCTAATCCTTGTTGTTGTTGGCTTTCTTCTTCTTGTCTTTCTTGCTTCTTCCATCATCACATCATCATCATCATCATCATCATCATCATCATCATCATCATCATCATCATCATCATCATCATCATCATCATCATCATCGTCGTCGTTGTGGTTTTCACACTTATTTATCAATAGTCGATTCAGACCCCATGATTGGAATCTTGATTAAGTGCAACTCGAATTCGTTTATCCACGCAGCCTATTCACTCAGCAACAAGGCAGTGGTCGTCGTATAACGTTTTCCACTGTATTCAGCAAACATCAACAACTGTACACAAGATCGCCTTCCGAAAATCACTCAAAAATAATTTCTACAAGTAGACAGCGCATTTTACTTATATAGCCTCTCTACAATGGAAAGAAACTTCGAACATTCCAAAATGACGCAATAACATCCAATCAAAATAAAACTCGTCACCGGAACTGCACACTGTCTTACGTCATAGAACATTCTTCAGGTTAGAAAAATTGCAAAACTATTACATGTACGAGACAGTTCTGCAAACTTCGATCGATAATAAACAAGTAATTCCATAAAATTCTCAACAATATCGACCGACGAAAATTTTCAACATTTTTCAAAGCTTCTTCTAGCAACAGCGCAAAATCAAATCAAGAGTAAATACACGCTATCATTGCACGCTTTGCAAAATAAAATGATCGTTGGCGTCTCAATCGTAACAATCATCATCCACATCATTATCATCATCATCCACATCATCATCATTATCATTATCATCATCATCATCATCATCATCATCGTCATCAACATCAAATCTTCTTCTTCTTCTTCTCCTTTATGTCTTTTAAAGTGCCCGTATATTATTCTTACTTGCTCGTTTCGTTGTAAATGAGCATAGTGCAGGGTTCTAAATGTCTTTTCTAGTTTTCTGTTCATCATTCTTCATTTATGCTTATTTACTTTATTTATTTTCTTTAGCCCTTTCGCTTTGCTTGCTAAATTATTTCTTTCAAGAAGAACAAGAAGAAGGACGCCAATAGGAACGAAAGAAATAATGTTCTTTCATCATCATCCTCTTTCTTCTTTTCATTATTTTTATCATCATCGTCATCATCCTATCCTATCCTATCCTATCCTCTCGTAACTCGAAGGTCGTTGGGGCACCACAGTTGATCGTTTAACCAGCGTACTCCATCTTCCTCGGTTCTCAGCAACCCTCATGGCTTCGCTCAGTGTCAAGCCAGTCCATTCTCGAATGTTTCCCCCCCCCTCCACCACCTCTTTTTCTATCTTCCTTTTCTTCTGCCTCCTTGCGCTGTGCCTTGCAGTACGGCCTTTGCAAGACATGATTCTCTGGTGACGTCGCCATACCATCGGAGTTTCTGTTTCTTCACCACTTCAAGCATGTCATCGTGTTGTCCACTGGCTTGTGTGATTGTCTGTCGGACTTCGTTGTAGGTGATGTGCTGGGTATAGGCAATACCCAGAAGACATCATCACCACCATCATCATCATCATCATCATCATCATCATCATCATCATCATCATCATCATCATCATCATCATCATCATCATCGTCGTCGTCGTCGTCGTTCTGGTCGTCAATAATCATCATCGCTATTCTCTTCTTCGTCTTTTTCTACTTTCTTCTTTTTTTCTTTCTTTCTATTCTTTCGTTTCTTCTTCTTCTCATCAGGAAATTATTCAGAGGCTGACTTTCAATAATCCAGTCAAAATCCTCCCGGAGGCCACGTGCCCACGTAAATACGTTCTGGTATTTGTAATTGTAGCTCAGTGGTATAAGAGTGTCCCACTGGGAGACAGCACGCGGCAAATGCTCGTCATAGGCTGGTGGATTTGAATGAATGAAAGTCAGCTTTAAATAGCGCGTAATTACTTCCACATCCAAAACGCGTGCATACCGTTTTCATCTCAAATTGTGAAGGAAAGTCCGATCAAAGGTCAAAACTATTTGTTCATCATGAAGATGAAGATCAACTCTTTTGGGAGGGGTGGGGGTGAGGGGATTGGTGGGGGTGTGAGTGAGAAGCGCATAAAACTGACGGCTAGTCGTTTCACGCAAGCGTTCCATCGCACGTTATTTATATTCAGTAGTAGCAGTAATAGCAGCAGCAGAGCTCTAGTAGTAGTGTAGTAGTAGTAGCAGCAGTATTAATAGTAGTAGCAGTAATAATAGTAGCAGCAGTAGTAGTAATAGGAGTAGTAGCAGCAGTAGTAGTAGTAGCAGCAGTAGTAGTAGCAGTAGTAGTAACCTGTTAATCACACTTTATTTATTTATTTATATAAACGTTCTTATACAGCGCTTTTCCAGCTCAATATCCAATACAGGATGTAACCCAAGTTGCCGGGTCGCCAACTTCATGCGGCCCTTGGGCGCACTGTCTGACGCCCTGACGACCTATTGGGAAGGGACCTATGCGTACTGGGTGTTTCTGTGCGCCAGCACTCACCCGTCTAGGACATGAGCGTCAGGATCTTTAAAGTCCGTCCGATAAAATGCTTGTGTGCACAGACTATAGCTCGGTTTATACTCTCATCTGAAGGGGTAGACTTTCGAAGGCCAATAGTCTTATTACTATTAATTATTAACCAGATCTACATGTATGTATGTACGCCCTATTTAGTTACATGTATTAGACGTATTTTTTTTGTTTAAAGAGCATTACTTGCAGCGACAGTCTAAGGGAGGTAACCTCAGCAAAGCCAATGTGCTGTTGTGTATGTAAACTATTTTTTTTTTAGAGGTTCGCTCCCTTGGATGCAGCTAGCCTCTTGAGGGCAGGTCTTCATTGAAAGATTCGTGTAGGTTCAAAATCTTTCCCCCCAGGTTCTCAGATCCTGAACCTAGGTTGCTAAATCTTTAATTTTTAAAAAATTAAAAAAAAATTAACAAATAATAATAAAATAACAATAATAATAAGAAGAATAAATAAAAAAAAGATTCAGAAACCTAAGTTCGGGATCTGAGAAACTCGAAAAAAAGAGAAAAGTTTTTGAACCTACACGAACCTTCCAGAATCGAAAATATAAATCAGTTTGAGATTGATTGCATTAAAATTATACATAAAGATTATATCACGTATGCTTTCGTCGACTTCATTTCTTTTCTATCTTATGTCATGATGTAAATTAAGTAAACGAGATTAATACGACAAAAATAATGATCCTATCCACAAGGCAAATACATTAAAAGGAACAAAGAATATCTTTGAAGAATTTCCCCGAAGAAAAACATAACAATAGCCGCGCCTTTAGGAACAGAACAGTTTCGTCAGCTAGCGCATTTTCCCCAACGGTGGGAACCTCAACACCACAGTATTAGAAATACGTTTACCCTCGCCATTGACTGTGGGTCATCCAGGACCCAGAGACACTAAAAATCAATGATTTCTCCTAAACTAATGAACAGAAATCAATTATCTTCGAGATGTGTCAATCTGTTAGGTTTCTACAGTACACAAAAGGGCTTTTATCTAATCGGAAAGGTTTTAAGTTAATGTATAACACACCCAACGATATGGGTCGTGGAGGACCCATACGTATTAAAGAGTGTCCACGAGATTATTCCTTAACCGATGGCACGGGTCGTGCAAGACCCATGTTGCTCAAAGAAGCAGAAAGCTGATTGTTATTCTCCCGATGATGCGGGTCTTCTAATACCCACACTTTTCATAGATAACTACACTGTATAGGCACCGTTCTACAAAGCGATAACTTAAGTGTGCAGACTAACCTCCCCTGACCTTACATTATCAAGACACATACATTGCTGAACGTTTTGGGCAAAAGAAATGTTCAAGAAACTAGGTTCGGGATCTGAGATCCTCGGAAAAAAGTCTTTGATCCTCCACGAACCTTGCAATTAAGACAGGCCATTAGGGGCTTGTAGTTATAGTAGTAGTGACGTTGGACATCAGATCGCTGCCACTTTTCCGACGGCTGCAATTGTGGAAGGTGTACAATGTTAAGTTGATGCTATTATTTCCAAGTTTTATAAATTCAATTTTTTTTTCACACTGCGTTGTTATTGGTGTCTTGCCTTTGCTTTTGTGGTGTTTACTTTTTATTTTGCTTTTGGTTGCTATCGTTACAGTGAAATAGATATGAAAATGAATTCATATTCAATTCATGCACTTCGCTTTCTTGTCTGTGTTTTATACTCTGTGTAAGTTGTAAACGTATAGGTCTATGCACTGCCATTACAATGAGTGCTAAACAGACGCAGACAGGTACACACGTTTAAATCTTCGAGGCGTGCAGAGTGCGGAGGAAGCAGTATGCCCAAATACGTGCACTTTTGGTGTGTTTGTGTGTGTGTAGGTGCGTATGTGGGTGTGTGTGTGTGCGTGTACGTGAAAAAACGCACAAATGGGTTTCAGACCTTGTCTTTTCTAGTAACAAATGGGTTTATTTGCTTGGAACCCACTTTTTTCCAGGACCCCACTTTTTTAAGTGCACGGGAGTGCTCTTTTAGTGCATGGTAGTGCAGTTGTAGTGCATAAGAGTGTTTTAAGTACACAGGAGTGCTCTATCCGGGACGGAGAAAATACAGTCAATTTTCGGAGACATTTTGAAGAAACTTCGACCTATTTCGTCGCCTTTAGGAGACGAACTAGGTCAACATTTTAGCAAAGGGTTAGGGTAAGGGCTAGTTGCAGCGCTGCAACTAACCCTTGCCCTAACCCTTTTCCATCAAAAAATGACTTTGCGATTCCTACATTCTTAAATGAACCCATTTGTGATGTATTGCAAATATGTGTGTGTGTGTGAAAGAGAGAGAGAAAGAGAGAGATTGGGTTACAGCATTTCATCTACTAGATAAATTGAAGCTCACAGTATCGGTGATTCTTTTTGTATTTCTAGGCTGGAGATGTCGCCCATGCTGGGCCACATCCCCTTTCACCAAGGCATGTACAGGGCTCTGTGGAAGTTGGGGGAGGAGGTTGACCTTAAGGTAGGTTTTCTACCATCTTTCCTCCTCTACATGTATGCACCTCTCATAAACGTGTTCTTTGTAGCATCTAGTCAGTCACCCACACGCACAAAATATTCACCGTTTTTTTTTTCATCTGTCTCGTATTCCAAGTGCATACTTCTGTTTGAACATGTCTGAACATAAAACTGAATAATGTTTCAAACGTGCATGAACTTTCAATGATTTCTGTATTTTCTTACTTGGAATAACATGACAGATGAAAATACGGTGACTGTTTTTGTGCGTGTGAATTGCTGACAATAACACGTTACAAAGAACGCCTTTATGAGAGAGATGGACACAGAAGAGGAAAGACCTCTTAGAAAACCTACCATAAGGTCACCCCACACGCTTCATTCTGAACTACTACCACAACGTCTCTAATGTGAGCGCCATGATCGACTGTCTGGTATGGTCCACTCTCAATACCCGACAAAAGAAAGCGAGACTGCGCATGCTGAGGAAAATCAGAATTTGAAATACGACACAGCAAGCTACAGCCCGCGTCTGCCCGCAGCCGTCATGAGCAGCAGTTCCGACTGATCCTGTGCAGGACAGACTACAGGAAGTCGTCCTTCCACCGCAAGCGCTCCATCAGGGACTAGAACGCCCTCTCCGCCGAATAAGCCAGAGAGACCTTGACCCTGCCGTAGCTTGCTGTGTCTGGTATGCATACGCGAAGTCCAGCAGCTCCACCACATATAGTTGTGCCCACAGCCAATAGCTTCAGATAATTCTAGGATTTGCGCGCGCGCGTACATATGTGTGTGTGTGTGCGTGTGCCCGCGCGTGTGTGTGTACTGTTTATGTACGCGCGCGCGTGTGTGTGTGTGAAAGCAAGGACCATCAGTCTACACAACAAGATAAGGTTGATGCGCTTACTTGTCATCTCCATCTTCCTATATAATACTCTTGTCAAACGTGGACCCTCACGGCCGATCTACAACGAAAAATGTAAAGCATGGAGATGAGATGCAACAGAAGACTTCTTGGCATTTCCTATACCCAATACATCACCAATGACAAAATCCGACAGACCATCACACAAGCCAATGACTAGTTCACAGTGGTGAAGAAACTGAAACTCCGATGGTATGGCCACATCACCATAGCATCAGGTCTTGCAGAGACCATCCTGCAAGGCACGGTGCAATGAGGCAGAAGAAGAGACAGAAAAAGAGGTGGGAAGACAACATTCGGGAATGGACTGGCTTGGCACTGAGTGAAGCCATGAGGGCTGAGGAGGACATGACGGAGAAAGATGGAGTACGCTGGTTAAACGATCGTTTGTGGTGCTCCAACGACTTTCGAGTTACGGGATAGGATAGGATAAGAGTGTGTGTGTGTGTGTGTGTGTGTGTGTGTGTGTGTGGGTGTGGGTGTAGGTGTGTGTGTGTGTGTGTGGGTGGGTGTGTGTGTGTGCATGTGTGAGTGTATGTGTGTGAAACCCCCTCCCCCAACCCTCCATCCACTCCCCCAACACACACCATGGGAAACACGGCAACCCCAAAAGCAAATGATTCAATGTTTTGATTGTGGCGGCTCAAACCAAGAAGAGAAGAAGAAGTGAGTCACACGCTCTCCTTAGGCTGCCATTTTTGTCAGAAACAACTTGGAAAGGCATAATTATAATATGACACTCTCTTCCTGTTGTTATAGAGAAATCGTGGAATACCCGCATCATCCCGTTGCAGAATAAACAACTCATGGGCCCTACAAAACGTATGGGCCGTGGAACACCCGAATCATCGGTTGAAAAATATACATGCTTAGGGCTCTGTAAAACGCATGGGTCGTGGAAGACCCGCATCGTCGGTTATGCAAAGTAAAATGCGGCGTCGGTCGAAGGTTAACCCGCTTTTTAAAAACATTGCAGCCATGCAGTGTATAGCTTGCACATGTAGACTATACATACAGCACCAGCCAGGGGCGGATCAAGAGTAAGGCAGGGGGGGAAGAAGGAAAGAGGGGGTCCAAATTGTGGCCTGGGGTCCATTCCCCGGTGGAAATTAGAATTCCTGACCTCATCCCCCCGCCCCCTCCCTTCCTATCCTCCACCCTCCCATCCTAGATCCGCCACGGGAATCCAGACTCAGATCCAGAACTATGCACTAATCTAGGAAAGACTCTGTTACATATACATCCTTCCCAAAAGATCAGAATAAAGCCTACAATTTAAATAATTATTCTGGATCATTCTTTTTGTTAATGTTTATTTATTTGAAATTATTTAATGTCGCGTTTTAATCCCTCAAAGGGGAGAGTACATACGGTACTGGACAGCCACATAATCGAAACACTGATAGCGCTTGTCTCCCTTGAAACATCCTGCTGCCTACATTTCAAAATGTGCAGTCGCTGAGCTCCAGAACCTCCCTCCATCCCCCTCCCCCTCACTTTCCTTCCCCTCTCTTTACTTACACCCTCCTTCCCCTCGCCCGCTCTCTCTTCCTCTCCTTAGGGCAGATTGTAATATTAGGGTTTGGAGCCTTTCTCTCTCTCTCTCTCTCTCTCTCTCTCTCTCTCTCTCTCTCTCTCTCTCTCTCTCTCTCTCTCTCTCTCTCTCTCTCTCTCTCTCTCTCTCATGTTTAAGGTTCTTTATAACGTTAACTTGTTAAGGGACAGATTAGAAGATTAGACTTATTAATTAGTCTAAAATCTTAATCCCCAATATA
Organism: Oncomelania hupensis; assembly: GCA_036898135.1. NCBI lineage: Eukaryota > Metazoa > Mollusca > Gastropoda > Littorinimorpha > Pomatiopsidae > Oncomelania > Oncomelania hupensis. The sequence continues at coordinate 21,527,956 of CM072523.1, read as the reverse complement.
TATTTAAAAAAAAAGAAGCTTCACAGTTTCAAAAGTTCTCTCTCTCTCTCTCTCTCTCTCTCTCTCTCTCTCTCTCTCTCTCTCTCTCTCTCTCTCTCTCTCTCTCTCTCTCGTTTATTTGATCTTGTTAGTTTCTTCGCAACGCACTGAGAATCACACAGAGCATACTATACCCATAATAAAACACATGTTTACATTTACAAAACAAAGACTTGACATTTACGTATGAAAAAAATAATAGCAATAACAAAGTGATACAGGAATAAATTGACATGTATACATAGAAAGGAAGCGTCTTTCATCAGCACATTCAACCCCTCCTCCCTCCACCCACCTTCCACGCGTATCGCCCTGCACCACCAACCACACTTCCAAACTGGTAACGGGTGGGTTAGAAATGTGCATTTCTATGGCATTTTTTGTTTCCCATGGACATGCGTGCGCGTGTACATGATTTATTTATATGCACAAGTAGCATGTCATCACCCATACATTTGTATCTCTGTGCACTTTGAATGTATTGGCTTCCTGGCAAAGCTGTATCCCTTTGTTAAACATACGTTAAGAATGTTTTGCAGTGAATTTCTTATTATACCTTAACTGTAAGCAACAATGCATCTTGATATTTGCTGCATAAGCCTATTTTTTCTCTCTCTTCTTGGTTTGAATTTCTATCTTCTGGAAAACGCCTCAGGAGCCTTAAGACCCGCACAGTACGTTACCGATGAAGTTGATCAACTCAAACATGACGCGCTGATGGCCCTGCTTCCTCTTCCTCTTGCTTGCTTTAATCGGCTCTACAGTGTGTAAGGGTGCGTGCGGTTGTGCGTGTGTGGTTTGATGAAGCGGAAGGAAAGGGGAGGGGGGGAGGAAGGGAGAGTGGGAACCCGAAATTAGGTTAGATGTGTATATATATATATATATATATATATATATATATATATATATATATATATATATATATATATATATATATATATATATATATATATATATATATATATATATATATATATATATATATATATATTTTTTTTAATCGTTTTTAAATTAAATATTAAATGTGTTCAAATGTTGGTTGTAAGTACAGTTTAACTTTAATTTCATTTTATTTATTGGACTGTGATATCTTGCTCCTAAACCTTTTTGTGTAGTGGCACTCTGTGATAACTGTACCCTGGCTGTATTTGTGATTGGATGGAAACAGCCTCTTCTGTGAGAATTTGTTTAACATTTTATTACATAATTTACTACATAAATTAATAGTGTGGGTGTGTACTTGATTGTCCATATGTAATCGTATCCTATATGTTGTAAAGATTTTAAACAAATATTACATTATACTATGTTTTTTACTTGCATTTTTATTTTTATTTTGTTTTATTTTAGTGATCAAGTAAAAAAGGTAGGTAAAGGTAGTCCCACAGCCTTGTGGCCGTAGGGGAGCGCGAAGTTGGAGATCACACTTATCTTGGGCCAGCGTAATGAGGGTGATGCCCATCTCTCTCCCTCGCTGCTTTACCTTCCCCACCCTTAAGAGTGTGGGTACTCAGTCACAGTTGAGTCAACTGGGGGCGTGGTTATTTGTCGCTTCACTTTTTGCGGTCACCCATCCAAGTGCTAACCGCACTGGACGGTGCTTAACTTGCGACAAAGTAGCGAGTGCTCCAACTACTGCGCTATCCGACACCTCAAGTGCCTGTCATAATTCCTTGTGAGAGATAATACAGATTTGTTGAATTGAAAATTGAATTTTTTTTTCCCTGCACTGATGCATTCATTGTCTTCAATCTGTTAAAATGTCTGGACAATCCCCAAATGAAGAAGGCAGCAATTTTATGAGGCAATTTATTGAAACATCAAGCCGTGTCCTTTGATTGCGTGTTTTCATAGCGCAATTATTCACTTTCGATTTTACTGTTGGCAGAGAACTACATGATTTTCTTGGAACTTCTGCGTTAGATGACCATGATTTTTACTATGTACAGTATATTGCTTTTTCGCAACAGACTGAGGATGACTTTGTGTCATGTCGCCCTGCACCTGATAACGCTGTGATCTTAGTTTTATTCGTTAGCAGCTTCAGCATAACTTCCACCACCAGCGTCATCATCGTCATCATCATCATCATCATCATCATCATCAGCAGCAGCAGCAGCAGCAGCAGGTACTACCACCACTTGCACCACTAGCGGTACCAATACACCGAAAACTATCATCATCATCATCGTCGTCGTCGTCGTCGTCAGCAGTAGCAGCAGCAGCAAAAGCAGCAATAACAACAACCAAACCGCAACATCATCATCATCGCCGTCGCGGGTCTTCTTCTTCTTCGAGTTCGATTGAAGACAAAGATCGTGATAACACATCCGGGAGGCACGGTGGTCTAATGGTAGTGCTTCGGCTTGCGGATCGGAAGGTCCCGGGTTCGAGCCCTGGCCGGGCCATTGTGTTGTGTCCCTGGGAAAGACAGTTTTCCTACTCCTTCGGATGAGAGTATAAACCGAGGTCTAGTCTGTGTCGCATACATTCCATCATAACGGACTTTAAAGATCCTGACGCTCATGTCCTAGACGGGTGAGTTCCGGTGACAAGAACACACCCAGCATGCACCTAGGTCCTTCTCCCCCATCCCTGGCTGCCCAGGATTGTGCTCAGTTGTCCGGGCGTCAGACCATGCGCCCAAAGGCTGCGGGTGGGCGTCTCGGGCGGCTTGAGTTAGATCCTGTATCGGCCAGCGCCTTGAGCAGCTCTTGAGCTGGAAAAGCGCTATACAAGAACGATTAAATAAAATAAATAATCATGTTTATTATTATTATTATTATTATTATTATTATTATTATTATTATTATTATTATTATTATTATTATTATTATCAACAACATCAATCACTACCACTTTCAACATCGGCGAGAGAGAGAGAGTGAGAGAGAGAGAGTGAGAGATAGAGATAGAGAGAGAGAGAGAGAGAGAGAGAGAGAGAGAGAGAGAGAGAGAGAGAGAGAGAGAGAGAGAGAGAGAGAGGCAGACAGACAGACAGGCAGAGATGGAGAGAAAAACCGGAGAGGATGGAACAGATAGGCAGACAAAAGTGGCACATGTGGTGGGGAAGGAGGAGGGGGTGGAGGGGGGGGGGGGGGGTAAGGGCAGAAAAAGAATCAAAAAACGAGTTTGGGAACTAATTAAGAGAGGAGAAGCGAGGTAAGGGCGGGGTGGGGGGAGAAAAAAATCAGGGATACAGGGGCAAAATACAACACAATGTTCGTGTCATCTGATTCCTTTGGGTGCTTACTGAAGCTAGTCAAAATCGATTTAATCTCTCCGTGTGTGTACAATGTACAGCGTCTCTTGTCAAAACAGTCGCTTGTAGTCGCACACGGAATATCAAACATAGAAAATTGTTGTGAATTCCGTGTTGTCAACAGTCTCCTTTCAAGAGAATTAGTCTACAGAGGGTCCCTTACGTCAGCTCGAGGGTGTATGGCATGCCCGCTAGACAGATTGTATACATGTAATATACGTTGACGCGTCTCATGTCCCAAAAACCAGTACCTCGTGTATATATACTCACACACTGAGTATGAAACAAGATGGCAAGACATTAAAATGTATTTCCAGACATTCACACACCTATCCGAGGAACAAGAAAAGAAAAAGCATTTACCAAAAAATGTTAATTTTTCTTTCCAGTGTTTGAGTCTTGCGTCACTTTTTTTTTCTCTTCACCGTGCGCTTTCAGCTCAGCATGCTGCTAACATAGATGAGAAAATGGCAGTCACTATAAAAATTTGAGGCTACTATTGATAGCTATTGAACACCTGTGTTTTGGCCGCAGCATTCACAGTTACCAAAAATTACAAAACATACAACAGGATGCAATACAGCACCTCTTTACTGCCTCAACATAATGTTGGCTGGATATCCTATCCTACACTATCCCGTAACCCTAAAGTCGTTGGGACACCACAGATGATCGTTCAACCAGCGTATTCCATCTTCCTCTTTCCTCAGAAACCCTCATGGCTTCGCTCAGTGTCAAGCCAGTCCATTCTCGAATGTTGTCCTCCCACCTCTTTTTCGGTCTCCCTCTTCTTCTGACTCCTTGCACCGTGCCTTGCAGGATGGTCTTTGCAAGGCCTGATGCTCTGGTGACGTGGACATACAATCAGAGTTTCCGTTTCTTCACCACTGTGAGCAGGTCATCGTGTTGTCCAATGGCTTGTGTGATGGTATGTCGGACATCGTTGTTGGTGATGCGCTGGGTATAGGCAATACCCAGAAGTCATCATCATCATCATCATCATCATCATCATCATCATCATCATCATCAGCATCATCATCAGCATCATCATCATCATCTGCATCATCATCATCGTGGTCGTCGTCGTCGTCGTCGTCGTCCTGGTTGTCAATAATCATATTCTGAACCAGTTTTCGATGGCGCTGTTATGGAGGACTGCACTGGCAGCCTTGTCATACAAGCTTCTGATGACTTCAATAATGTTATGGCTGATGTTGTACACTCTCATGGTTGCCCACAGAGCTGCATGCCAGACTCGGTCAAACGCATTTTTGAAGTCTACAAACACATGATATAGATGTTGTTGGTGCTGTATGTATTTCTCGCAGATTATTCTGAGGTTGAAAATCTGCTCAGTGGTACTTCGCCCTGCCATGAATCTTGCTTGTTCATTAGCTATGATTTGCTCAGCTTAGGGTTTCAACCTGTTGAGTATTATTTTTAGGAGGACTTTGCTGGGATAGGTGGTGAGGCTGATGGTGCGATAATTTTCACTCTCCCGAAGGTGACCCTATTTGGGAAGATTGATGACAAGCGACTGGGTCCATAGTGTAGGCCACTCCTCACTTTGCCAGGTCTTGTTACTGTAAATGGTGAGGGCGTCAATCATTGCTTCTCCTGCTTGAAGCAATTCTGCGGGTATGTTGTCCACTCCTGCACATTTCCCCTTCTTCAGCACTGCTGCCCCCAACTTATTGGACTGCTGCCTCAACTTCTTCTCGGAGAATTGGGAGGATTTCTTCTCCTTTTCTGTCCTCGGGGCATTCTAGAACTGATTTGTCTCCGTTTGGTGTGTGGTTGTAAAGATCGAGAGCAGTACTCTGTCCATCTGTCCAAGACTTCTTGTTCTTCTATACGTTATATGCCAGATTTCAATAACACTTGTCAGCCGCTTCACAGTTTGGTAGGCCTTCGTGCTGTTGAGATTGTTTAGGCTAACCAATGGCTGTTGTTATTAATAGGCAAAAGAACTACGGAATTTAATCATTTTAAAAATAACTATGCTTTCGAAATAGTTATTATTTGTTGTAAGCTTATTTTTGTCCGTTGGGCAACACTCACTGTGAATTTTAAAGGGATTTTTTGAGTGGGGGGTTCATGTAACCCAACTATTCAGTGTAATGTTTGTGCGATGGAATGCATGTTCGCACAGACTAGACCTCAGTTTAAACTTTCGTCCGAAAGAGTAGAAAATTTAGAACTACCTAGAAAATTGCTGCTTTGAAAAATCTAGCCCTTGGCTTCATTCAAGTAACAATAATTAGCAGAGTTCAAATGCTTTACCTGCATTTTTTAAACATAAAAATAGGTTACAATGACATCATTCGAACATAATTAAAATGCATCGGGCGGTTGATCTTTTTAATGTATAAGAATTGTGGTAAGCTTAATTTGTGTTGATTGGGGGATATCAGTTGCAGTTGATGAAGTTGTTGTTGTTGTTGGTGGTTGTAGTGGTAGATGTAGTGTTGTTTTTGGTGTCAGTGGACGTGGAGGAGTGATGCTATTGATGTCCTTGTTATTTATTTAATAGAAACTTCATAAATATACGCATGCTTACGGTCACGTTTTTCGCTATTTGATCGGCCTTCAGGGATTTTATTTACATCAACGATTTGTTTCTTTCCTGCTGCTCCTTTTCTAGGTCGTCGTTGTTTCTATTTATCAAACTGATGATTATGGTGATGACGACATCAACGATGGTGACGCAGTAACAACAAAACGTCGACGACGCAGAAAGGGGTCATAGCGACAATAACATCTTAAGCAGAAAACAATACGAGTATGAAACGATAATAATTCGTAGCAAGGTTTGTTATGGACAATTTTGTAAAGGTAAACAACTTAGTATTTTCCTCGGATTGCATATCATTATCTCCCTTTCTTCCAATACTTCAAATGATAGACATACGGAAGCAGCAATGACAGTAACACACACGAAGAAGAGGAAGAAGTAGAAGGAGCAAGAAGAAGTAGGTTGAGGAGGAGGAGGAGGAGAAAGATGAGGACAATGGAATTATTATTCTCAAAAAGGGGAAATAAGTCAATCATTTACTCGTGTTCTCACCGCTTTTATCAAAGATTACAAAAGAAATATATACTTCCGACTTCAGTATAAACTGAGATCTGGTCTATGCACGCAAGCATTCTACCGCATGGGTTTTACAAATCCCGATGCTCATGTTCTAGGAGGAGGGGGGACGGGAAATTAACAGGGGCCGCAAGTGCCAGATTATAAACACACATAACAAGCTCTATGTCTCATTCCCCTTTGACATATAAAGATGGATCAGTTGTCTGGTGCGCATCAAGCGCAAGTTGGCGCCCTGGGTGGTTTGAGTTAGATCATGTTCTCGGCCACGCAGCCTTAAGCAACTATTGGAGCCCCCCCACCCCCCGCCCCCCCTTTCCCCCCCCCTTTCCCCCCCCCATTTTTTTTAATGCGCTAAATCTGTATTCAATCCAGTAAGCAATTATGATAGTGTGCTCTTTGATAACGAGGCATGCTGCTGCTGCTTGGCCTGCTCAGCTGCGATTGTTGTGTGTGTGGGGGGGTGTGGGGGGGGGGGTTTGTGTGTGTGTGTGTCTGGGTGGGTGGGTTGGTTGGTGGGAGGTGTGTAGGAGAGAAATGGGGAAAGAGAGGTAAGGCACACTGGTGCTTTTGTGTGTGAGGTTAAGCATTGTACTGCGGTATGTTGGTATACTGTCTATGTGGATGTGGATGAAAGCGGATTATTGTGTTAGTAATGTATATGATTTTAAAAGGTGATTATGCCCCTGCTGTTATTCCTTTTGTGGTATTAAAGATGTGTTGTAGTGTAGTGTAGTGTAGTGTAGTAAAGATGTGTTGTAGTGTAGTGTAGTGTAGTGTAGTGTAGTGTAGTGTAGTGTAGTGTAGTGTAGTAAAGATGTGTTGTAGTGTAGTGTAGTGTAGTGTAGTGTAGTGTAGTGTAGTGTAGTGTAGTGTAGTGTAGTGTAGTTTATTATGACATTGAAGACGACAGAAACAATACTAATGAAGATAATAACAAAAGCAAATACATTGAATGAATGAAAAACAATACATAATTGATAACCTGCAATACCAGTAATAATAGGTCTAGTATTCACAGAGGTAAACACCTCAATCTTATACTCGTATTGTCTATTATTTTCTCCCTTCGATCCAGTCTGGTCAAGATAGATGTAAGGAAGATAAATCGGCACGTCTATCGAGGCTGTACAGAAGTTGTCGAACGTGATGATTGCCGCTTGTTCCTCTTGTTCGCGGGTCAGTTCGCAGGAGACTATAGGCTAGATTGGAATTCTTGTACTCTGGGGATAAAAACAAAAACTAAGCTGTCTGGTTGAAGCCGACTACCTAAAACGTCAATGTTAATTCATGGAGGAAGGTTGGTGAGCGGGGTTAACCCAACGCAATGTTCAGACAGTTTTGAATCTCTTTCAGCCCCTATTGTCTCAAATGTCTTTCACCTTTCGACTCTAATTTCTCTTTCTTCATCGTTATAACACTTTAGGATCTAGTTGATATAGATTATCTAAGCTTACCTCCAGTATTTTTGTGTGTTAGACTTACTCTACAGCTGTCGTCGATCCATTCAGCACACCCACTCAAGGTCTAAAGTTCTATATGTTTTCGAATGGACGTTCGTTCCTACGACTTTCCGATTTAAAAAATAAGCGTCACTCGATCTAGTTTTTCCAAACCTTGGCTGCAATCACTGAAAGAGAATTTTGAGAACACTTACATGTATATAAGTTTAAGATCACGTAACAAGAAGAAGAAGAAGAAGAAGAAGAAGAAGAAGAAGAAGAAGAAGAATCTTGAATGTATATTTGTCTTGGCTTGTGATACTTTTCCGCACGCATCTTGCTGCTCGGAAGTTGCTTTGCCACAGTTCACAGGATAGGAGCCTGGCCACGAGTTCCTTCCTTTCTCTACTCTGAGTTTAAAACAAAGGTGGCAACAATTTGATTACTGTGTTAAAAAAAATATTTACCGCAATTAGGGAGAGGCATGGGGGTAGAGGGGAAGGGGAGGGGCACTCAAAAGAGAGGCAAATTCTTTAATAATAATAATAATAATAATAATAATAATAATAATAATAATAATAATAATAATAATAATAATAATAATACAGGATGCTATACGCGCCTTTCCCCAAATCATTCAGGCTCAAAGCGCGGCGATCTATACCAACATACACGCTCACCTGTCTCATCCACCCTCACACACACACCAAACACCCATCCATCACTCAAACAGGTGGTGTAAAGACAGGGAGATCGCTATTAGAAGACGGAAAGAAAATCGAATGTTTTATTTTTGAAATTTTTTTTATATTGACTGCGTCCTATACCATTATTGAAGGGAGGGAGGAAACCGGAGTGCTCGGAGAAAGCCCTCGGTGACCTCAATAGTCTCGTACCTAAGTCACATACGTTCGCCCTTTGCGGGAATCAAACCCGCGACGCTCAGGAGCTGTTGAAGGCGCTTGCCGACGATAGGGATCTAACCCAAAGCCGCCCAAGTCCGCCACATTGTTGCTTGATGCACATCGTGTAACGTCCCAGACAACTAAAATAAAGCATAGTACTTGCTGGATATTTTGTGTTTCTGACACGCACTCGTCCAGGGACTGAGCGTCAGGTTCTGTAAATATCCGTGCGGTGGAATGTATGAGTGCACAGACTAGACCCCGGTTTGTATATTAAAAAAAATATATTATCGTCCGGAGGGGATGGAATCAGTACAATTCCGTTGATCTGTCTTTGAGGTTAGAGAATGGATTCGACCCCTTCCTCCCACCATCCCCTACCCCCCGTTCCTTCCAACGTGCCAGCTGCACATACAAAAACCTCTAGTCTGTGCTGTTTCGTCCTTCATCTTCCCTACCCTGACGATCTGACCTGGTGAGGGACTAAACAGGTAGCCTATATAATTCTTCAATCCTACAGGCACACGCAATTGGCATAGGAAAAAAAGGCGAAAGATTGCGAGCCTGTGCATTAGTATTTCAGCTGCAGTGGTAGCCTTCTGCTCAAAAGAGCGGCTAGAAGTGTGCAGGATGTTCATTGTCTAGGAGATTTTGAGCAGAGACAAGAGCTAAGCTAGCATCAATGCTAGGTTCTTTTTTTTTTTTTAAAGATTCTTTTTTTTTAAGGATGTAATGCAAGAGAGAGAGAGAGAGAGAGAGAGAGAGAGAGAGAGAGAGAGAGAGAGAGAGAGAGAGAGAGAGAGAGAGAGAGAGAATTGAAGTCATGAAGTCGAGGACGAAACGTGTGAGGGGCGGGGTAGCTCAGATGGTAAGAGCGTCTTGCTAGTAACCGAAAGGTCGCTGGTTCGAATCCCGGATTGGTCAACGTGTGATCATATTATTTTCCCCTTTACCAACAACTGGCCCGCTGGTGTCAGTATAAATCGGTCCAGTAGTCACCTATATGCGAAAGTGTCGTGTGACTATAATCTACAAACAACAACAACAACGAAACGTGTGGAGATAGGGGAGGCGGGAAGGAATGGGGTTTGTCATTCATCTCCAGCACTTCAGTGCGAATAGGTCGTAAGAAGATGATAAATACACACACCAAATGATATTTACGATGAGGTTGTCACAAACGCGAAAATGGTAATTATTTCACTCTTTGGATAAAGTAGTCTTGAGCACACAAAAAAAGAGACTGTAGTTAGCGACAGCATCGGGCCAGTGAAATGCATGCAGGAAGTGTGAAATGTGACGGCCTGGGTTCCATCATTCTTTATTTAGGCAACTGTCTTCAGCAGCTCTTTGAGTTCGCCATCGTGGATCAGGTTCTTCAGAAAGAGCTCAAAACAGCTATCATCATCATCGTCATCATCATCATCATCATCATCATCGTCATCATCATCGTCATCGTCATCATCATCATCATCATCATCATCATCATCATCATCATCATCATCATCATCATCATCGCTGTCGTCATAGAAACAGCTTTCATTATTATCATCATCATCATCATCATCATCATCATCATCACCATCATCATCATCATCATCATCATCATCATCATCATCATCATCATCATCATCATCGCTGTCGTCATAGAAACAGCTTTCATTATTATTATCATCATCATCATCATCATCATCATCATCATCATCATCATCATCATCATCATCATCATAATCATCACTGTCGTAATAGAAACAGCTTTCATCATCATCATCATCATCATCATCATCATCATCATCATCATCATCATCATCATTGTCATCATCATCGTCGTCGTCGTCGTCGTCGTACCCCCTTCCTCCTTCTTCTCCTCCTCATCATCATCATCATTAGCGTCTGCATGATCAAGATGCTCAAGATCAGGTCAAGAAGATGACGACTCCCGGCGCACTTCCTTGTTGGGTTGTCAACGTTGAAAAGCAACAAGACAGTGCGAAGACCCGCAAGGAGGTTCAGTCAGAATTCTCCCACTCCACCACCCACACCCACACTAGCCCTCCCCACTTCAACTCACTCCATCTGCCATCTGTCTCTTCAACCACCCCACCTCATACCCCTCTGGTCCCCCGGCCCCTCCCCTAATTCAACTCTTTATTCCAACGATTTTTTCCCTCACTTAGTAAAGCCGGTGTTGTTTACAAGACTACTGTTGCTGTACAATTGTTTCTCTGCGACAATGCTTATTTTTTTAAAGGTTGGAAATTGTGTTTTGTTTTAATGTCTTTTCCCACGAAATGATAAGATTATGGAATTTAGAAATATTCTTAGAAGCTACTGGCACTACTGGTTGGATGTGTGTGTGTGTGTGTGTGTGTGTGTGTGTGTGTGTGTGTGTGTGTGTGTGTGAATGAGGGAGTGATGGGAGAGAGCGCGCGAGAGAGAGAGACAGAAAGAGAGAGACAAAGAGAGAAAGCTAGCTAGCTAGCTAGCAAGCAATATTTATAGTGTTCACATTCAAACTACAAAGAATGGAATACCTTTTTTTTTCTAGTCTACGCGACCGCATTTTACTGGCGGCTGGGAGTGGTTGGAGTCTCAAATTACATAATATTTATAACCATAAAATTGCTGTAACCGGACACTTAATGCATTAACACAAGCATGCAAAGCCATGATGAAGCACTTTCCCTTGCAAAAGATTGCAGCCTCAAAAACATTATCTAGATGTAAAAATAAAATTTGATGGTGTTGTCTTGTTTAGCAAAACACCCATTGCGCCTGATGCTCAGAACGCATGAAGTGGTCAATAAAATATGCTCTATCTATGGTCTCTACAAAATTATATCACTTACAAATGGCAGAAACAGTGATACTTTCCACGAATTTTAAACTATCTGACAGTGTAAATAGGCGACCTTGACGCTAGCCGAGTGTCAGTGATCTATCAAGCATAGGCTGTGTGTAGGTGTATTCCTTTAACAGCCTTTGACACTCAAACTGGAGTCAGCGTCACCGTGGGACCGACTGCTCGATATCAGCCAAAGATCTATTGAATAGACAGCATCACAATTTCTGTGAGAGGAATAAAACAGCCCCTTGTAAGAATTGCAAGAATTTATGTCAAAACATTTAACTCCTGCTGAATAGGACGTTATTTGACGACGTTGTACAACACACGGTAATCAGCTGTTATGACTCGCGACAGTATTTTACGTGAAAATACTCAACTTGCCGCTACTTTTCAAGAGCTGGAATATTTTATCCGACACCGGAGGTTCCACAATCCTGATTCAGAAGATTATGTTGGCGCATTTGGCTTCCCTCAACAAAGACTCCGGATGAATTTTTTTAATAGATGATTTTTACTGTGTGTGTGTGTGTTTGTGTGTGTGTGTTTGTGTGTGTGTGTGAAAGTGTGTGCCTTTTGCTATAAGGCGTATGCTGAGAGAAAGAAAGAGGAGAGTGAATGAGAGAGAATTGATGACGTGATAGTGCCTATGCATGCAATAAAGGCCTTTATACAATCATGGTCAAGCTCGAATACTGTCTTTGATGTCTTCACTCCTCTAAATGCATAATATATTCATGCAATATATGAGAATAAAATCGTGAAATGTTTATTGATGGAGGGAGAGGTGAGGGGGGGGGGGAGAGGGAGAGAGCCCAGGGTGTGATCTTGCTCTTTGTTTAATTGACTTATTGCCTTGTTTATTTGGTAGCGAAACTTTGCTACACATGCACTATTTTTGTCTTTAACTTCGTGGAGTGCAGTAGCAGTAATGATAAATTAAATAGCATTCAAGAATTAGACCTAAAATCATAGGTAGATATATCTAAAGCTCTGATATAATTTATTCTCCAATTGGTCAATTCTTGTATTGTCTATTGTATGCAAAGTATGACGTCAAATATAAAAATGTTCTTTAAAAAAATAAAATAAAAGAACATTAAAAAAAAAAATAAAAAGACAATTTTTGATACGTTAATTTAAAAAAGGCATAAATTATAATGACGATGTAATTTTCAAGAAGCTAATCATTCAAACGTGTACCATTTATCATTGAAATTAAATATATAAAATATATACTGATTATTTAAAACGATCCGTAGAGTTCAAATTTCAGTTTTAACAAACGTTTCATCAGAACAGCTTATGTTTGATGAATTAGGTTAAATAGTTATATTTATCATTATATATTAATTACGCATAGATTAATCTGTAAGTATTTCTCAATTAATATAATTTTAAATACATTTTCCGCGATGATTGGAATAAGCATGTATGTTGTCATCTGGCTTTCTTACCCATTCATAAATCATAAATAAGCAATAACAATAGATTTGTTATATAATTATATCGTTATATTAATTTTTGATCATGTTAATTCATTTATTTTAAATTTAAGTTAGTTAGTTATTCACTGCCTACAGGGTCCAGCGGGACTGCAAAGAGCCGAATCAGGACCACACAATCAAGACCAAAACTTCGCTGAAAAAGAAAAACAACTTCATAGGAAGCCCCAGTGACCATTGGGCAGAAAGCGTCCAATATTCCCAAGTTGATCCAACAGACCTCAAACACAAAGGAGGAGTTTTGTCCCGGAAGAGTTTTCAAGAAAAAAAGGTAGGTGACTGGTCTAGCGAAGAAGAAGATAGTATAGTAGATTGATAGAACAGAGTAGGAGTGAGAAAGAACAAAGAAGAAAGACAGCGGCAGTGGGAATTTAAAGCACTAAACTTCCAGAAAGTGGGGATACTATTTAAAATTTAAGTTAATCTGTTTTTAAGTTACTATGTTGTCTAATATCGCATATATGAATAGACGTTAACTGAAATAAATAAAGTAGCACAGTGGTCTGGGCAACACGCTAATGTTTCTTGAAGCAACGTCAAGACCGGTTAGTACTTGGATGCGAGGCCATGCTTGGAAGGCAAATATTAAACGAGAACAACAACAAAACCCCTTCCCCACACTTTACCCTCCTCCCCACCCCCATAAAAGCTATAATGTGACTCACATGCTCCTTATGGAACTAGAAAATGAGTGAACAGAAAAAAAATGAAATGATCGAATTAAAATGCAAATACCGACTTTTTTCGATGTTCTTGACCTTGCGATGACATTGACCTCCGGCTCCATATACACTCATGTACAGTCAAATATTAAAGTGCAGCAAACTTTTGTATTACGCTTTTAAAATAAGGGTGACGTTGGGATGACCTTGCCCGACAGTGACCTTGGGATGACCTTGAGCCTCACGTGATCTCTCATGCAAGTCTGATCAAATAACTCAAAGTTGTTGCATACTATGGGTTAAATAAACAGCCATCCACTTTACGATGAATTATTTTTTGGTATGTTTTTGAAAGGCCTAAAATGACCTTTACCTTCAAGATCAACACAAACACGGAACTCATAAAAAGATCAAACTATCATCTCTAAATACAACTAGTTTGAACTTTATATCACTCATAGTTTAGTGTCAAGGCCACAAGCCGACTTTGGACATCTCCAGTGACTTTGACCTTGAAGTGAGGTTGACCAAATTTGCATAGTATGTTTCACTGGTATGCATCGTGCGTCAAAGAATTATATGTTCAATGTTAATAACCTAGGAAAACAGCAAAATTGTGTGAAAAATTGTCATTTGTTCTTACTAACATTTCATTTGACCTTTGGCATTGACCTTGAAGTTTGGTTGTGATAGTTGAAATAGGCTGCGAGTATTTAGCCCCTTTAAAGTTTTTGCACAGACAGACAGAGGGACGAACGGACTTTTTTTTTCGATATCATTTTTGGACTATTTATGACTCATATCGCACAGATTTGCGAAAATGTGGAGAAAAAAATCGGGGGGTTGAGTACATAGACTCACATTGCTATGTGTGTGAGTCAAACTATCCTATCCTATCCTATCCTAACCCGTAACTTAAAAAGGTCGTTGGGGCACCACAGATGATCGTTTAACCAGCGTACTACATCTTTCTCTGTCCTCAGCAACCCAGATGGCTTCGTTCAGTATCAAACCAGTTCATTATCGAATGTTGTCCTCCCACCTCTTTTTCTGTCTTCCCCTTCTCCTGCCTCCTTGCACCGTGCCTTGCTGGACGGTTTTTACAAGGCCCGATGCTCTGGTGACGTGGCCATGCCATCGGAGTTTTTATTTCTTCACCACTGTGAGCATGTCATCATGTTGTGAAATGGCTTGTGTGATGGTCTATCGGACTTCGTTGTTGGTGGTGTGCTTGGTATAGGAAACACCCAAAAGTTTTCTGTAGCACCTTATCTCCATGATTTGTATTCTTGAATTATTGTAGATCTGCTGTGAGGGTCCATGTTTCGCAAGCACATCGGAAAATGGAGATGACAAGGGAGCACAGCAGCCTTACCTTGGAATGTAGACTGATGGTCCTGTCTTTCCAAATGGGATTCAACCTTGTCAGGGCAGCAGTTGTTTGTGCGATCCTAAAGAGGACTTCCTGTTGGGACCCATTGTCTGATACAATAGCTCCTAAATATTTGAAGCTATGCATGGTGTTGAGGGATTGGCCTTGGACTTTGATGTCCGTGTTGATGCCTTTTGTGTCGTTGGTCATCATTTTGGCCTTCTCTCCACTTATTTCCATTCCATAGGCTCAGGAACTGGTGTCAAGCCTATGTACCCGCTGTTCAAGTTCGTGTTCCTCTCCAGCCAATCAATGTCATCCACAAAACAGAGGTTAGAATTTGCTCTACACACTATGCTGACTGTGCCTTCGTGATCTGCAAGGGCATCTGACATGAGGCGCTCTAGGAAGATGTTAAAGAGTGTTGAGGAGTGTAGGCATCATTGACGTACACCGATTGTTGTTCTGAACCAGTTCCCGATGGCGCTGTTGTGGAGGCATGCACTGGTAGCCTTGTCATACAGACCTTTGATGACTTGAATAATGTTAGGGCTGATGTTGAACACTCTCATGGTTGCCTACAAAGCTGCAAGTCAGATTCGGTCAAACGCTCTCTTGAAGTCTACAAACACTTGATATAAATGTTGTTGGTGCTGTAGTTATTTCTCGCAGATTATTCTGAGGTTGAAAATCTGTTCAGTGGTACTTCGCCCTGCCCTGAATTCTGCTTGTTCTTCGGGCTATGATTTGTTCAGCTTGGGGTTTCAATCTGCCGAGTATTATTTGTAGGAGGATCTTGCTGGGACCGTCGTCGTCACCATCATCATCATCATCATCATCATCATCATCATCATCATCATCATCATCATCATCATCATCATTATTACTAATGTTCGTATTAATATTATTTTTTAAATTACTATTACTATTATCCGTGTTGATGTTCTTATATAGTGTTATAGCGCTTTAGGTTAAAGGCGCTGGGCGATCAAGGATCTAACTCAAACCGCCCCCTTGCTGCTTTGTAGACCTGGGGATGGGTAGTAGGAAATGATCAGCGGGAATACAGACCAAAGGGGTGGAGGAACATAGACATGCTCCCAATAAACTGAGCAATAATAATGCAGTTCTTGACAAATAAAATACGGGGCAAACGGTTGTTGTATGGCTGGGAAAATGAGGTACGACACACACACACACACACACACACACACACACACACACACAAACGCACACACACCTACGCATGCACACAACACACATACAGGGTTATGTTACGGACGCAAAAAAAGATGGGGGGAAAGACACACACAAAAACATTCACGGGGTTGGAGGAATTTATTGTGCAATTGTGCACGTGCTTCACACGGTGCGTTGAATCAAAAGGAAATTTGGGAGGGATTTCTGGAGACGAGGGAAAGAATAAGAAAACGGGAGAGGATGGGCAAGCGGTGGAGGAGTAAAAGATATTAAAGTAAAGGAGGGGGAGAAAGTGTGTGTAGTGGTGGGATGATGGAAGGGGGTTGTGAGTGGAATAGGGGACAGCGTTGAGAGGTGTCCTGAGAGAAGAACCAGTTTGTATAGACAGTAGTAGCAGTTAGTAGGTTAGACATGACTAGGACAGGAGGGAGGGATTTTGGAGACGATAGATCGAAATGAACAAGAGGAGAGAAAAGGCGGGTGTGATGGAGGTGGAGGCGTTGTGGGGTCGGTGGAAGTGGAGACGTGTTCTTATTGAATGGGGGGAGGGGGGATGGGGGATGATTGGGTGTGAAAGAATGTTGTAAAAAGAGACACGGTGACTTGCATTTAGTAACAGTTCGTAAATATATGAAAGAAGTCTTTGCCCAGTCACTACAGTGTCATACACACACATACAAACACACATAACAGTCCCTTAATGTTCTTTGTACTTTGACTTGTGCCTTCAAAACACTGGAAGAAAGCACTAGAAAACCTTAAATAACATTCTGCTTGTAAATATCACCAAGATGCACTGGAACGAAGTGAGAATTTTCTTCAAACAATGAGTAAACCGGTGTAACGTGCCGAAAGCGTCCCTGCCCAATTTAACTCCCGGGAGTAAAACCAGGCCGTCCCAGATTTACTCCAGGGAGTTATTCTGTTCCTGGACCAGATTGACCCCCAGCCTGTTCCAAAATCACTCTCTGGAAAATTAAGATTACATAGGAACAATTGATGTTATGCACTCTACTGTGTTCCAGATCAGCCTCCCGGGAGTTAGTTTGGCGCACATTTTTCAGTACCAGAATGACTCCCGGGAGTTAAAGTGGGTCTGTCCTGAAACAGCCCCCCTTGCAACAGAGGGTAAATCTGGGACTGGCCAAAATGCACTCCCGGGAGTCATTCTGGGACAATTTTAGATGTGACAAAACGGCCCCTGGGGGGTCAATCTAGAACCGATGAGAGTCAGATTGGGTCAGGCCCAGACTGGACCCCTCTAGCCTAATAAAAGGAGCAATTGGAGACTGCGTCAGTAATCTCATCAGACAAAATCATGGGAGTAAAACGGGGACAAGACCAAAACAGGTCCCCTAAAAAAAATGCCTGTAAAATATAATGAAAGGGGAGTCAAACGGGGAGGGGACCAAAACTGCCCCCCCAACCCATCAGATGCAGCTAATACTGCATAGGGGAGTCAAACGGGGACAGGACCAAAACCGCCCCCCCTCATCACCCACCCATCAGATGCAGAAAACACTGCACAGGTTAGGTCAAACGGGGACAGGACCAAAACCGCCCCTCATACACAATTAGTTGTAACTACAAAACACTGCACAGGGGAGTCAAACGGGGACAGGACCAAAACCGCCCCCCTACCCACCACATGCAGCAAACACTGAACAGGGGAGTCAAACGGGGAACAGGACCCAAACCGCCCCCCCCCCCCCTTAACCCATCAGATGCAGAAAACACTGCACAGGGGAGTCAAACGGGGACAGGACCAAAACCGCCCCCCCCCTCCCACTACCCATCACATGCAGCAAACACTGCGCAGGGGAGTAAAACGGGGACAGGACCAAAACCGCCCCCCTCCCTATTACAAGAAGCAAACACTGCACAGAGGAGTCAAACGTGGACAGGACCAAAGCCGCTTCCTGTCCCCGTTTGACTCCCCTATGCAGTGTTTTCTGCATCTGATGTTTAAGGGGGGCGGTTTTGGTCCTGTCCCCGTTTGACTCCCCTGTGCTGTGTTTTGTAGTTACAACTAATTGTGTAGGAGGGGTGGTTTTGGTCCTGCCCCCTTTTGACTTCCCTGTGCAGAGTTTGCTTCTTCTGATGAATAGGGGGGGGGGGGGATTGGGGGGGCGGTTTAGGTCCTGTTCCCGTTTGACTCCCCTATGCAGTGTTTCCTGCATCTGATGTGTAAGGGGGGCGGTTTCGGTCTTGGCCCCGTTTGACTCCCCTATGCAGGGTTTTCTGCATCTGATGTGTAAGGGGGGCGTTTTTGGTCCTGTCCCTGTTTAACTCCCATGTGCAGTGTTTGATGCACCTGATCGGTAGGGGTCGGTTTTGGTCCTGTCCCCGTTTGACTACCCTACTTACGTTGATTAGGTGAGGGGGCGATGTTGGGCCTGTCCGTTTTTAACTCCCCTATTAAAAACTAAGAATACATTGCAAAGACAAGAGAATTTGGAGGCTGTTTTGGTCCGGTGATCCAGTTTTACTCCCGGGAGTCATTTCTGAACTGGTTGGGGGTCAATCTGGTCCAGGACCAGAATAACTCCCGGAAGTTCATCTGGGACGGCCTGGTTTTATTCCCGTGAGTTAAACTAGGCCAGGGACGCTTTCAGCACGTTACACTGGCAACAAGCGTGATCAGTTTGCTTGATACTCAAGCTGTGGAAAGGGTTTAATTCAACCGCAAGATTCTTGCAAGCTTTGCTGAGACTGTTCTGTTGTGCGGACGGCAAGGGTTTGCACTGAGGGGCTCCAGAGATGACGGGGTATTAGAGGAAGAGAACGCGAGCAACTTCAACACACTGCTTGAATTTCGCATCAAGGTAGAGGACGACTGTCTCGGCGAACATTTAAAGACGTGCGACCCTCCTCGTACTACCTACGTCTCGAAGACCACTTAAAATAAAATAATTGACATAATTGCTAATCAAATCACAGCGAATCTGCTTGATGAGATCCGCGAAGCAAAGTACTTCACTGTTCTGGCGGATGAAGTCACTGATATCAGCAACTGGGAGCAGTTGTCCATCGTCTTAAGGTTTGTAGACTCTGACTTTAACGTCAGGGAAGAATTCTTGTGTTTTGTTTCCTGTCACAAGATAACAGGGGAAGGAATCGCAAACAACATATTTCAGTGTCTAGACAATTGGGGTTTAGACCCACAGGATCTCAGAGGACAAGAGTATGATGGCGCCGCTAACATGGCGGGCAGATTTCAAGGGGTGCAGGCCCGTATACCACAAATCAATGACAATGCATTGTACGTCCATTGCGCCAGCCACTGCCTGAATCTTTGCGTGCAGGGTACCCCACATTATGAGCATGTTCAATGACTTGAAGGAAATATCCATTTTCTTTTCTTCTTCTCCAAAGCGCCAGCGGAAACTTGAAGAAGTCTTGAGCAGCAATTCAAATGACACAAAAAGAAGAAGCTGGTAGACCTGTGTAGAACAAAGTGGATGGAGCGGCTGATGGCACTGGACACGTTCCATGAAATGCACAGCAGTGTATGCGACTGCCTCAGCCAGATGATGGCTGAAGGACTAGGCAGCGGGGACGCAGACACTTTAACTCGATAGTCGGGCCTACTCAAGAGCCTTCAAAGCAGCAGTGTAATTGTTGCGCTGGTAACTGCAAAGAATGGCTTGGCATATATTAAGTGTCCCACCGTGCAGTTGCAGAAGAAAGAGAATAACATCACAAGTGCGTATCAGGAGATACGCAATGTGATCTCCTATTTGCAGGGCTTGCGAAATTCCATTTGAGGACTAGTTTCGACGAGCCACAGCTTTTGCTGCAGATGCTGGAGTTGCCCCGACAGGGCCACAGGCAGACTCTGAGAGACAACCAGAGCAGTACTACCGACGGTCTGTGGCTATCCTCTTTGTAGATTTTCTTCTGCTCCAACTTCAGCAAAGATTTGGCCAACCTGAAGTTGCAGCAAACGGGCTGATCTTAGTGCCGTCAGCTTTACTGAAGTCAACGCACCCTGGATTCAACACTGTTCCAGCAGGCGTCGCAGTCCTGACTAAACTTTGGCAGGCCGATATGCCTACCAGCCATGACATCCCTGCTGAATGGGATCGCTGGGTGAACAAATGGCACAATTCCAAGTCTGAAACGCCACATACGACCACAGCAGCGTTAAGGCATGTGAAAATGACTTGTTTCCAAACATCCACATCCTGCTAAAACTGCTGTGCACCCTGCCAATCACCACGGCGGAATGTAAAAGAACGATTTCCACACTAAAAACTCTGAAGACATGTCTACGTTTCTCCATTGGTCAAGATCGATTAAATGGGCCGATGCGCACCCACAAAGACAGGCCAGTCGATTTGCAACAAGTGGTAAATGTCTTTGCAAGACAGTATCGAACAAGGAAGGCATTGAAAACACGTTCTCTTGAAGTAAATTAGATGTCTAGCTCTATGTCTAACCATAACCCCTGGGTCTGCGTATTTTGCTTGGAAACGGAACATGTATGTACGTTGCCAGCTTCTCATGTGTTTGAGGTATGAATACTATCCTATCCTATCCTATCCCATAACTCGGAGGTCGTAGGGGCACCACAGATGATCGTTTAACCAGCGTACTCCATCTTTCCCTGTCCTCAGCAACCATGATTGTTTCGCTCAGTGTCAAACCAGTCCATTCTCGAATGTTGTCCTTCCACCTCTTTTTCGGTCTCCCTCTTCTTCTAACTCCTTGCACTGTGACTTGCAGGATGGTCTTTGCAAGACCTGATGATCTGGTGACGTGGCCATACCATCAGAGTTTTGTCCAATGGCTTGTGTGATGGTCTGTCGGACTTCGTCGTTGGTGATGTGCAGGGTATAGGAAATGCCCAGAAGTCTTCTGTAGCACCTCATCTCCATGCTTTGTATTCTTCGTTGGAGATCTGCTGTGAGGGTCCATGTTTCGCAAGCATATAGGAAGATGGAGATGACAAGGGAGCGCAGCAGCCTTACCTTGGAATGTAGACTGATGGTCCTATCTTTTCAAATTGGCTTCAATCTCGCCAGGGCAGCAGTTGTTTGTGCGATCCTAAAAAGGACTTCCTGTCGGGACCCATTGTCTGATACAATGGCTCCTAAATATTTGAAGCTATGCACTGTGTTGAGGGATTGGCCTTGGACTTTGATGTCCGTGTTGATTCCATTGGTGTTGTTGGTCATCATTTTGGTCTCCTCTGCACTAATTTCCATTCCATAGGCTCTGGAGGTGGTGTCAAGCCTCTGTACCAGCTGTTCAAGTTCTTGTTCATCTCCAGCCAATCCATCAATGCCATCCGCAAAACGGAGGTTTGAGATTGCCCTTCCCCCTATGCTGACTGGGTCTTCGTGGTCTGCAAGGGCATCTGACATGATGCGCTCTAGTAAGATGTTGAAGAGCGTTGGAGAGGGTAGGCATCCCTGACGCACACCGATTGTTGTTCTGAACCAGTTTCCGATGGTGCTGTTGTGGAGGACTGCACTGGTAGCATTGTTATACAGGCTTTTGATGACTTCAATAATTTTAGGGCTAATATTGGACACTCTCATGGTTGCCCACAGAGCTGCATGCCAGACTCGGTCAAACGCCTTTTTGAAGTTTACGAACACATGATATAGATGTTGTTGGTGCTGTAGGTATTTCTCGCAGATTATTCTGAGGTTGAAAATCTGTTCAGTGGTACTTCGCCCTGCCCTGAACCCTGCTTGCTCTTCAGCTATGATTTGTTCAGCTTGGGGTTTCAACCTGTTGAGTATTATTGTCAGGTATGCATACAAAGAGCGCAAATACTGAGTACTGTAGGTTTTGTTTTGTGTTGCGTCATTTACTAAGGTTCCTCATCCCTTTCCTAACCCTTCTTCCTTATTATCATTGGGATCATTAAAACACTTAACTATTATCATCATAACCATTATTAAATTATACTAATGAATCAATATATTTTAAAATCCACGAATGTCTTCCAAATGTTTTATCAGTTGCAATGAACAGCTTTTCTCAGTTTGTCTTTCGCATGTGTAATGCCCGTCAAACTCAGTGCTGTACCCCTCCACCCACCCTCTCTTTCCCTTCCCCCCCCCCCCCAAAAAAAAAGAAAAAAGTATTCACTGCTTTTCATTAAAGTTGCAAAGAGGGTTCGAATTATTTAAGTTTTTATTTATTTATTTATTTATTTAGTGTTTTTCAATTAAAACATCGCAGTTTTTAATCACTTTTGTTAGATCCCCTTTTCAAGGTTCACCTAGCACCAGATTGGACCATTTTGTATCCTTGGAAAAAAAAAATTTCGGGAGGAGAGCTAGAGGCGGCGCGGAGGGGGGAGGGGGGGTGCCTCTAGAAGGCTCGGCGCTTCGCTCCTTCGCTTAACCCGATAACAAGTTTGCCCACCCCCCTACCCCCCCTC
Source organism: Oncomelania hupensis (assembly GCA_036898135.1). NCBI lineage: Eukaryota > Metazoa > Mollusca > Gastropoda > Littorinimorpha > Pomatiopsidae > Oncomelania > Oncomelania hupensis. Next base: position 21,505,233 of record CM072523.1, on the reverse strand, counting down.
CAACTCCCCTGAAAAGCTTAGGTCCGGCCCTGATTGAGATTGTATAGGTACTGAAATGAAAAACCACTTTACTGAAGTAGGATACCAGATGCCTCGTTGAGATGCAGAAAGTGGAAGATAATGGTTCAATGAAGTGATGGGGGACAAAACAGCGTAATTAAAGGAGAGATGAGCACCGGGTGGTGCTACACTTTACAGGAATATAGTAGTAGCACAGGCGCCTGTATATTTGTGGTCAGAGGGGAGAGAGAGAGAGAGAGAGAGAGAGAGAGAGAGAGAGAGAGAGAGAGAGAGAGAGAGAGAGAGAGAGAGAGAGAGAGAGAGCGTCTTTCAATAGGGTACCTATCACCCCGCACCCCTACCCCAACACCCTACATCACACAAATCAATGTTGATTAACTTCATGCAAACACTCATTGAGAAATTGATTAGTCCCCCGTAGCTTTTTTGTGACATAACAGATTGTACTTATTTATTTATTTATTTTGTGACATAACAGATTGCATTTATTTATTTCATCGTTCTCATACAGCGCTTTTCCGGCTAAACAGCTGCTCAAAGCACAGGGTCTAAGGCGCATAGCAATATAACAATAATAATACGTAACCATTTCCACTAGTGTCTTATATTTTCATCGGTCAGGTAGAAAGTGCCTAAAATTGGCCCATCCCAGATGGCAATGTTTCTAACAGAGCTTCCAATATGGAAGTCGTAAGAATACTTACACCGACTACTTACGACTGTTGTCCACGTAAAAGAGAAGAAAAAAAAAATGTCGACCCTCTATGGATTGAATGGCTCTATTAACCTGATGAAACCATTGATGAAGACGCATTTTTAATTCCCGACAAGAAGTACTAGAAGGCGCTAAAAATAGCACATACAAATGTAACATAAATGATCTGTTTCGTCATCGAACGAAATCAAAAGTGCACGACCACAATGTTTGAATCGCATGTCATGATTCAGTTCATAAACCTGCCGCCTTTGATTGAGTTCATACATCTACGGTTAGTGCATTGGACAGAACTGTCTTATTGCTGATATTATACAGAGGTGCCAAAACCCTACTCTTCTTGTCAGTATTTCCGGACCCGTTTGTCAGTATTTTTTAACACTTGTCAGTATTTTTTTCCTCGCAAAACCCATCCAATGACACTATAAAATAACGACAGGCTTCCCTCTGAAACAGCATGCTATTTTCAGTCCTCTAAAATTACGATGAAAATCAGCTTGTTGAACATCACACTTGTTTTACTCTAAAATCACCATGAAAATCAGCTTGTTGAATACATCGACGTTCAGTGAGTGCAGTACTATTATGAGACCAGAAACTGGTACAGAAGCACCGCTTGCAAAGATAACCCTTTACTGGGAACACGTCTGTCTAATTTTTAGCTCTAAACAGGCAAGACATTTTATAATTTTAGAGATATTTCGGGGTACGTTAGTAAAAACACCACATCTTAGGTATTAGTGCATAGATTTAAATGAAATAAAATGCAAAATGAACAGAAAAAAAATCTTTTTTTGATTATCTACCTTTTTATGCTTCTTTTGTTATGTCTTGGTTTTTTTATTACTCCATGTGTTTACAAAAAATTTTTTTTAAAATTCCAAACAAGCCTCCTCCTCTTCTTTACTTCCCTGCCCATCTGAAAGATCGAATGCATGCATGCTACTGACACTAATGACTAATGTCAGTACCGATCTCTTCCTCCGACTTAAAGTCTATTTCTCTCACTTTAATGGCTGATAAATGGAAGCCTGTAAACTCGCCTTTATCAGTCGAAGAATCCAAACCATCCATTTTAGACACTCACACATTTTTATTTATTTTTTACATCGATAAAACGAATGTATCAAAGAGAAAACTTGTGGAAATGCAGTCGATTGTTTTCACAACAGAATTAACCGGAAGTCAAATGCCGGAAGTCTCGCAATCTTTCAAACAACGCAAAAATATAACCAATGGTTGATACGGACGCTTTTGGGCGTTTTGCCTGTTTAGACTGTAGGCCGCTTTCGGCCGCTCTGCCCGGTAAAGGGATAAACGATCGGCAACTTCTTCTCCGTATTTTTATTAAAGCTACCGTATTTCCGTATTTAATTCACTTCACCGGAATTAAATACGGTCAATCCGTACTGGTTGGCACCTCTGGATATTTACTTCAGATACTGCGAATATAACAATAACGCCGACGGAATGTCGAAATTCCAACTTCTGTGCTATATGCTAACAAAAACATTCTCCACAAGTGCCGGTTTTTTTTTTATTGTTTTTTTTTTAATAGCGGCGTGGGCAACGTCCTCAATTTTTAATCAGTACGACACTATAGACCTACTGTCAACTGACGTGCAATGCTGATTTTCGTCAAATTGATTCCATCTGCCAAGAATTTTTCAGCGTTTATATAATGCGAAGGCGTGAAGCTGTAAAGTTTGTTCAGAATTAAATTGTGCCGCAAATGTGTCCAATGCGTGAAATACATGCTGCATTCTTTGGAATGTATTGTGTGAAGTGGTCCTTGATATAGCCCTATAAACAGCCTTGGTGTATTTATTGTTTTGGCAAATCTCCCGTTTTATATTTTGATTCGATGAATGTTATCAGCATGTTGGCGTGAAATCTATATATATAAATTGCTTAGCCGGAAGTCCTTCTTCGCCTCTACTATAAAGTTTGTCCGGTATGGACGCTGATCTGGGCAGGTGCTGGCCGCTGCGGATCGGCCTGCTGTGTGCTCAAAACCAGCCAAATCGTTATAGCCGACATTTCCTTACCGAACGTTTAACCGTTTCTGAGATAAATAAATAAACAAAATGTCCACAAACTGCAATAGCCTCATTCCGCGAGCTTCCATTAAAAATCAAATTGAGGTTTCAGCATGTTTTCCCATATAGACCAAAAAAATTGATGGTCTTTCCAGGAAGCGTTGGTAGCCTACTTAGTAAAACATTCGTCTACCGTGCAGAGCGACTGTCACAGGGCAGTCTGTGGTAGAAACTGGGCAGGTTGTGGGTGAAGAGTATAATGGGTTAGAGGTGTAACTGCGTGTTTTGGTGTGCGTGGTTATAAGAGTTGAAGCGTGCAAAGCGTGATTAAGCAGCATAGGTCGGTTAGCCAGTTGGGAAATAACTCACCTTTTGCAGAACAGGTTTTGATAGAGCTACTGGGTAGACGTGTTTGTCTTGTGCTCTGGGTTCGTTGGTGTGTTCTGTGAATATAGGGTAGGACGGTTAATGACGAACTATATTAACTGGTCCAGAATAATACTAGTTGTGAAAGTTGCTTTTTCTACAGTGTCACACTCAGTGTGGAGTATAGTAAAAAATAGCAAAGTTTGGTGTTAGTGTGGTAGCTTAGCATCGAGGAAGTGTCTGCTAAGAGAAGCTAGGCACTACATGGATTACCCTATTGGAGTACTTTCGTAGGAAGCAGTGGAGAAGGGCTACGGAGTACGTTTACATTTGAACCGTGTGGGTGAGTGGAGTGGTGGTATTTTCCTCACTGTGCTCAGTAACCTAGTGCCGGCTGTTTGGGGTTAGGTACGGAAGCTGTGCGCAAGGTTAAGGAAGGATGAGAAGGTTTGCACGGTGGAAGGGGAGATTGAGGGAAGAGAATGAGGTAAGTTGGAAGTGGTTGCTGTTGTTGTTGTGGTGGCTGCTTGATATGAATAATGTGTTGATGTTTACATATATTCATTTGCAGCATTGCTCATTACATTGCATTCATGATTTCATTGCGTTATATGATATGCGTTGTTTACAAGTGACAATAACAGTAGCAAAAAGGGAAATAAGCGAGAGAGAGACAAGGAGGGGGAAGCGGACAGCAGTTGTGTCCCCTCAAGCATCAGAAGTTTGTTGAGTAGGAAAGGGGGGGGAAGGTGTGATGGAAGGGAGGGGGACAGAAGCAGGTAGACAGGATATTAACGATGCGACAAGCATGTTGCAGGTTCGACAGTTCGTCGTTCGACAATTCGTCAACTGGTCAACGTTATTCAACGTCAACCAGCGTCGTGCGTCAACGACGACGGCACTTGGTCGGGTGGACCTAAACATCATCATCGCCATCCGTAACGTTCCGTGTTCATCGTTGTCTACGCGTCCTCATCATTAACTTCATCATCATCATTCCTCAACCCCACCCTTCCTGTAGTGGTTGTGACGTGGGTGGACGGAACCCGGCCTCGACGTCGCGGTGTGGCTGACTGTAGGAGTCCAGCTGTGTGACGTCGACAGTGGCAGGGCTGCCGCGACTACTGCGTCACCATCATCATCTCATCACCATCGTCAGCGGCGAGTGGGGGCGGTAACGCTACCGCGTATGGTCATCAACAGCACCGGTCCGACATCAGCTACAGGAAGAGGAAGGATACCGTTACCGGGACTTCGTAAGCCGACGTTGCAAGGAGGCGACAGGGACTTCATTCCTCCAGGTTGGCTCTTTCCTTGTTGTCCCTCTCCTAACGCTTGAACCCCCCTTCTTGTTTGTTTACGTGCAACGGACATTGGCTGTGCACGGTTCGATTCATGGACCTTGGTTGATTAGCAACCCTCGATCATCCTGATGTACCATTTCATTGTTTCATTGAACCATTGATTGTTTCATCACCATTTTCTTCGTTTCATGTGTAAATGTTGTATGTGTATGAGTGTGTGGCTTGAATGAATAAATAGTTTGAAAGTGGTATATATAATTGTTGTGTTTTCATCCCTTCACGTCTGCGGGAAATCGTCATTCTGTCTGGGCTGTCTGCGTGCGTAAGTTGTTTGTTTGTGGCGTCTGCTTAGACCGAGTCGTGGCGGTGACATATGGTGGAGATGCAGGGTAGTATGAGTGTGTCCAGACGTGAAGTTGTCTTGTGATTGTCCTGTGGTGTCCGAGTGTGTGAGGCGTGACTTGGTGAGAGTGTGCACCCCAGCGGGTGGTTGGAGGGAGTCAGGTCGCTGTTTAGCGAAGGCTTACAGCCGGCCTGGGTTCGACCACACGTGGAGGGAAGGAGCCATTGCACTCTCCAGCCGGTTCGCTACCTCGCGGGCCAGTTTCCACTGTTTGAGTGGGAGGAGGTGGGTGATAGGTAGAGAGATAGCTTAGTTTAGGTAGTTAGTATCTCAGGCTAGGCTAGGTAAGGTTACGTAGGGATTTTGACTTGTTGTTGTTGGTTGTTGTTGCTTCTCTTGTAAGCAGGATGGCATCGATCGAGGAGGCTGAAGGAGTGTCTCCGATCGCGGCTCGTACGCGTTCTCGCGTGGGTGTCACGTTGGACGAGCGGGCGACGACGGCAGCAGCTGATGCAGAAGTCACCGATCTACCTTCTACGATCGAGCAGCGGAGATCGCCAGTCAGGTCATCGCGTCGTGGGTCAGTGGACGAGGAGTTGACGACGTTTGAGGCCAGAGACACAGGGAGTAACCCTTTTCCGACGGGATTTGGTGTGACTGGCGGGATGTCGACAGGCGCCGACTTCTCCGGAGACCAAGATCACTTGAGTGATGCAACGAGGCCGAAGAGGTTAGAGATCAATCCCTACCGTTCGATCTACAAGGTCGAGGCGGCACCGACGCCGAGGACGGGACCGTTCGCGGACGAGACGCCGATGGAGAGGATCTTGAGGCTCGCCAAGCGGGAGGGATTGAAAGGTCAGGCAGCGTTAGACTACGCGATGGACCAAGCGGCGAGGGAGATAGAGCTGATGACGAGGGCGAGCGAGAAAGACGCAGATCGGAGGGAGAGAGAGAGGGAGATGGAGATGAAGGCGAAGGAGAGAGAGAGGGAAAGGGAGCACGAACTAGCGATGGCGCAACTTACGTTACAAGGCGGCGCCGCCAACCGCAGGAATCGTCAACCCGAGTTCGAGACGGTCAAGCTCAGGTTACCCTTCTTCGAGGACAAGGACGACCTCGAGACCTACCTGTGTCAGTTTGAGCGGTTCGCCAAGGCACAAGAGTGGAACAAGGACACGTGGGCTATTCGCTTGGGAACCTTGCTGAAGGGGAAGGCGAGGGAAGTTTACGTCGGCTTGAATGAGGACGACTCTGCCGACTATGAGATCCTGAAGGCAGCGTTGTTGGTGCGTTTCAACCTGACGGCCGAGACGTATCGCAAGACGTTTCGCCAGCTACGAAGGGAGCCACCAGAGACTTTCAAACAGTACCTACGGAAGTCGGAGTTGTTCCTGGAACGCTGGATGGGACTCGCGAACAAGAAGGCCACGTACGGAGACTTGCTGGACTTAGTGCTGATGGAGCAGCTAGTCAACGGTTTGACGCCAGAACTGGTCACGTTCGTGCGCGAACGCAACCCAGCGACGGTGGAGGAGGCCGCGACGTTGGCACAGCAGTACGTCGACGCCAGGGCAGGAACCAACTTACGTTTCCCACCACGTCAACCCTTTACACCCAGGGATAAGAGCGAGGGTCGCAAGCCAGCGGGACCACGACCCAACTCGCCTGACAAGAGGGAATGCTACAGCTGCGGGCAGAAAGGGCATCTGAAGCGGGATTGTCCGAAACGCAGCGAGCGGAGTGGAGCAGCGTTGCGCGTCTTGAAGGAGGCAGGCAAGAGGGGAGATCCTCGGTTCCAGAGCCAAGTGGTAGTAGAAGGTGTTCCGCTGACGGCCGTGAGGGACACGGGGGCCGACCTGATATGCCTGCGGAAAGGAGAGGTTGCTAACCTCGAGTACACGGGACGCACGCGGCGCGTCGGATTCGCCATTCGACAGTTGTCCAAGTCACTGCCGACGGCGTGGGTGCAGTTGGAGTCACCATTCTACACCGGGGAGGTGGAAGTAGTGGTGGTGCCATACTTGACCTACCCAGTGGTGATCGGCAACTGGGCGAGGACGGAACGGCAACCAGACACAGCACTGCCTGTATTCGTCGAGGGAGCCGCAGAGTGTTGCGCGGTGCAGACTCGAGGACAAGCGGCCAAGGAGCAAGATGCTGCGGAACCATTGGTGGTCGGACCAAAGAGCATAGATTATAAGAGGGAGAACTGAGCTGACTTGTATAGCAAAATTGCGAGACACGAGATACACGATTACCTCCCCTGTCAACTTGCTCAAAGTGGGCTATAAGCAGTTCAACATTGTGTTTGTATTTTTGTTTTTATTCTTTTTTTACGTACTTTTTGCATTTCTTTGTAGGGGAAATTTTGCTGGACAGTATTTTCATGAAATATACTAACATTCATCAGAAAATAACAATATTTTGTATATTTTTTTATCCCCCCCCCCCCCCCCTATTATTTTTTTATTGATTTCTTTGTTAGTAACAATAGGCTTATATATTTTTCTCCTATTATAATTATTATTACTAGCTGTATTGTTTGTTATAATGTAATTTTTTCCTATTATTACTACTAGCTGTACTGTTTGTTATAATGTAACTTTCTCTTATTATTATTACTAGCTGTACTGTTTGTTTTTAATGTAATTTTCTCTTATTATTATTACTAGCTGTACTGTTTGTTATAATGTAACTTTCTCTTATTAGTATTACTAGCTGTACTGTTTGTTATAATGTAACTTTCTCTTATTATTATTACTAGCTGTACTGTTTGTTATAATGTAACATCCTCTTATTATTATTATTATTATTATTATTATTATTACTAGCTGTACTGTTTGTTATAATGTAATTTTCTCTTATTATTATTACTAGCTGTACTGTTTGTTAAAATGTAATTTTCTCTTATTATTATTACTAGCTGTACTGTTTGTTATAATGTAATTTTCTCTTATTATTATTACTAGCTGTATTGTTTGTTATAATGTAATTTTCTCCTAGTATTATTACTAGCTGTATTAGTATATTGTTTCTCTTCCGTATATTATGATGATGGTGATGATGGTTATCATTATAATCTGATTGCAGTTTATAATGCATGCTTGTAGGGACATTTTTATTAAAAGTAAAGAAAGAGATACTTGACATGGCAAACAAGATTTAAAGAAAAACTTGATGTTTATTTTTTGTTACAACATTTTTCAGTGCTTTAAAGCATAAAACAATAGTCTGCACATATTAGAAGTCAATGTGTGCTCACTGACACAGAAATACAGACTATACCAATAAAGGAAAAAAATAAAATGGCAAAAGTCATCAAGCAGTAAAACATGCAAATCTTTTACTGTCCTCATAAACATTCACACGGAATATTGTGTGCATTGTCCATCTACAATAAAATTGAATAATGTTAATACATAAATTAGTTAAAATTACGACAATGACGTTCACATCTCGGATATAAAAAATAAAAATCAACACATATACACACACACCCACCCACCCACATACACGCTAATTAGTATCAAATCAAGCATGTCATCACAAAACTACATGTATAATAATAAAACAGCTTTCTCTCCTCCTTCCCAATCTCTCTTCTAGCAGTCTCAACCCTCATTCACTTGATACAGGTACAAATAGTCTTCATTTCTGTCATAACTGTTCTGCAACCATGTGCATCAGTTGTCAATTGGAACAATGGGTTAATATGAGATTTAAAATAATATCAACATCGAGATAATAACAGCTCTAAAAACAATTACCACTTAGGGAAAAAGCTGTGACATGCAAAGTTACAATTAGGCTAATGTTACATTGAGCTATTTGGAGTTTTATTATACAGTTCGCAATAAAAATATAAAATTACATAACAATACAATTTCAGAGAGCAAGTGGCCTATGACTTATCTCATATACTTAAACAACCAAATGACAGTTTTGATAAACCAAATTGACTGCATAATAAACAAACATGCGTGTGTTTAGTCACAACAGAATATAATAAAATATTTAGCACTAAAATGGGTAACAATTAAAAGTAACTATTTGAATAAATCATACAGACAGCGACAACAACATCAACAACGAGAATAATAATAAATTCATCTTCATCGGCAGACAAGACAAAGAGTGCAAGCATCCCTAGCGACTTGTGAAAAGTGGCCAACACAATAAAAAATTAATTACTAAATGTATGCTCTGGAATTTAAAAAACAAACAAAAATTTTAAATCAGAATAATCCTAATCTTACATCTTTCTGTCTTAATTAGTTGACCGTTAAGGCTTGATTGAAGTGGGTTAGTAATTCAAGTAGGCCTAATTGTGTACAGCCTACTAAGTTATAATTTAGATCAGGAAACTTTGTAGCAACAACGGAAGAGCTAGATCTACAGTGAGCGTTGCACTATGATTACAGAAAAATAATCAAAAACAGGCATGTTAATCAGTGGTTTCTTTTTGTTGTACGTTTTATTCTAGCGGAGGGATCGAATAATCAGAATATATTAATTTGATGATGACCATCCGTTGTGAGATTGTCATTTTCACATCAACAACTGAACAAGAACAAGAAGACATACTACTAAGTCTACTTTACTAGTCTACTCAAATAAGCAAAAAATTCTTTTTTTGATTTCAACTGACCTTTCCTCGTCTTTTGGATACTTGAAAAAGGACTTGCCAACACAACTTTTCTTGTATCTGGCATTAGAGCAACCAATAGCAGTGCAAAAATCGCCGCCGCGTTTCACACGATCTCCGTTTGGCTTTCTACCGCGGGCCATTTTTAACAAGCCGTCAAGAACAGATAACTCTCACTGCCGGCTCTCATTACCCCTTGAAGTTCACCCTCTTATTATCTATGCTCTTTGGTCGGACCGAGTAAGAACGTCGTCGCAACACCGAAGGAGATTCGCCAACTGCAGTTGGGAGACGACGAGCTTGCGAAGGTACGGCAGCTAACAGACCGGAAGGCAGGAAAGGAGGAACGAGGCAAGGGGCAAGTGGCATTTGTCTGGAAGCGAGGCCTGTTGTACCGCGAGTATACACAGGACAAGACAGAGTGGATCACAGCCAGTTAGTGGTACCAACCGAGCTTCGGTCGGAAGTACTGCGCACGGGACACGACACGCCTATGGCTGGACATCTGGGAGCCAAGGGGACCCTAGATCAGGTGTGGACCGAGTTCTACTGGCCGGGGATGTGTCGCGACATCAGGAAGAATTGTGCTTCATGCGACGCATGCCAGCGGACGACACCGAAGGGGCGCGTCAGGAAAGTACCAGTTCAGAGAGCCGGCAAGAGCAGGAAGTTGAAACGGTACGTGGAACGCAGAGCGGAACCAGAGACGACGGTGGCAGTGGTGATTGACCAAGCTGAAACAGAGGGAACGTCAGATATCAGCTATCAGGGCACTGTACCACCGATACCGCTGCGAGCGAGTGAGGGACCAGGAGACGTCCAGATAGACCCGACACTGTCTGCACTTCATCAGAGCCAACTACGGGAAGTGTGCCAGCAGTACGCGAGTCAGCTGACAGATCTACCCCAGCGCACCAACCTGGACGAGTGCGAGGTGGTGTTGACTGACGACAGCCCTGTGCGTATACGTCAGCATCCGCTACCATTTTCACAGGTGGAAGTCGTCAAGGGTGAAGTGGAATCGATGCTGGAGTCGGGTGTTATCGAACCCTGTACATCGCCGTACAGCGCACCGATCGTGCGGGTAAGGAAGAAGGGAGAGGTCACCTGGACAGTCGACTGCCAGAAAGCCTTCAATGATTTGAAGGAGGCGCTGACCAGTGAGCCAGTGGTCAAGTTGCCAAACTTGGACAAGGAGTTCATCCTGAGGACGGACGCACCTCAACAGTGCCAGACTCACCCGATGGGCTATGCAACTCCAGGCCTACGTGTTCACAGTTCGGCCGATTCCAGGAAGAGACAACATCGAAGCGGATTTCCTCAGCAGATCTGACACTGTGGAAGTTTAAGTTTGGAACTCTCCGTAGGTTCGTCTTGGGAGGGGGGGGGGGGGGTGTCACAAGCAGTCTGTGGTAGAAACCGGGCAGGTTGTGGGTGAAGAGTATAATGGGTTAGAGGTGTAACTGCGTGTTTTGGTGTGCGTGGTTATTAGAGTTGAAGCGTGCAAAGCGTGATTAAGCAGCATAGGTCGGTTAGCCAGTTGGGAAATATACTCACCTTTTGCAGAACAGGTTTTGATAGAGCTACTGGGTAGACGTGTTTGTCTTGTGCTCTGGGTTCGTTGGTGTGTTCTGTTAATATAGGGTAGGACGGTTAATGACGAACTATATTAACTGGTCCAGAATAATACTAGTTGTGAAAGTTGCTTTTTCTACAGTGTTACACTCAGTGTGGAGTATAGTAAAAAATAGCAAAGTTTGGTGTTAGTGTGGTAGCTTAGCATCGAGGAAGTGTCTGCTAAGAGAAGCTAGGCACTACATGGATTACCCTATTGGAGTACTTTCGTAGGAAGCAGTGGAGAAGGGCTACGGAGTAGTTTACATTTGAACCGTGTGGGTGAGTGGAGTGGTGGTATTTTCCTCACTGTGCTCAGTAACCTAGTGCCGGCTGTTTGGGGTTAGGTACGGAAGCTGTGTGCAAGGTTAAGGAAGGATGAGAAGGTTTGCACGGTGGAAGGGGAGAATGAGGGAAGAGAATGAGGTAAGATGGAAGTGGTTGCTGTTGTTGTTGTGGTGGCTGCTTGATATGAATAATGTGTTGATGTTTACATGTATTCTTTTGCAGCATTGCTCATTACATTGCATTCATGATTTCATTGCGTTATATGATATGCGTTGTTTACAAGTGACAATAACAGTAGCAAAAAGGGAAATAAGCGAGAGAGAGACAAGGAGGGGGAAGCGGACAGCAGTTGTGTCCCCTCAAGCATCAGAAGTTTGTTGAGTAGGGAAGGGGGGGGGGGAATTTGTGATGGAAGGGAGGGGGACAGAAGCAGGTAGACAGGATATTAACGATGCGACAAGCATGTTGCAGGTTCGACAGTTCGTCGTTCGACAATTCGTCAACTGGTCAACGTTATTCAACGTCAGCCAGCGTCGTGCGTCAACGACGACGGCACTTGGTCGGGTGGACCTAAACATCATCATCGCCATCCGTAACGTTCCGTGTTCATCGTTGTCTACGCGTCCTCATCATTGACTTCATCATCATCATTCCTCAACCCCACCCTTCCTGTGGTGGTTGTGACGTGGGTGGACGGAACCCGACCTCGACGTCACGGTGTGGCTGACTGGAGGAGTCCAGCTGTGTGACGTCGACGGTGGCAGGGCTGCCGCGACTACTGCGTCACCATCATCATCTCATCACCATCGTCAGCGGCGAGTGGGGCCGGTAACTCTACCGCGTATGGTCATCAACAGCACCGGTCCGACATCAGCTACAGGAAGGGGAAGGATACCGTTACCGGGACTTCGTAAGCCGACGTTGCAAGGAGGCGACAGGGACTTCATTCCTCCAGGTTGGCTCTTTCCTTGTTGTCCCTCTCCTAACGCTTGAACCCCCCTTCTTGTTTGTTTACGTGCAACGGACATTGGCTGTGCACGGTTCGATTCATGGACCTTGGTTGATTAGCAACCCTCGATCATCCTGACGTACCATTTCATTGTTTCATTGAACCATTGATTGTTTCATCACCATTTTCTTCGTTTCATGTGTAAATGTTGTATGTGTATGAGTGTGTGGCTTGAATGAATAAATAGTTTGAAAGTGGTATATATAATTGTTGTGTTTTCATCCCTTCACGTCTGCGGGAAATCGTCATTCTGTCTGGGCTGTCTGCGTGCGTAAGTTGTTTGTTTGTGGCGTCTGCTTAGACAGAGTCGTGGCGGTGACAGCGACCCAAGTTCAAACCTCACGAGGGCCATATTTTTTTTTACACTACAATATGGATATTTTTCTGTTTAATTTAGGCTTTTTACCTTTATTATTATTATTATTATTATTATTATTATTATTATTATTATTATTATTATTATTATTATTAATATTATTATTATTATTATTAGTATTTTTTGTAAACTAATAATAATAATAATAAATTATTATTATTATTATTATTATTATTATTATTATTATTATTATTATTATTATTATTATATCTTATATCAACTTTTCTTTTAAAACCTTGGTGTTTTTTATGATTTCTATTTGTATTATTCTATATTCAATAATAATAATAATAATAATAATAATAATAATAATAATAATAATAATAATAATAATAATATTATTATTATTATTATTATTATTATTATTATTATTATTATTATTATTATTATTTATAAACTAATAATAATAATAATTATTATTATTATAACAATTATAATATCTTATATCAAATTTTATTTTAAAACCTTGGTGTTTTTTCTGATTTCTATTTGTATTATTCTATATTCAATATTATTATTATTATTACTACCAAGGATCGGGGTATGGTGATGGTCGATTCCTTTCATCCATACCTGCGAAACGATCAACGGGGAAGTATCAAGGAGGGTACAGGTAGGAACCAAGGGGGTATGGAAGGTATCAAGGGGATATGGAGAGGTATCAAGTGGGTTCGGGGAGGTATCAAGGCGGTATGATGAGGCATCATTGGGGGGACGGGGAGATATCAGGGGGGGGGGGGTATGGTGAGGTATCAAGGGGGATATGGGGAGGTATCATCGTCCAAATGAAACTCGCAGACAACAGTTGTCTCTCTGTCTACATTTTAAACAGCATCATGTGTACCCTGGCTTGCCAGGGTACAAAAACCACTAGTAGCCTATGAGATATGTCTAACTCGTTATTTTCAATGTTTCACTCGCCTTCGTTGGACAGGTATCATTTCCACGCCAACATGCCCATAACGTATAAGGTCATTTCAGCTTTAAAAAAATAAAAAAATATAAAATAAAAGCCAATTCAAACTGACCCGACAGACGAGAGAAAAAGAGGGAGCAAAGAGCTAATCTGTTGCACGCGTTATCTCAAGAACCACTGGACAAATTTCAAAGAAAATGTAGCGCGATTACTAACAGGGGTTTTGGAGTTTTGACCAGCCATCCATTTTGCATCAGATCAAAGGTCAAAGTCCTTGTGGTCCTGGAGTGGCCAAGCACGCTGCACGCCAAATTTCCAACACACCACTGAAACATCGGTCGTGAATTCTGATGCGAATAATTATGTTTGCTACTCCTTCCTCCGAGGAATGTATAATGTTGATAATTTTCGTAGGTCGATATTGTTGATAATTTCTGGAATTATTTGTTTCTTATTGATCTAACCTTCCAGATCTGTCTCGTAATAGCTAAGCGATTCTTCTAAACCTAAAGAATATTCTATGACTGTTACACGGTTGTTATTTTATCAATGGTTGATTCAGCCCCGATGCTTGAATCTTGATAAGTGTAACTCATATTCGTTTATCCACGGAACCTGTTCACTCAGCAACAAGGCAGGAGTCGTCGTATAATGTTTTCCAACTTTATTTCGCAAACATCAACAACTGCATACAAGATCATTTTCTGAAAGTCACTTAAAAGATTATCATCAAAAATCTTCATCAATCTCTCACATCACTCTCTCAACAAGCGTTTACGTTTACGTTAAGTAAATTATAGTCCCCGACACATCAGCATAATTATAGGGGACTATGTAATTAAGATTACATTTATAAAAAAAGAGATATCTTGGTCATGGTGATTTAAGAAGTTTATAAAAGCCTCAAGCTTGGGTGAGATAAAAATCCTATCAGGACCACGATAAAAGGACAGAGTCTATCTGATATAAAAAAGGAATTTAAAAGATGATGATATAGGATAATAATGGGTGACCTCACTCCAAGTGACTGGAACCAGAGCATAGGAGTAGCTAAAGATATAAGCCGTATGGTATAAAGGTCATTCATGGGAACTGATGCCCTAGACCCACGGGGTCGAGGGTGGGCATCAGCCATGTGGTGAGAGTTGTCAATTAAGGTGTCAAGACGAGTCGCTAAAGGTATAAGCCGCATGGCATAAAGGTCAGTCATGGGAACTGATGCCCTAGACCCATGGGGTCACGGGTGGGCATCAGCCATGTGGTAGAGTTGTCAATTAGGGTGTCAAAGATTGGCGCACAGTAAGGCTGAGACCCAGGACACTAGTGTCTACTGAAGGTAACGTCATAACATGTTAGGGTCAGTCATGGGAACTGACACCCAGGACCCATGGGGTCAACTGGAGGTGTCAGCCATGTGGTGAGAGATGTCTGTGATAATGATTTCCCTATCGTAGGATCTACCTATCGGGGTGGTGCGCGAGGTGTGGTACCATCACCTCCCGCCCAGCTTTGAGAACCACAGAAACCCTTGACAACCGTCGGACCAGGTCCGAGGCGCGGGGATCCGGATAGCCCTCCATGTCACCGGGAGGCCAACGTCGGGTAATGATATAGGGATGAGGTCAGGATCGTGGTATGTGCAACTGGTCACCGGGGAGCCAGGCTCCACGGTGTCAGTCGCATCGTGTCAAGGTTACGCCAGTGGTGGGAGACCAGGTCACCCATCACGTCTAACTATCTGAAAATTAGAGTTAAATAGGGTAGGGGGGACCAGGTCCCCTCTGAAGGGCAGGAGTGTTCCCAGCCAGGAGCCAGGCCCATGGCCGGTCAAAGGTACAATCGCATGCAGCGACTCCGCCGTGGACCATCGGAGAACAATGGGAATGTTGGGATGAGGAAGTCGTCTGGGTAGAGACCAGGTCTCACGTCTAGACACCCTTCCAAGGGGAAAGAGGTACCCGGGGGGTTAACCAGCATGGACCAGGTCACTCGCACCCACCCCCGTTGCCTTGGTGTAGGTCTAGGGAGGAAGGTTGGGATAATTCGTCATGGGGCCCTAAAGGTGTCCTGCCACGCCAGAGTGGTAGGCGCACGCCGCGGTCCGAAGCAAAAGTCCAAGGTCACTGGAGAGGGAGTATGCCACCAAGTCTGCCAAACTGCCTAGCTGCAGGGTGAGACAGGCAGTTCTGACCACAGAGAAATCGGCCTCAAGGGCCACGCATTGAAAGATGCAATGTGTTACGTTGAAACGCGAATGGTAGTATGTCTGAAACGTGCACGATAGATCTAATCGTTTCGTTTTGCAAAGTATTCAATAATGGAGTTTATTTACCTTTGATTTGAGTTTGCATTGTTGTTGGAAGAAGCTTTGTATAGCGTTGATAATTTTTGTTAGTCGATATTATTTGAGAATTCTCTAGATTTGAGAATTTACTATCGATGGAAATTTCCCGATAAATATCGAAGTTGGAGAATGTTCCCGAGAAGAAATTTGTATGACGTAAGACAGTGATGACGATCTTTAATTCTGATTGGTTGTAATGCGTCATTTCTAGAACGTCCTGAGGTCATCTCGAGTTGAGAGAAAAAAATTATATATTCGATGCTCTCTGTGTTGTTGTGGATTGTTGTTGATAGTGAGTTGGAAAGTAAAAAATTGAGAGTGGAAATGCGATTGTATGCAGTTGTTGATGTGTGCTGAATAAAAGTGGAAAACTTCATACGAAGACTTTGACTTGTTGCTGCTGAGTGAGCAGGCTGCGTGGATAAACGAATCTGAGTTACACACCTATCAGGGATCCAAGCATCGGGGCTGAATCAAATACTGATAGAAAACACCAACATCGATTCGAGTGTAACACAATGGTCGTAGCTGACCTCTCCGCCACAGATACACTGGGCTGGGAAGAAGGAATGAGGACATAGTCCCGAACAGAGTCGTAGCATGACAGTGGTCAGATGAGGTGGGCAATTTGCGTAAAGTGGCACTGGTCGATGGCCGTGAAGCAGGGCACGGTCCCACCTGTCCCCGCACCAGGCAAGGAAGTCATCATCCCACCTACGCCACAGTTTGTGTCTTTCTCGTGTTTTGATCTCAGCAGGAGATGGACGTATGAGAAGGGATGCCATGGACATGCCTGACGATCCCACGGCGGCGGCACGATCCGCCTTCTCATTGCATCTAAGTCCCACGTGTGAAGGAATCCAGTAGAAGTGTACCTGGTGGTCACGTACTGCAAGAGTGGAGATAGAGTCTAATATGGAGTGTACCACTCCAGGTCTTGAGTGGCCGCCCATTCCCTCGATACAATGAAGGGCGCCCCTAGAATCGGAAAAGATAGATACTCGAGAACCGAGAGGAAGGGACACGTCCTCCAAGCCACACAGCGCCTCCCTCATTGCGATGCGCTCGCAGGCGAGCACCGCTGTGCCCGGCGGCAAACCACCGGAGGAGGTAGTGCCGCCGTCGACATGAAATCCGTAACCGGCCTCCTCCCCCCTCCCCCCCCCCTCGGCAATACAGAGCCATCAGTAAAGATCCGTACTGTATCGGAGAGGGAGTCGATGAGCTCGCGCGCCATGATGGTGAGGATGGGCAAGTCGCCCGCACGTGAAAGAAGCCCTTCACCAGTCATAGTCACCTTAGGAGTGGGCTCCCACGGGGGGCGGGGAGGAGGGATAGAGTCCACTCGAACTCCCCGCCGGAAAGCAAACTTGTTTTTTCCAACCTAGTTCCAGTCATTCGCCCAAAAAGGCAATCACCGAAGTCGAACGAAGCTCTCCGATGTGTTACGAAATGATGCTTGCATGACTACGACTAGTTGACATTAAAAATGATCGCTGTTGCTTCTAATTCTGTTCGATTTACACAGATTAGCATTTCGCAACGGTATACTTTGTTATTATCGACCATATTTAATAGTTGCGTTCCTTGATTTGCATTTTGTTAGTTCTCAGCAGTAGTCTAGTAATAGCATAGGCTTAATCTACATTATATATTATAAGTAAGTCTTCGCGCAGCGAAGAAGCTCACTAGCTGAATATAATTATTAGACCTGTATTGTTTGTTTTATACGTAAATAAATGTTTAAACTATATATATTCTAATTAATAATATTTAGGCCTATACTTTATAATATTTGAATCGTTAAATTTCCGGAGAAGGACGAGTAGGCTAAGCGAAATTTTTTTTTAATAACTCGAGATCAGAGTTAAATTAATAGTTAGTTAGTTATTCATTGCTTACAGGGTCCAGCGGACTGCAAAGAGCCGAATCAGGACCACAAAATCAAGACAACTCGAGATCAGAGTTAAATTAATAGCTAATTAGTTATTCATTGCTTACAGGGTCCAGCGGACTGCAACGTGCCGAATCAGGACCACAAAATCAAGACCACAACTTTGCTAGTAGTAGTAGTAGTAGTAGTAGTAGTAGTATATTGTTTTAGTTAATTCTTAAAATTAATTTATTATTATTATTATTATTATTATTATTATTATTATTATTATTATTATTATTATTATTATTATTATTATTATTATTTTGCTATTATTACTATTATTATTATTATTATTATTATTATTATTATTATTATTATTATTATTATTATTATTATTATTCCTACTTTTAAAAAAAAGAAGAAAAGAGTAGTGTGTTGCTGTGCGTGCTCAATGGTGTAAATGTGGTCAGTGACGTTTTGTTTGTTTTTGCTGAAGTTGGGTGTAACCCGAAATATTCAGATGGTGTTACTGGTTATTTTTTCTTATAGATTTACCAAAGTTTTCAGATGATTTATGCAAATTTCCGCCTGCCACGCAACAATTTTTTAATACGAGTTTCTCATTAAAATACATATCATTGACATACATAACAAATTTACTGTATCAATTAAAAAGAATAGTTAAATAAATAATTGCTTTGGTGCTTGCAATAAAAATGTCACTGTTGTTTGAGACCATTATAAACTTGCTTTACCTTGTTGTGCTGAAGGGACATCAACGTGTCCATAGCGCTTTGAAGTTTTGTCATGGTTTTAATGTTGATATAGATGTGAAATCGTTGTATGTGTACATTATGTGTTATGAAGTACTTTTACTCTTTATTACTAATTGTGTCAGTATATTAATCATCATAAAATAATAATAATACTAACTGCTTCAAAATGCGAATCTCGACTTGACTTACATCTTGAAGCTGTGCAGATCGAAATAGAATTAGATCTAAAAGCAACAGCGGCTATTTTTATGCTCGGATATTTCACCACAGGCTCTGAAGTCTTTTCTTTCGTCTTTGTAAACTCGTGGGCCTCCTACAAAGACTACGTACGTAGTATAGTATGTAATTGAGGCCTACGAAAGACGAGACTTCCCAGCCTGTGGTTTCACGTAGTCCTGCCAGCATTCGTTCGTAAAACATCGGATAGCTTCGCTCGACTCGGAGAGCTTCGTTCGACTTCGGTAATTGCCTTTTTCGGCGAATGACTGGAACTAGGTTGGAAAAAACAAGTTCGCCGCCGGAAAGGGTCTCCCAGAGAATTCGAAACCGCCTCGGCTATCCAGACCAAAGGGCGGGCCGAGATGGGCCACATGAATGAGGGTAGAACCTCTTCAACTGTGGTGTTCGCCACCAGGCCAGCTCTGGTAATGTAAGAAGAGCAAGCCTGCACAAATAGGTGTCTAAGAGGAAGAAGACCGGCCAGTCTGTAAACCATGGCCACAGGGGTGACGGAGGAAAGGGAGGGGGCAATACGAAGAGCCCTGCACTCCAAACTCTCCATCTTTGCTATATGATGGGCCGGTATGTCATATAGTAATTCCGCGCCGAAGGTGAGGTGGGATCGGATCAAAGACTGCACTAGTGAGACCAAAGCCTTGGGGTCGCTGCCCCAGATCTCACGGCGCACAGCCAGAATGACAGAGATGGCACGAGACTCACTGCCCCTGTTTCGTTCGGCGTGGGAGCCGTACTTGCCATTCTGCTGGAAAATAAAGCCTAGGTATCGGACTTTTTTGGAGGCGAGAATCGGGGTAATACCCACCCGGATAGCCAAGGTTTTGAAAACAGGGTGCCAATAAGAAGAAAAGGGAATAAAGACAGTCTTGGTAGGAGCAAAGAATAATCCCGTGTCTCTCAGAGTAGAGGAAACAAAGTCAATATCAGCTTGGAAGTAGTCTAGATGCCTACGAAAGAGAACATGTTGAGGCTGCAAGGAGCGGCTACTGGTAGTAAGCCACAAGGCGATATCATCAGCGTACATGGTGACGACCGAAGCGTGCGGGGGGCAGAGGCCCATCCCCGACAGAACTATAGAGAAAAGTAGCGGGGCAATCACGTAGCCCTGGGGGACACCCATAAGGAGCGCGCCCTCACGACGAGAGATAGCTACCCCCCCCCCCCCCTAGCGGACCCGGATCCTCCTGTTGTATAAGAAAGCGGCAACGAAAGCTCGAATGGAGGGATCAACCCCCAAGGATCTAAGTTTAGCGAAGAGAGCCGCATGCCAAACACAGTCAAAAGCTCGAGATACATCGAAGAAGCACCCCAGGACGGTTCTCCGTTTCTGGAGAGCCCTCCTGACATGCTCGTTAAGATTAACAAGGTGGTCCGTGATACCCCTCCTGCGGCGGAATCCAGCCTGCAGAGTAGGGATCACTCCCCTCTGGGAACAAAAGTATTCCAAGCGCTGTTTGACTAGCCGCTCATATACCTTGCTAACATGAGAGGTGAGAGAGATAGGGCGGTAGCTGTCTACTGTGTTGCGAGGCTTTCCTAGTTTATGTACGGGCACGACGGTAGCCTGCCGCCAGGAGTCTGGGATAGACCCTATGGAGTAGCAGGCATCAAAGTGTGAGAGAAGTACAGTCTTAAATGAGGCCGGTGTCACGTGGGGTTTATGGGCTCTGCACAATGGGATTATGGACCCTCACGGTTATTCGGTGGGAACTGCTAGTACGTCACCCTATGAATTACTTTAATAAATTTATTTGTTTAGCTCGTTCTGTGTTAAGGTTGGGATACAGAAATAGATAGAAAAATGGTAAAAGATTACTGTCACACTACCTTTCACACGGCTATGAATCATATGTAGTCCAGCCAATTGCTAACAGTTAAAATCACACATTTATTTCTTCTACTCTATACAAGATTCTCTAAGTACTAATCTAACTTAAAATGTCTCTTTCAATGCTAATAGTTCGATCGCTGATAGTCTAGGCAGCTGTTATTTTCTTCCTCGGGCACTTTGCTAGTATATTTCATGTAGATTTGGACTACTGTGGTCCGTTTTACAGTTTCTGAAGAGTTGGACTACTGTGGTCCTGCTATGATCAGTTTAAGTGCACTTTCGGAGATTACACTTAACTTTCTGATGGTGCGGTCGAAGTCCTTCTGTGTGGTAGCTTCTGGTACACCTTTGTCGTTGTGTAGTTGGGTTCCCTTGCCACGCTGTGGGGTCTGACAGGGTGTTTTACCGGGTCGCTCGTTCCGACTTGTGCGGTAGAGGTTCCTCAACCAACTAGTCGATTCTGTGGAGTGGGGTGCACAGGATAGCTCGGGATAGCTCGGGATAGCTCGCCTGCTCGTCTGTAATATAAGAGACGAAATTCTGCACAACCCTGAATAATCGGTTTGTGCAGAGCGTCTCACTGAAAGCCAAAGTAGCCCTCAGTGATAGCTCCACATCTCTATACATAAGCGACGAACATTCTGCTACTTCCGGGTTCCACTGGAATCTCACTCTAAATTCCTATACATACATAAATATAAATCGTGTCTAACTATACACATACAGAATTAATAATATTATAAACATTCCGTGGTACAGCCACTTGCTCTGTGGGTTCGGGCAAATAGAATAGACCCAACGTTTCCCGGCGTGTCGTAAGAGGCGACTAACAGGGGTGATGTTAGCACGGCATCACTGGGCGAAAGTCTTCTACACAGAAGTCACCGGCCAGGGCGGAGGAACCTCACGTTACTACAGGTTCAACGACCACGTGCTCAGGGCCAAGGCGAGCCACACTGTATTCGTGGATTTCGGCTGTGGCCAACAGCCTGGAGAGGATTGGGCCCTGCCAGGTCTTTTTTGCCCAAGACACAACACATGATGAGGCTATCCACTAATTCCATGCCGGATCGGTCGTCGCCCGGCTACACAAGGACCGCGCCTTCCGTTGGCCACCAGGACGGAGGTGAAAAGTATGCTACTGATGGACAAATTAGCAAGATCCGCACGAGAAACAACATCGTCATAGGAACCTGGAATGTCAGGACCCTAACTGCGGAAGGAAAATTAGAAGAACTGGCCCACGAGCTGGACCACTATCGATGGAACGTTCTAGGTATCAGCGAACTGCGCTGGAAAGGCCTAGGTGAAACAACGACTGACAAAGGCCACAAGCTCTATTTCAGCGGTAGAGATGACAGGCACGAACACGGCGTTGGATTCTTGGTCCACAAGAACATTCTAGCCACTGTCATGGGTTGCCGCCCAGTCTCCAGTAGACTCATTACCATCCGTCTGAGAGCAACCCCTTTCAACATTACCATCATCCAGGCCTATGCCCCAACATCAGACTATGAAGACAGCGAAGTGGAGGATTTTTATGAAAATATACAGGCGGTCCTTGACCAAGTGCCGAAGAAGGACATAGTCATAGTGCAAGGCGACTGGAATGCCAAGGTTGGCCAAGATGCGCACCACAACTGGGGAGACACATGCGGACCCCACTGCAACAACGAGACAAATGACAGGGGTCTGAGGCTATTGGAGTTTGCCAGATACAACAATCTGGTACTGGCAAACACGCTTGGTCTCCACAAAAAATCCAGACGATGGACATGGCACAGTCCCGGCGGGGAACATCACAACCAGATCGACTACATCATGGTCAAGAAACGCTTCAGATCAAGCATCAACATTGGCAGGACACGCACTTTTCCAGGAGCAGACATTGGAAGTGACCACGATCTCGTGATGATGTCTTTCCGGCTCCATTTGAAGAGAGTAAATACAGCAAAGTGCACTAGGCTGAAGTTCGACCTGGACAAACTGCAAGACCCGGAGGTGGCAAAAATATTTCAGGCCACAATTGGAGGGAAATTTGCACCACTGCTTATTTTGGGGGCAGGCGAAGTAGATGTCAACACCATGACCAATACCTTCAACTCAGCTGTAACAGATGCCGCCACTGAGATCCTTGGCAAGCACCGACCAAAGAAGAAGCCGTGGATCACACCTGAACTTTTGGATCTGTGTGATAAACGAAGAGAGTTAAAAAAGAAAAAGAACACCTCACAGGGAGCTGATGTCTACAGAAAAATCAACAATGACATCCGAAAAGGCATGCGCACAGCAAAGGAGAACTGGATAGAAGATCAATGCCAGGAAATAGAGAACAATCTGAACAAGAACAACAGCAAGAAGGCCTACCAGACTGTGAAGCGGCTGACAAGTGTTAAACAGCCCAAAGTCTCCACTATCCAAAGCAAGTCTGGCATTTGCCTTACAGAAGAACAAGAAGTCTTGGACAGATGGACAGAGTACTGCTCTGACCTTTACAACCATACACCAAATGGAGACCCATCAGTTCTAGCATGTCCCGAGAGCAGAGAAGAAGAAGAAATCCTCCCAATTCTCCGGGAAGAAGTTGAGGCAGCAGTGCAATCGCTGAAGAAAGGGAAGTCAGCGGGAGTGGACAACATACCAGCGGAACTGCTACAAGCAGGAGGAGAAGCGATGACTGATGCTCTCACCATTATCTGTAACAAGATCTGGCAGAGTGGGGAATGGCCTACACCATGGACCCAGTCGCTTGTCATCACTCTTCCCAAAAAAGGTAACCTTGAGGAGTGTGAAAATTACCGCACCATCAGCCTCATCAGCCATCCCAGCAAGGTCCTCCTGAAAATAATACTCAACAGGTTGAAACCACAAGCTGAACAAATCATAGCTGAAGAACAAGCAGGAGTCATGGCAGGGCGAAGTACCACTGAACAGATTTTCAACCTCAGAATAATCTGTGAGAAATACCTACAGCACCAACAACATCTATATCATGTGTTCATAGACTTCAAGAAGGCATTTGACCGAGTCTGGCATGCAGCTCTATGGGCAACCATGAAAGTGTACAACATCAGCCCTAAAATTATAGAAGTCATCAAAAGCCTGTATGACAAGGCTACCAGTGCAGTCCTCCATAACAGCGTCATCGGGAACTGGTTCAGAACAACAATCGGTGTGCGTCAAGGATGCCTACTCTCTCCAACACTCTTCAACATCTTCCTAGAGCGCATCATGTCAGATGCTCTTGCAGATCACGAAGGCACAGTCAGCATAGGGGGCAGAGCAATCTCCAATCTTCGTTTTGCGGATGATATTGATGGATTGGCTGGAGAGGAACAAGAACTTGAACAGCTTGTACAGAGGCTTGACACCACCTCCAGAGCTTATGGAATGGAAATAAGTGCAGAGAAGACCAAAATGATGACCAACAACACCAATGGCATCAACACGGACATCAAAGTACAAGGCCAATCCCTCAACACAGTGCACAGCTTCAAATATTTAGGAGCCATTGTGTCAGACAATGGGTCTCGACAGGAAGTCCTCTCCAGGATCGCACAAACAACTGCTGCCCTGACAAGGTTGAAGCCCATTTGGAAAGACAGAACCATCAGTCTACATTCCAAAGTAAGACTGCTGCGCTCTCTGGTCATCTCCATCTTCCTATATGCTTGCGAAGCATGGACCCTCACAGCAGATCTCCAACGAAGAATACAAAGCATGGAGATGAGGTGCTACAGAAGACTTCTGTGCATTTCCTATACCCAACACATCACCAACGTTGAAGTCCGACAGACCATCACACAAGCCATTGGACAACACGATGACCTGCTCACAGTGGTGAAGAAACGGAAACTCCGATGGTATGGCCACGTCACCAGATCATCAGGCCTTGCAAAGACCATTCTGCAAGGCACAGTGCAAGGAGGTAGAAGAAGGGGGAGACCGAAAAAGAGGTGGGAGGACAACATTCGAGAATGGACTGGTTTGACACTGAGCGAAGCCATGAGGGCTGCTGAGGACAGAGAAAGATGGAGTATGCTGGTTAAGCGATCATCTGTGGTGCCCCTACGACCTTCGGGTTATGGGACAGGATAGGATAGGATAGGATAGGTACAGCCACTGGTCTGCAAACATACATATAAGTTAAACAACAGTGGTTCCGTACGGGATACAACATGGCGGCGCAACCGGTCGTGTTTCGCCTCGTGCTCGGCTCTTCCACGTGGTACGGCAAATTCGGATTAACAATTCACATTTATGCATAGCAAATTCTTCAAACGTAATTTCAACAATAATACAAATATATCACGATGAAACAGAAGGGTGTTCATTTACCTGTTTGACAAGTTCAGGCCCGTTGTGACTTAATAGAATTCTGAGATTCTAAGTCCTGCTTCCTGGTCTATGAGTGAAGATAGTTCTCTGCTAGCTAAGGAGATGTTACTTCTTCCTCGTCTCACACACGACTGACCAAGCTGTGCTAGGTTTTGACACAGTCAAAACTGCTCTACCCACTTAGCCTGCTGCTGATTGGTTAAAACGGTCCGATTCAAAGCTCAAGTGCTGACTCACTGCGATGTGGGTGGCTCGCTCGCCGTGTGTGGTCTGCTGTGTAATTTACTTGCTGCTGTGTAATAGTCTAACTCTCTTAATGTTACAATTACTACACAAAGCTAAACAGTCAATGGGCAGGGTAAACTGCTCGGTTCATGACAGCCGGTCCTTTAGAAAGACAGTGCGTGGCTTATATAGGTTCTCTGGAATCGAGAAAAATTTCGAACATTCCAACATGACGCAATAACTCCCAATCAAAATAAAACTCGTCACCCGAACTATGCACTGTCTTACGTCATATAACATTATTTACGATAGCAGAATCGCCCAGCTATCACTAGATTTATCGCGAAGCTTATGTCGATAGTAAACAATTCTAGAACATTCTGAACAATATCGACCGACGAAAATTATTACATTATACAAAGCTTCTTCTAGCAACAACACAAAATCAAATCAAAGGTAAATATACTCTGTTATTGCATGCTTAGCAAAACAAAATGTCTCAAACGTAAACATGACGTAAGACAGCATAGTTCTGGTGACCAGTTGGTTCTTTTTTTTTTCTTTTTTTTTAATTGGGTGTTTTTGCGTCATTCTGCAATGTTCGAAGATTCTCTCGATTGCAGCCAGGCTATATAAGTAATGCATATCTGTTTGTAACAATGATTTTTGAAGTGATGTTTGAAAAGCCATCTTGTATTCAGTTGTAGGAATTTGCTGAATAAAGTTGGACAACTTTATACGAATACGACTGCCTTGTTGCTCAGTGAACATGATGCGTGGATAAAAGAACTCGAGTTACATATATCAAAATTCAAGCATCGGGGCTGAATCAATTATTGATAAATACGTGTAACACTACTACTGCCCCATTTCCTGAAGCAATGCTACTTACTCTTTTTTTTTTCCCATCCCTAATACTAATAGAGCCAGACTCGTTTTTGCTGGAATCAATCACTGGCTGATTGTTGGGTTCAATCTGGTTCAACACTGCATTTAATAATTTCATCGACACTGGATTTCATAACTGCTTCAACATTGGATTCATCATTGGTTCAACGTTGGATTCAATGGTTCACCGCTAGATTTAATCACTGCTGGATTCAAGCACTCTTTAATTGTTTTCAAGCCTTTTAGCTCTGGATTACATTATGGTTCATAGCCGATTCAGTCAATGGTTCAACGTTAAATTCAGTCGCTGGTTAAACGTTGGACTCTAATTCGCTTTCCATGCTTGAAGCATAACTGGAAGTGCTTAAGGTAACACTTGAGGCAGAAGTTACAGATGACAAACGACTGGATAAGGCTACGCTACTGGGCGTTTCCGCTATGCTACCAGGTTTTCCGCCTATTGATAGACTTGCTGACCTCTCCAATTCACGAATAGAGGATCTCCTCCGTGCGAAATATTCCGCCACGACGTCCTTTTTGCCCTCTCTCACTTGCCACCTGGCAAGGAATACCAGTGCCGTCAACAAGGTAAATATCAGTAGCACCACTACCGTTATTATCACCAGATTATCTTTGTCATTTTCCCTACTCGCACTGACGCGACAGGAAAGGTCCACGGAGTTCACCTTAAAGGCTTCGTGACATTCACAAAGCAGCGTGGTCAGATTACAAACACCTCCAGCAACATCGCACGTATTTTCTACTTTGCAACTCCCTCCTACTCTTCCGGCGAGCGGGGCGCACCACGTGGTCTTGGGTTCACTGGCGACGAGATTGCAGACGCATCTGTAATCCAAGCAAAGAGTGCCTGCGTAACATTCACTTTCTCCCGTCATGTCTACCCTAACATTGTGTGGGTCACAATAAGACCCTTTACTTTTCTTGCATACGCCTAGAAAGTCGCACACTAAGCCTATCTGGCACTGATCGGAGTCGCTGCCCTGGCTACATTTCATGCCCCAGTCCCATCTGCAAATGCCGTCCACATCGCACACAGCTCCTCTGGCACAAGGGTTTTGGGCCGTTTTGTTACAATAGGAACCAACCGCGACCTTGCAGGTTTTGGAGTTGGTAGCATCATCTTCATCGCATACTGTTCCTGGAGCACAAGGGTTTGAGCTTGAGCATGGAGAAGCTTCCTTCGCTTTGCACGTAAAATCGTTAGTGTCTACCAGAAAGGCAGAGGCACAAACACAAATTCCGGAGTTACATTCAGAGTTGCTATCTTGACATGCACCCGCAGAACAGCCTCCTCCGATTACACCTGGAATGGGTTTGCAAACGCCTCCGTCCTGCTTTGTGTTCAGGAGGTCACACTCGCAAACGGAGTTATTAGACAGGTCTTGAATACA
Organism: Oncomelania hupensis; assembly: GCA_036898135.1. Classification (NCBI taxonomy): domain Eukaryota; kingdom Metazoa; phylum Mollusca; class Gastropoda; order Littorinimorpha; family Pomatiopsidae; genus Oncomelania; species Oncomelania hupensis. Next base: position 21,477,667 of record CM072523.1, on the reverse strand, counting down.
GACTCCCCCACTTACACAGTCTTTGCGGTCAGCACAGAGCGCGCCAACTGAACGCGAACATTTACCGAACGGATCGCAGACCAGTCCAGCCTGACAATGATTTTCGTGTCCATTGTCACATCTCTGGTTCAATATAAGTTTGCATTTGCCATCAAGATCACAGACTGCTCCAATCTGACACCATTTATCGTTGTCCGAAAGGCATGACCTGGGCACTAATATTCTACAAATACTGTCTGAATCACATATTAACCCTTTAGCGCAGGTCTCGAACATGTCATCCGAACCCACAGGCTTTTCTAGACACCTAGATCCCGCAGCAGGCTTGCATTCAAGTGACGAAGATACTGCAAATCCTTCAAAGCAGCGACACTTACGTGAAATCTGATGACACCATGCAGAACCGGCAGCGCCACAGCTGGAACTGTTCGAAGGATCACAATCTGCATACGCAACTTCCGCTCTAGAGCCTGAACTATTACTTGTCGGAACGCTGCAGTCGGCATCTGTCAGTAGATTCGGCAAGCAAACACAAGCATCATGCTGGCAGTAGGTACGTATCTGACACATGTCTGGGTTATTGGTACAATTTTGATCTTTTTTTAGTTTGCACGTCTGATCATGATCGCAGAGACGTCCTGTACCGCAGGAATCTGGCTGGAAACATTTGAATCCAAGCTCCCAAAAGCATTTTCTATCTCTACATTCAGCGTGAATACGACAGGGTTCCGGAGCCACGCAAGGTTGCCCAACGTCCAATACGCACATGAAGGTGCTATTACCCTTTGACTGTTGACAAACTGTTCCCTGTTCACAATTGATGTTAGGTTCATTTTGTCTGCAGCTTTCTCCTTTTTTAATCACACAGAAGGTCTGGAGCTCCGAGGCCAGTGCATCAAAAGGAAATCCACACTTAAATCCAGGCTGACATGGATCATCTTGTTCATTCTGAACACATTGTCGACCGCCAATTAATTTGCAAGTACTGAAACACCCTGTCCCCGTTATACAGTCTTCGTCATTGCGACATGCTGTGCCAGCAGGGAATCGGCAAACATGAAATCCTAGGGTGTCACAGACATTGCCAGTTTCACATTCAGATGTGTATGTGCATTTGTTCCCATGCGTGATAAAACACTTGGCATCAGTTAAATTGCATCTCAGGCCAGAGGCACAGTCATCATTACTGGTGCAGGGGTGCCCTGCGTCTACCTGACATCTGAAATCTGAAGAGAGTCTAAACCCTTGCTGACACACACATGCACCGTTGCCGCACTGAAAGTTTATGCCTGAGCAGGCGACTGTACAAGTAGAGTTATAAATAACCGGTTCACACCTCGTGCCTTGACCTTTACTATGATCTGCGGGTTCACACTGACAGGTACTGAATTTACACACAGCACCGGCTCCACACTCGTCGCTGTTGGAACAGGTGCTACCTACTGCTCTTTTACATGTCTTCATGTAGTCACATATGATAGTTGCGCTTTGTTGTTCTAAGCAGTCCATGTCAAGTTGGCAGGACTTTCCGGGCGGAACTTTGCATCGGTGATCAGAGCACGTAAGATCTGCAGCGCACTTATTTCTAAACTCCTTACAGTTGGCGCCGACAGGTAGTTTGCATTCTCCTCCTTCGCAAACGCCTTTGTAAGCACATTGACTGGAGTACTGACAGCGCTGGGCTGGCAACGCTTTACACTTTCCTTGATCGCATGCCATAGAGCGGGGATCACACTTCTCTAGAACACATTCATCTCCTTCTGCAAGGCTGCAGCCTTCCATCAATGTCAAATATTCATGCGGATAGCCAAACACTTCTGCCTCACAGATTTGCAAGTACATTCTGAAGTAGATTAGGGCGAAGGTGGCAAACTGGCCAACGGGGCAGCTGTTCCAGTCTGGACTTGTGCAGTCTGTGCATTCTCTATCCACGGACGGTGGTAGGCCTGTTTTCTCTCCCGGCTGAACGAATCTTCGCCAACAGATTACATCCCCTTCTTGAACAGGATGTTGCCAGTTTTTGAGTGTTCTGCTGATTCTGACTTCAAAACCCGCCATACCTCTATTATAACCATCCGCAAAATGGACAGCAGCTCTCATCACCATATGTGGCTCACCCAGATTTATCCTAAAGAAAGGCAGTTTGGTCTGGTCGTAAGTAATAGCCGACATGAAGCATCTGGAATGTTGGTCAGGCGTCACTGTCCCATCCACGGCATAGGCTGGCACGTGAAAAGAGTCCTTGGGAGCAATTGAAGCCGCTACATCGGTAAACAGAGCTACGTTAATGGTTTTCCCCACGCTTCCACTTTTTATGCTGTCATCACAGCCACGGACGTTATCACACACGAACGGACACTTTGCAGGACAGTTAAGGCAATTCGTTGATTCATCAGCTTGTCGCCAGCTGGGGTTCGACAAATAGGTTCCCTTAGGGCACACAGGTATTACAAGCTCACAAAACTGAATATTTATATCTGGCCCCTTGAACGCAGAATAATCCTTCTTGAGTTTGACGTATCGCCCCGTGTACAGTTGTTGACAGTGTACCCTGAGAGTAAGGCCCTTGTCTGCATTTACAGGACCGTAAGAGCGCACGATTTGGTCCCTTTGCGTATAGGTAGGAAAAGTGAAGCACGCGTCACGGCCTATGTAGATCGTGAGTCCTAGAAATCTAGTAAGTCCTCTTTCGTTATTGTCCTTCGACAGGAACTGCCCAGTGGTAAACACGAGCATGGGAATGGTGTAGGCCTTCCCGAGGTCCAGCTCGTAGGACGCAAAATCATCATATTCAGCCGTTAAAAAGCAGTTTGTGGGTCTACTCAAACAACCTGCAGCCCAGTTATGATCATGCCTTCCATTCACGCCTGCACATGGCGGATTTTCAGGCGACTTGCACTCGAAGTTTGTACCGCTTACAGTCCCACCCGTCGCCCACCAGTCGGTTTTAACGAGGTAAAAACAAGGATTTGTGTGGCAATGACAATAGATCTCTTTCTCGCTCAAGCATCTTGCGGACGAGCTAGCAAAGACTGGCCTGTCGAAAGCTACATTAACTTGCTTTCCTGGGCGAATAGTGTTTCCAGCGGCGTCACCGCATCCACCTGGGCACCGGCAGCCTGCAGCTCTGTCTCCGATAGGATCTTTTCTACCTTTGCATGGCTCACGTCTGGCTTCTGTTGGACGAAATGCAGATGACAACAGCAAGAATATGCATGTGACATCACAAAGCCAAAACAGTGGCATTATGCAAGGATTTTTAATTTTGTGTAGTACACCAGATCTCTATTTCTCAGACAATTTCTTTCTTCTTTCCACACACATCGCGAATAAAAATGACGTTTCCCCACCCTTCTCCTACTCTTAATGACGTCATTCAGAACGTCGAGGCTGCGTAATTCCGGAAATTACGCAATTTGCTTCTGAGATTAGCTGGGGAAAGAAGCAATGGTTTGTAGTTGCAACTGCAAAGTAATTAAACCGCATTTCATTGGGGGACATAGGTAATCATTCAAAAACGTTTATTAACATGTTCAGTGGCCCTTTTCGGCAATTAATTGAAATAATAGTTGTTCATTTATGAATTAATCCTCCAGTAAATAAAGACGTTAAATCTGTAAGTAATTCACACTTTTCTGCTATCCTATGCACCAACGGGAATCCCCTCTATGAAAAATACTTCCGGTTTTTTTTCTCCGCGTGTTTTAGTGAGTTATTTCCAAATATTCAAGAATAATAACATGTGTCACTGGCCACCTGTATCGTACCCTCACATATTTTTATTTTTTTTGCTGCAGTTTATTATCCCTTTCTATCGCCAGTGGCGCGCCTAAACCCTACCTACCTAACATTATTTGTGAATTTTTGAAAAATATTCGGAAAAACATAACGCCCAGATGCTGGCTCGAACCCACACCTGTCAGGCGCCATTGGTTTCTGGCTTGTGGACAAGGCAAATTAGTCCCGCCTTATCCCACTTGGCCACAACGCTAGCCTAACATAGTCAGTTACTTCGTGTTTTGTGAAGGTTGCGACGGCGAAGCTATGGAAAACTACAAGAGTTTTCAGGTCCTGTTTCACTTTCTGTCGATGATCGACGCACCTCCGAAGTCGCCATAAATACAGGCCTCTACGATTGTTTTTTGCATTCTTTCACTGAGCATGTACTTCCTCCACCGTTTTTATACTTATCCCACTCGTTTTCTGGCTCTAACAATCGTCGTTTTCGGCAATTTGCCATATTTAAAAGTCACGCATCAAGCTTTGATAAAAGCAAAACAAGCCAAACCGGAACTTGGTTTCATATAACCTCGTTTTAATTTATAATGGCGATACCCACGAGTTTTTATGAGAGGTGCCGGAAAGTTGTGAATACTGCTGACCTCTAAGGTTTCTTGAACGAAGAGTGTAGGTTGGGGTGAGACGAGGACGGGAACCTCAACCACCAGGCATTTGCTAAACCACTGAATTTCGGCTAAACCATGGAATTACAAACTAAACATTGCGATCCAAGACGAGAGAGACATACACACAGACAGACAGAGAGGAGAGACAGAGATACAGAAAGATACACGGAGAGCCCTTGAGAGAGAGACTTCAGAACTTTATTTTGAAAGGTTATGATTTTTAGGCATAAGCCTATTCTTACAGACCTTTTGTATTAAAATAACATCAAGATTTACTACATTATTTAAAAAAGGTATATTACCATAAACATACTACTACTACTACTACTACTACTACTACTACTACTACTACTACTACTACTACTACTACTACTACTACTACTACTATTACTACTACTGCTACTACTACTACTACTACTAGCTACTACTACTACTACTACTACGATCACTACTACTGCTACTTCTTCTACTACTACTACTACTACAACTAGAAAAATTAAAACTCTCGTGGGGGTGCCGGTGGTTTCAGTATAAATAGTATCCCCACTTTCTGGAAATTTAGTGCTTTAAATTCCCACTGCCGCTGTCTTTCTCCTTTGTACTTTCTCATTCCTACTCTGTTCTATCAATCTACTATAATATCTAAGACCAGTCACCTACCTTTTTTCTTGAAAACTCTTCCGGGACAAAGCTCCTCATTTGTGTGTGAGGTCTGTTGGATCAGCTTGGAAATATTGGACGCTTTCTGCCAGGTGGTCACTGGGGTTTCCTATGATGTTATTATTTGGCAATGTAGTTATTTTATATGTATGTGTTTTGTTGATATTTTATAATGATGTTTATATTTTATTTTGTTTTTGTAAACGGGGGTTCGATAAATTAGAGCATAGCCTCAGCGTCCCCTGCGTGGGATGTCTTTATTGTAAAGTGACCCGACCCGCTCGTGGAGTGCCTTCAGTGTTGCCACTAGGGTTGTTTCGGGAGATTTTTTATGCGGATCAGGGGCGAGTCCTCTTTTAGCGAAGTTTTGGTCTTGATTTTGTGGTCCTGATTCGGCTATACTGGTCCTGATTTGGATCGCTAGAGTCCGCTGTACCTAAAGCAATAATCATGTTGTCACGTCACCCGAACGGGTTCAGTGATCTTCAGCTCAAACAGTGAGTGTAGGAATCGAACTCAAAGTAAACAAACTAACACAAATGCCAGATGAACATTTACACTCTTTTATTCAACAACCAAACATACAGGAAAATGGGAAATCTAAACCACCCCCAACCCTTATACGGACCCACAACCCCAGCAATTAACAACAATTACATCCCTTGTCTAATCTGAGACCCTTAACACTGTACACAAGATGCCCACACAACAATATGCAACAATAAGAAAATAAAGCTGAAATAAATCCGACTAAAGGTTTAAGAGTTCAGTCAGCAAGACTTGAAAAATGTGTTTAATTAAACTGTCTGGCTTTGATACTCAAATGTTCACTGTCTATTTCACGCTTGCCTTCCAGAAAATCACCAAATGAATGCAACAACACAAGGATAATAAAGGCACGCTGCTCTAACTTCACTGAATATGTAGTATGTTTTATCTGTGTGTAATGTAAGGGTGTATGGCTGTGAAAGTGCGCTGTGCTGTATGCGGAAAACCCAAGTGGTCGTCTCCCGGTCGTCTGGGGTGTCACAAAGTGCCCAGGCGGCGATGATCACGCAACCGTCTCAGTGCAGCACCCTCAAAGCCAGAATGGGGAAACGGCAGCGGAAGCAGCAGTAGAAACAACAGCAAAAACAGCAAATAGGCACAATCTTCAAGTCCTCGGCCTGGGAAGTACAGATACACGTAACGTCACAACACGACACAACACAGTACAATACAATCTGCTGAGAGTAGATTGTTCGTTCAATGCACTAAACTACGCTCATGGAGCATCTCAGCATCGTCGAGGTCACCGAGCCTTGGGCGGTCCCTAAGGAAAGAGTGCACACCCTAACCCCTAATCACACAGAAATGGTGGCAGTCATAATCCTTCCACTACTACTAAAGAATTCCTTCTCTATAGCAATATTTACAGTACTTTGGTCATTCTTGTCCTTGCGAAGGAGCAAGACCTCGGGTGGTTCTATCACAAGATACATAACCCTTATGAAAATGACTCTAATTCTATCCTGTGATAGTAGCAGTCACTCTTTATCCAAAATATCCGTCTGATAGTAAGCGCTACCAACTTGACTCTGAGGCCTAAACCTTCTCTCAGTCCACAGTACCAGGCATTGAGTTTCGTTCAGCCCCCCTAATACCCATCGAGCTATGAGTTTCGCACGTGAAAACCATACATTCCTATCATAGCCTACGCAATGGTGTGCATGGCTGAGTCAGTAGCTCCCGAGTAACAGCGCTTGATGTTAACAGCTAGACCACTGCTTCCGTGAGAGTTTGGGTGCACAGCATCACTCATCCATCTCGTCTTCAGCTTTCCAGCCCTAGTGTAGAAAGTAGAGTCATTGTCAACTACATCAACTCCTGGAAACCGTTTGCAGACTTGTTTCATGCACTGATTCGAATTGGCAATACAAGAGTTGACATGTGCATGACCATCACGATTTGGTAGGATGGTGGACAACATTATCAGGGCTTTCGGAAAGAAACGGCGGCTCTCATTCACGACTGTGTGCCAAGTCGTGTTCCCTAACACATGACCTCGCTTGCAGTCGGAATCAGCAGAGTCAGTGTTGGCAATGGACGCGGCATTAGTGACAGCACACGGGCGAGCTGAAGAGCGAGTGACAGTAGACAAAGGATCAGTAACTAAAACTTCTGAGCACTTGCTACTGTCTTCCACTTTGACAGAGTCATTGCCAATATTACTGTCACATACGTTCTCAGTCACGGAGATTGGGTGGCAGGGTAAAGAAGTGGGATTTGAGCGAGGCTGAGGTATGGGTTTCAAAACCACAGGGCTAGGGTGATATGTTGTGGTGCGAGGCTGTGGACTGGGTGTGACCGCAGAGCCAGGCGGAGAGAGTTTGGGCTGTACTGTGCATCTCGCTGGAAGTTGTTTTTGTCGGTAATTGCTAGGGCCAGCCTGACAGGTGACGTCTTGTCGCTCTGTGTTCTTCACAAGTGTTTCCAAATCAATCAGTTCTATCTTCATGGAGTATCGTGTTTCTCCCAGAGCAGAACGAAGTGCTGCAATTTCGTCACGCAAATTTTCCGCTATGCGATTGAATTCGTCAAAACTGACATAGTTATCAAGGCAGTTAAGGGCTGTTTCTGTGTGAACCTCCACATTGCAAGAGGAAGGTGTGACCTGTTGTCCAACCACACCTGCTTCTTCAGCAGCTTCCTCAATAGGCCGGATTGGTTGAGAGTTCTCACGAATTGCAGCGGTGTTGGCGTTACCATTTTTCTCTTCATCTGCATCCATGATTGTAGTAGTGTTATGAGTGACGGGATCTACGACTGCGTTCATGGAGGGCAATGACAGACAGGGTGATGGCAAAGAGATGTGGGCTTTACATAATGACAACATTGTTTCCGCAGTATCCACATCAACAGTGTCGTCTTGCATTTCAGGAGCAGTGCCAGAAGACGATGATACTGGTACATCCTCAGCAGTAGTTGCAGCAACGTTTTCTACTGGTCCAGTGATCATTGACTGACGACGGCGGCAAGCAGGGCTTGTTTTGACGAGTGGTGTTAAAGATGCAGACGCTGGTATGAAGGCCTGAGAGTGACCCTCATCACTGACACATGGCAATCCTAGTAAAAGACTCGAACGTCTTATAGGCTGTTTGGCTGAATGCTGAGTTGTGGTCTCAGATGGCGGTAGAGGGAGCATGTGTATCCTTTACGCTCACGAAGGTGGTTGTCGAGGGAATTGATCAGTGCCACTAGCGCCTTCAGCTCTTTACCTCGCCACGTTGGGCAGAGGTTTCCCTGCGCAAGAACGATGTTGGTGGTGTAGTAGATAGTGATTGTTACACGCTTCTGGCCTTCAAATGACACTCTGATTGTTGTTTTAAAGAGTTCGGATGGAAGAACAAAAGGTAAGCTGTTCAAGTCAGTGAATGTAGCTGGCAGTTCAAGTGGTTTTAGTTGGTCTTTTGCCTGATCATACCACTGAACATCAAAGTTAGGTTTGTTGTTGAGGACGATTTTATACCTCTGATAAAAGACACATCTCGCAATGTGCATGAGATGGCTGGGAATTTTTTAAGTTGCCTGTCGTTCATCACGTTTGTGACGGTGGGTCTATTGTTACTGGGCTCTGCACAATGGAATGCTATTACCCACTCGTCTTTGCACTCGGGGATCGGCCAGTGTAATCACCCTGTGACTAATCTTAATACATTTATAAGTTTAGCTCGGTCTGTGTAAGGATAGGGTTACAGAGATATGGAGAAAAGTGTAATAGCTTCACTGACACACTAGCTCTCGCACACGGCTATGAAACATAGGTAGCCCAGCCACTTGTTAACAGTAAATATCACACATTTATTTCATCTACTCTATACGTAATTCTCTAAACACTCTCATAACTTAAATGTCCCAATTCACTTCGAATAGTTCGTTCCTTGATGGGTCTATGCTGCTACTGTTCTTGATATTTGCTAATGTCTCATTATTGGGCTAATTGTACTGTCTGGCCTAATGTTGGTTTCAGGAGAGTGGACTACCGCACAGTCCTTCTGTGTCAGTGTGGGTGCATGCTTTCGGTGTCACTTAACAGCAGTTGAGGTGTGGTGATGGTGTCTCCTCCTTGGTTGTAGACTATAGGGCTATCGTAGCTCAGTGCTAGATGCTCCACTGCAGGTCGAATGTCAGGGGTGACGCTTAGTGGTCGTCCTCCTGCCTCGTGCCAACGATGCCTGCTCGTCTGCCAAATATTAGACGAATTTCTGCAACACCGTGTTTACTAAGGGTGTGAAGAGCGTCTCACTGATGGCAGAAACAGCCCTCAGTGATAGCTCCACGTATAAATATATTAGCGATGAACAATCTTCTATGTCCGTGGTCCATTGGAATCTCCACTCTAATTCCTATACATATACACATCATGGCTAAACTAAACACAAGTATAAGTAATTACCAATATACATATTCTCCAGTACAGCCACTGGTCTGCAAGAATACACATAGCAGAAACAACAGTGGGTCCGTAGGGGATACTTCATGGTGGCGAAACCGGTCGCGTGTGCGCCACGTGCTCAAGCAAATTTTGACTAACATTCACAATTCTAAACATGGCAAAATTTCACAAACATAATACCGCAATAATATCAATAAAGCGCGATGAAACAAAAGAGTAAAAAAGAGTACAGAATTGAAAAAGTGAAGGAGTGGAAAAAGCGATTGAGCGATCTTGTATGCAGTTGATGTACGCTGAATAAAGTTGGAAAACTTCATACGACGACTCCTGCCTTGTTGCTGAGTGACCAGTTTGCGTGGATAAACGAATCTGAGTAACACTTATCAAGATTCAAGCATCGGGGCTGAATCAACTACTGATTAAAAAAACTAAACAACAGAATGTTCGAACATTCCAGTGTGACGCAATTACAGCAAATCAGAATAAAATTCGTCACCGGAACTATGGACTGTCTTACGTCATATAACTTTATTTAGGTTAGAAGAATCTAGTAGCTAGCACTAGATTCATCTACATGCTTCAATCGATAGTACGCAAGTGCTTGCAGAAAATTCTCCAACAATATCGACCAGCGAAAACTATCAACGTTATACAAAGCTTCATCTAACGACAACACAAAATCAAATCAAAGGTAAATACATTCTATTATTGCATACTTTGCTAAACAAAACGATCGAATCTATCGTGTGCGTCTCAAAGGTAAGAATGCCCCAACATCAGAGTGATCAGACTATGACGACAGCAAAGTCGAGGATTTCTATGAAAATCTACAGGCTATCCTTGATCAAGTGCCTAAGAAGGACATAGTCATAGTGCAAGGCGACTGGAATGCCAAGGTTGGCCAAGATGCGCACCACAACATGAATGTAGCTTATCAAATTATAAAAGTCTTGCATAGAGAGACTATATAGGTGCCGCACCGTTTCAGAGAAGAGAGTAAAAAAGAGTAAAGAGTTGAAAAAGTGAAGGAGTGGAAAAAGCGATTGAGCGATCTTGTATGAAGTTGTTGATGTACGCTGAATAACGTTGGAAAACTTCATACGAAGACTTCTGCTTTGTTGTTAAGTGAACAGTTTGCATGGATAAACAAATCTGAGTTACACCTATCAGGATTCAAGCATCGGGGCTGAATCACCTACTGATAAAAAACAAAACAACAACAGTGTAATAGGCATAGACCTGGATGATGGTGATGTTGAAAGGAGCTGCTCTCAGCCGGATGGTAATTAATCTACTGGAGACTTGGCGGCAACCTATGACAGTGGCTAGAATGTCTTTGTGGACCAAGAATCCAACGCCGTGTTCGTGCCTGTCATCTCCACCGCTGAAATTAAGCTTGTGGCCTTTGTCGGTCGTTGTTTCACCTAGGCCTTTCCAGCGCAGTTTGCTGACACCTAAGATGTTCCATTGATAGTAATCCAGCTCTTGGGCAAAGAGTTGGGTACACTTTTACCTCTTAAGCTTTGGCTTCCACAGTCAGATCAACGCAGAAGTTGATGTGATCGGAGATGGCTTCAGTGGCTTCATCAAGGGAGCTCACCTCGAAGAAGACGCTACAGACTTTGCAGTGAAAACAACCGTTGAGAGCTTCGATTGATTCTTCCCTCCACACCTTGACCGACCTGAACGTGGGCTTGATGCATTTCAACTTCTGCTTGTAAACTGGAGTCAGGTGGACCATACTGTGGATAGACCGCCCCATGTTAGGCAACGCGTGAGATTTGAAAGCGCCTGGGATGTTGCCATAACATACGTCAATCATATTGTCGCCACAGGTGGTGCAAGTCGCATACTGTTTGAATGTGGGAAGAGTCTTCTTTAGGGGACAATGGTTGAAATCGCCCAAGATGAACGATGGGGCATCGAATGAGAATAGAACAGACCCAACGTTTCCCGGCGTGTCGTAAGAGGCGACTAACAGGGGTAATGTCAGCACGGATCACTGGGCGAAAGTCTTCTACACAGAAATCACCGGCCAATTTCATCGACCACGTGCTTCGGGCCAAGGCGAGCCACGCTGTATTCGTGGATTTCGGCTGTGGCCAACAGCCTGGAAAGGAGTTGGCCCTGCCAGGTCTTTCTTGCCCAAAACACACTGCATGGTGGAAAGAACCACTCACTCCATATTGGGATCGGTCGTCGCCCAGGGTCACCAAGGACAGCGCCTTCCGTTGGCTAACATGACGGAGGTGATAAGTGTGCTACTGATGGACAACTTAACAGGATCCGCACGAGAGACAACGTCGTCATAGGAACCTGGAATGTCAGGACCGTAACTGCAGAGGGAAAATTAGAAGAACTTGCCCACGAGCTGGTCTCAAAAACTATTAATAGTAAAAACTGTATATTTTGTTATATGGTGGTAAAGGGGAAAAAATGCAAAAAAACGCAAATGTTACATTTTTAAGTTATTTGGTTCTGGCTTCATGGGGCAGTATAGGAGGGTGACATCGGCAATTTATAATCCCTCTCTCAACCTCCTCTACGACGGCAAACATACTATAACCTTTGAATGTGGGTCACAAAAACATGTGAGGTTCAGCAAGGTTCCACTATACAGCGTGCAAGTAGAAAGATAACCGAATTGTTTTAGTATTTGGAAGCACGTGCTGAAAAACTCGGTGAGGTCAGGAACTGAGGCTCGACCTACTTTGAGCTGAAGTAAGTTGAGGGTACATTCCCGCCGGGTCAGTTCAGGAATGCAGGTAGCTGGTACTTGGAGGTACCAGCGGATCTTTTACGTATGAGGAGCGAGCTGGTGCTCCGTGGCTAGGGATTGGATACGAACCCGGGGGAACGATCTGTTCGATGACGTAGGGTCGGCGGATCGCCTTTTGTAGAGAGGATAGTGATTTCCGAAAGGTTAGGATTGGTTAATGAAAAGGGGTTAGGGTATAAAAGACCCGGACAAATAGTCTGCAAAGGTTGGTTGGGGTGTGTGCACGATCTAGCTCTCTTTCTCGGATCCATTCTGTTAGTCATAGGGTGAAGGTAGATATTTTCAAAGGGAGGAAAGTGTGGTGAAAGGACCTTGAAGATGTGGTAAGGACCAACAAATTTATTTAACTTTCTTTGTATTGCTAGTTGTAATATATGTGCATGTTAATTTTATATTTTATGATTGTCGTGTATTAAGTTTAGATTATTAAAAGGAGGATAAAATTAAGGCAGCTTGGAATTTATTGTTATTTCTTTGAGCTCATGACAATATCTTTGGACGGCAGTGAGACTTGCTCTGTTTTGTGTGTCTTACATGCGATGATTGTGTGAGTTAAGGCCCGGTCCCCGTATAAGTAGAAAAGTAGGTTAGTTAGGTTAACTCTCACAAGATAATGCAAACAGGGACGCGTTACAATACTCTACTGACCGACTCGTGCGACGGCCACGTTCACTATTTGGAACTTTGGAACGCATAATAAAACATTATAACATTACATTACATGATTATTGTTTTAGGTCCAGCGGACTCTTCCGAGCCAAATCAGGACCGGAATAAAACATTATACATAGAAGTCAAAGGCTATATACCCAAAAGGGGAGGGGGATTAGGCACAAAGAAAGGCTAATTGGAGTGGGTATACATACAAATAAACATGGAAACCCGAACTGCATGGCATATATTGAGTTCTTCATCATACCACAACATGCAATCACAATGAAGGAAAAACAACAACACAAAATAAGTACAACACACACTTCACAATTTGCTCAAAACATATTATATAATGTCAAAATTATTATACAATGTCAAAAAATATTATACAAGTGAAGTGAACATTTACAGCAATTCACAAGAGCAGTAACAATTCAATAAAGTGCTAAAGTACAAAGACATTGATACATTATTTACTAAAAGTTCATTCATACAAAGAGATGGCTGTGCTTGTACTAAAGTAACAATTAAAAAAACAAACAGTAATAGGGTGATCGAAGCACCAAATCACTACATCGTGCGATGTCAACCACTTCGACTTTCTCTTCCTTTTCTTCTTAAAAACCACAATTATAATTACCTGCTTGCACTTTATCACAAAGTACTCTTAACATCATCCCCTTGGCTTCCCCTCCCCTACTACTTTTTTTTAAATAATTGCATCTTCCTCCTCCTCCTTCTCCTCATCCCCATCATAATTAATCATTTTCATTAACAACAACAAACCAACAAAACGACAACACCAATCATCATCCACCATCATCATCATCATCCTCATCTTAATCGTCATCATCATCATCTTCTTCTTCTTCTTCTTCTTCTTCTTCTTCTTCTTCTTCTTCTTCTTCTCCTCTTCACACGATTTCATGCTCAGCGCAGTTTGGTGTCATTTTGCCAATTGAACTTCTACAATATTATTTTCATTAGTTTGCTTATCTCTTGCTGTTGGTGCTGCTGTTGCTATTATCGTGGTTGCTGCTATTGGGAAGTGTAACAAGAGCCCCAGTTTTACTCAGCACATTTTGAGATTTTGCTTGTTTAGTCAGTTAGAATTAGAAGGTTACTGTTAGTCTCTAGCAGACGACAGAAGTGATCATGCGTAACACAGTTGTAGCCTGACGCCCGCATAGCAGTGACATCATCGCAGCTGACGGTAGAAGGCTTTGAATTTTACATCCACTCAGATTTCTTCAGCCTATCAGAACACAGCACCGGTAGGGAGAACCAGTTCTGACTGGGTAGGCCAAGGCTATGTAGAGGGTCATTTGTGTTGAAAGCTTAAGGCAGTACACAGCTACTTCCTAGCAGAAATCTCTCCACTGATAGACCAGGGAAGCAGTACTTGTTGAATATTCGAATTCAATCAAGTAGCCGCGGCCTGACATTGTCAAACAGACAAGCAGGCGGTATATCGTGAGCCCAACTCAGCAAACGACAACAACCACGTCGACGCGTAAAGTTGGCTGCCGAGGCATCTACAGCATTGAGCGCAGATAGCCCACCAGTCGAACACAAGCAATGACAACACAGCGTGTCGTAGAAGCGACCTCAACACAGCGCTTCAATCCCACAGTTAAGTGCAACAAGAAACCGTGCACTAAAATTCTGTATAAACAGGACCACAGTAGTCCACTCTTCATGAACGTTAGTAGCCAGTGCCCGATGAAGAAAAAGTAGCTGCCTAGACTATCAGCGAGCGAACCATTCACATTGACATTTGAACTTTTAAGTTAGTTTCGTGTACTTCGAAGATCGTGTATAGAATAGAAGAAATAAATGTGTGATTTTTACTGTTTTCAAGTGGCTGGACTACATATGATTCATAGCCGTGTGAAAGCTAGTGTGACAGTGATCTTTTACCATTTTTCTATCTATCTCTGTACCCCAGCCTTAACACAGACCGAGCTAAACAAATAAATGTATTAAAGTAATTCACAGGGTGATTCACTAGCGATCCCCATCGAATAAGACGGTAGGGTTATTGCAGTCCATTGTGCAGAGCCCAGCAAAAATAAAAAACCCACGTCACAGGAAGGTGTGCTGTAGAAGAAGAAGGGGAAGAAGAAAGGGAAGAAGAAGAAAAGAACAACAACAACAACAACAACAACAACAACAACAACAACAACAACAACAACAACAACAACAAAAGCACGAAGAACAAGAAGAAAGTACCGACTCAGTTTTCTAAACCTGTAATAAAAAGCTTTCTAAGCCTTTTATCGAAAGTGGAAGAGTTAAGGTGAGGAAGAGAAAATAAATTAAAGTTTATTGCTAAGTTTCAAATAATGTAATTTCAACTCGTGCACTGTTTTGTTAGTTTTGCTTCGTCACCCTAAACTGGTCAAGGCTGCAGTAAGAGGGGAGGCGTGCATTTTTACGTGCCATGTAAGTTTTTTGCAGTGAGCAATATCCGCACTAAATTTGAGAGTGCGAGCAAATAAAACTGCTGTACGGAGCGAAATCGGGGAGTCGCGGAGAGAATTTTGAACCAATAAATTTGCTCTTAGTGCCAGCAGTGTTTTTCAAGGGGGGATTGTACGGGCCGTGGTTGTGTACCATTTGCCGTCCTTCTCAAGCAGTGTGCCGTCCTACTGTGACCGCCTGCAACACACCTTCCAGTCGTCCTGGGGCTGATGTCCTGTAAGAAAAGAAGAGAGCTGTACGCACATCTTTGACCACTCAGACCTGTGTCATCTTTGTGTTGTGTTGTGTCGTCGTATCCGAGGATTAACACCGGTAGCGTAAATACATGCAGGCAATCCTTAAGTGGCCATTTTGCTCGGGTGCAAGCATATTTGTATTAACATGTATATATTTTATGTTCCGAATGATAAGAAAATATTAGTGAAGAACGTATGCTTTTATATGCAATGAAATAAAAAATTTATATTTGATACATAATTTTAACGTTCGTGAAGTATTTATGCATGACAAGCTTGGAGTCTTTGCTAGCAGCGTAAAGAGTAGTAAAATGTAAATGAAAACTATTTTGTTAATAATTAAGAAAAGATATATAATTTATAAATGGAATTTGATCAACTGTTTTCAATGGTTGAAAATGAGAGAGCATTCATAAATAATTAAATGGTTTCCAATAAAGGGAAATAAGTTGGACTTAATTCGCTTTCAATTCTGATAAAGGGAGGTAATTTATGAATGAGCGCGATACTGGATAGAACGGAGAAGGGTAGTAACGTGCACTGGGATGCGGAAGAGTGTGCAGGCATTTTTCCTATATTGGTTGATTAATAATGCAAGAATCTACTCTTGTGTATGTCTTAGTGTACTGGTATTGGCATCTCCACCTTGTAGTGTGTGACGTGGCTGGGCTTTGGCCGGAACCACCGGGAGAATTATGTGAACAAACGGGACATTTTAACTGACCTGAGCATTCGGGGGAACCACGATGGTCGGCGACTGACATCCCCCGACTTAGAAAGTCCGTAAAGGAAAAGTTGTTTATTATTCCCTCATGAAATTGCTCAAGAAAATGAACTGTAAAGAATGTCATTTGCTGGTTGTATAATTGATTGATTGTTGCTTTAGGTCCAGCGGACTCTTCCGAGCCAAATCAGGACCGGACAACCCCCAATCCGCATAAAAGATCTGCCGAAACAACCCTAGTGGGAAAATTGAATGCCCTCCACCGGCCAGTCACTTTTCAATAAAGACATCCCACGCAGGGGACGGCTGAGGCTTTACCCCAACTACTCGAACCCCCGGTTACAAAAACAAAATAGAATACAAACATCATTATAAATCATCAACAAAACACATACATATAAAATGGCTGGTTGTATAAAGCCACATGTATAGATAGATAAGATAAAACAAGACAACTTTATTATCTTTTCCAAAAAATTATATCTACTTCGCGAATTCGTTGGAGTGGCATTTTTTATAGTCAAATATCTTGTCTAATTTGTAACCATCAAGAAATATTATTACTGTTGAAAATAATATTAAACATTTGCATATAATTAATACTTTGTATAAATTAGTTAAATATTTACTATTCTACAGCCACTTTTGATCTAGTATATAGGCTGTAGCAAGAAAGATTGTAAAGAAAACAGAATTTCATTTCTTATTGTTGTTTGTTACTAGTTTTGTTTATTTTAAAATTTAAGTGTGATGTTGGGGACGGGTGGGTTAATTGGTTACATAAATATATAGATTGTGTGAATAAAATTGTTGTAATTTTTTCCTGTGGTGTTTTATGTGTTAGATAATTTGGGGTGGTTGTTTCTCGTGTGGTTAGCACGCACGGGTGTACCTACTGTGAAGGCAGTGGATGTGACAAGGGACAAGAAGAACAAGGAAAAAAGAAGAAGAATATTACATTAAACCAAAGAAGAACTCAAGTTCAAGAACGAGAGGGCGGAATGAAGAAGAATGATCAGTAGCCGACTATTGTTAACAAAAGCAAAAAAGAAAAACATTTAAATTAAATTTTATTATACGCTTGGCATTATTATATTCGATATTGCCTCACTGCAGTATTGTAAATAAGGTTTAGGGTATATATTTGCGTGCAATTCGTGGTCAAGAAGAAGAACAAGAACAAAGAAGGACAAGGAGGAGAAGACGAAAGAGGGTCAACAAGAAGAAGACATAGAAGAAGACGAAGAGTTATTCGTTGTGATAGCCTAACAGTGTGTTAAAAGAGCGCTTTGCATTAAGAGACTTTATTCTTCAGTGTGTGTGTGTGTGTAGGCGCGCGTGTGGGTGTGTGCGAGCGCGTGTTTGAGTGTGTGTGCGCACGTATGTGTGATCTGTGTGTGTGTGTGTGGGTGTTTGAGTGTGTGTGTGTGCCTGTGGTCGCGCGCGTGTGTGTGTAATCAGTGTGTGTGAGTGTGCGAGCTCACACGCGCGCATGTTTGTATAATATGCGTAACGCGGCAACGGTAGTTTCTAAAGATCAACGATGATTTTTTTTAACAGGCTTGCCAACAAAGTGCATAATCTTTAGCAACAAAACACAAACGACGACCACGACGAAGAAGAAGCAATAATAACAACGTGAAGAAGAGGAACAAGAACATGAAGAAGAAAAACAACAAAAAGAACAAGAAAAATAGGAACAAGAAGATGAACAGGAACAAGAAGAAGAAGAATGTCACCAGATTGATTTTAAAACACGGTAGATGGGAAGCCATCTTGAAGTAATCTTTGTTGAAAACTCTTGGAGACTCCTTACAATGTGGCGATTTTAAGTAGTGCAGCGTGCTTTAAATGACTGAAAATTAAAACGGGTGGAAAGGAAATGATGAATGAATCCATCACAACCTCGTGTCCACAAACAGAAGACAGAAAGAGAGACCGCCATCAGACAGAGAGAGAGACAGAAAGACAGAGACAGAATGACTGAGAAAGACAAGGGGTAGGAGGGGAGGGGGAAGGAGATTAAAAAAAAAAGTGTGTGTGCAGAGGAGGAGAAATGAGTAGACGAGGGGAAATATGGAAGTATAAAGAAAGAAATAATACAACAATCATTGATAATAAACAGTTGGGGTAAGGATTGGGGGCGGGCGGTGGAAAGGCTGGAAAATGAAAGAGATAGTTTTATTAACCTGTAACAATACAAAATAAATAAATAAACTACACACCCAATGGCCTGTCTGGAGGTTCAAAAACTTTTCTTCCCTCGCTTTTCAGATCCCGAACCTAGGTTCCTGAACCTTCTGTTTGAAGTTCTCAGTCCCCGAACCGAGTTATGTTTTGAACCTCCACGAACCTTCCGGTTAAGACAAGCCATTAGTAAAACAAATTAATTAATAAATAGGTCAGTAGTTAAAATACACACATTTGTAAAATAGGTAACCACTAATACGTACGCGGGTATATGGGATGTGAAGAGGACGAGCAGAGGAGGTGGGGTAGATGGGTGATAGGATGTAAACTAATGTGTGTAGCCAGAAGGAAGTTTAACCAATGTCCTAGAAAAATGGGTTTTGCGAAATGCACCTGAAGTCATAGAAAAGGGATTGCGAGGGGGGTGGGAAGGGAAAGGGGGAGTGGTTATATGCTGTGGTGCTCAAAGTGGAAGCTAAGAGTCAGATGAATGGTTGGTAGAGAAGGATAGGAAGGGATAATGAAAAAGAAGGGAGAAAGGGGATTGCCTGCTCGATGAGGCTTAACCTTTTCCATCGCTTCTTCAAACCTCTCTTTATCACGCCTTCCAGTAATCGCCCTTTTGTGCAACATCAAAAACCCGCGTGTCACTGCCGCATTGAAAAACAAAGTGCCTGTGTGTTTGTGTGTGTGTGTGTGTGTGTGTGTGTGTGTGTGTGTGTGTGTGTGTGTGTGTGTGTGTGTGTGTGCGTGTGCGTGCGTGTGTGAAAAAGCAAAGTGCCTGTATGTGCGTGTGTGTGTGGTATGTGTGTGTAAGTAGGTATGTTTTAAGACTTCAATCTTATTTTGTGGCTACAGCGGCAAGTTAACCAAAAACAAAATTTCAAAATTTAGTCGGTGGATGGGGAAAGGACAAACTAAACTAGAGAATGGGAGAATGGAGAGACACGGATAAGGGAGAAGACGAAAGGGAGAAGTACTATGTGATAATAGAAAGGGAAGGGGAGAGAGAGAGTATGTGTGTGTGTGCCTGTGTGTGTGTGTCTGTGTGTGTGTGGCAGAAGGAGATAAGAGTGTGTGTGAGAGAGAGATAGAGAGAGACCATTGTGCAATGTTCTGCAACAAGTGCAAAAGAAAGTTTTGTTTGTTTTTTTAAAATCGATAACCTTTAAAATGAAGTTCATCATAGAATGTGTCTAAAATACTGTGTCTACAATAATGTGTCTATAATAATATTTCTAAAATAATGTGTCTATAATAATGTGTGGGGAGAGGGCTCGGGTGTGGGATGTGTGTGCATGTAGATTGTAATTATAGCTTCATCCGTAGACGAGTTGTGCAAGTAGGCGTCAGGAAGGTAATTCTAGAGCGACGATCTCAAGGCAACTGCATTAAAAACCGTCTTTGATAGAAGAGAGTGGGGATGACGGAGAAAGAGGAGAGTAACGGGAGAAGAAGAAGAAGAAGAAGAAGAAGAAGAAGAAGAAGAAGAAGAAGAAGAAGAAGAAGAAGAATGACAAGATGAACAAGAACGAGAACAAGAGTCGAAGACTGCGGAGATAGAGTAGCCCGAAATAATGCGCGTCAAAAATACGTTGTAAACCTCAGCTCAGAGCAATCTATCTATATATATAAATTGCTTAGCCGGAAGTCCTTCTTCGCCTCTACTGTAAAGTTTGTCCGGTATGGACGCTGATCTGGGCAGGTGCTGGGCGCTGCGGATCGGCCTGCTGTGCGCTCAAAACCCGCGAAATCGTTATAGCCGAAATTTCCTTACCCGTTAACCGTTTCTGAGATAAATAAAAAAACAAAATGTCCACAAACTGCAATAGCCTCATTCCGCGCGCTTCCGATTCAACCCGTGTCAAGAACGTGCCTTTCCATAATACCGCACATTTTGTTTTATTTCCATTCAAAACATTTTGCACTCATGTCACCAATCTTACAGTTGAAGGTTACCAGCTGTTCACTTTCTTTTTCATCCATACTTATATGCGCACAAAAATTCATTCGCAAACAATCTTGCAAGAATCCCATTCAAGCGCCAAACGTGACGTCACATATAACTTTGCAGACGACATCTGACAACAGCGTCGGCTGTAAGTGTAAGTACATTGCAATAAATATCATGCCTAATATTTTTAAATAAAGGTATGACATTTAAAAATATGTTGCCTAATTGTCCGTCTACGGTCACCTGACCGACACTGTACATTTTGCACCAACCCTTTTTCACATTCCTGAAGGTTATCGTTTTTAGGAAGAGTGATGACAAGCGACTGGGTCCATGGTGTAGGCTACTCCCCACTCTGCCAAATCTTGTTACAGATAATGGTGAGTGCGTCAATCATCGCTTCTCCTCCTGCTTGAAGACGTTTGGCGGGTATGTTGTCCACTCCCGCTGACTTCCCCTTCTTCAGCGATTGTACTGCTGCCTCAACGTCTTCTCGGAGAACTGGGAGGATTTCTTCTTCTTCTCTGTTCTCAGGACATGCTAGAACTGATGGGTCTCCGTTTGGTGTGTGGTTGTAAAGGTCAGAGCAGTACTCTGTCCATCTGTCCAAGACTTCTTGTTCTTTTTTAAGGCATATGCCAGACTTGCTTTGAATCGTGGAGACCTTGTTTAACACTTGTCAGCCGTTTCACAGTCTGGTAGGCCTTCCTGTTGTACATGACCGTTTGCTTGACCAACTCTCAGGTAACAGCCTTTGCTTTTGCTTGCGTGTAAAAAAAAAACAACACTTGAATGAACTCAGCTAACAGCCTTTATCTTGCGTGTAAAAAAAAAAGAACATTAACCCTCACCCTATCTATCTATCTATCTATCTATCTATCTATCTATCTATCTATCTATCTATCTATCTATCTATCTATCTATCTATCTATCTATCTATCTATCTATCTATCTATCTGTCTGTCTATCTACCTGAGTGCATCAGAACAATTACAACACATAAATTAAAGAGTAACGTGAAGGATAAGGTCTTCCGTAGTTGGGGGGGAGGGTATAATGGGCAGGAGAGGGTTAAACGAGCCTAGGCCAGATAATACCCAGTCTGGGCTAGGCCAGTTTATACCCTAGGTATACTTGAGGCGGGGTATAATCTGGCCTGCTACACCGGTATTTCCGCAATTGTCCATTGCGCATAAAGGATTTATTAGTTAACTGTTTCTCGAAGTATATAAATAAATGCATCACCCGCTATTGTGTGAGTGCAGACAGTTGAAGCCGTAGCAGCAGCTAAGCATAGTTTATTTATGTAAGAGTAAAATGAATCATTATAGATAGGCAGCCAGGTTTGCAGAGTAGCTTGTAATTTTCTTCTGGCTCAAGTCACACTGACTGGTATGTACATATTATGTTGATCTATTCTGTATTTCTGGGGTGTCGGATAGTGCAGTGGTTGGAGCACTCGCTACTGTGTCGAAAGTGAAGCACCGTCCGGTGCGGTTAGCACTTGGATGGGTGACCGCTAAGGCGTGAAGCGACAAATAACAACGCCCCCAGTTGACTCAACTGTGATTGAGTACCTACTCTCTTGAGGGTGGGGAAGGTAAAGCAGCGAGGGAGAGAGTTGGGCATCACCCTCATTACGCTGGCCCAAGATAAGTGTGATCTCCAACATCACGCTCCCCTACGGCCACAAGGCTATGGGACTACCTTTACCTTTTTTTATTCTGTATTTCATGCATTGTTTAATATTGAGAAAACATCGATTCTCGATTCGCGTATATTTCAATTCGATTTATGATTTTCATTATGATTTTTTTTCTTCAAATTTCCAATATTATTTATTCTTGTAATGTTAGTTTGATATTTGTCGCAACGACAAGGGCATAATGACGCCATTTTTAATTACTGATTCAAAGATTGTTATAAACGATTAATTAGGATAAACAGGTTCTTTTGTGAACATAATATTACACTTTTGATGCGGAATAGTATCTTAATTGTTTTGCAAACGTTTTGGATTGATCTTTATCATTTATATTTGAATAATTTTGATCGAAGTTTCACTTCCGTTTTGTACTTTTATATTGTCTTTGGATTCTGACTAATTTCCATTGTCTCAACTTTTTTCGAATATCTTATTTCACAATAGTTTTAATAACTTACCATTCTAGGAATTTATTGCTTCTTTTTGTTTCTTTACAGAAATCGCTTGTAAAAAACTAAAATTAGACTCAAGCCCTTTGATGAAGAGGATGATGAAGAGGATGAAGAGGATGATGTTGGTAAAAATGACGGTGATGACACCAAAGTAAAATATACGTAGTCACTGTAAACATTGTGACTTTGCTTCCTGATGAACAAGGACACTCCATGAGTGCTTGTGAACTTTCTCACTTCCACCCTCACACGCACCACCCTTCTACAGTAGTAGTAGTGTTTTTATGGTAATACACTTTTTTTAAAATAGAATAGTAAATCTTGATGTTATGTTATTATAACTACAGGTCTGATTTTAAGAAAAGGCTTATGCCTAAAAGGTCATAACCTTTCAAAATAAAGTTCTGAAGATTCTCTCTCAATGTATCTCTGTGTATCTTTCTGTATACCTTTGTCTCTGTCTCTTCTCTCTCTTTGTCTGTTCGTGTGTCTTGTCTGTCTGTCTGCCTCTCTCTCGCCTGGGATCGCAATGTTTAGTTTGTACGTTTATGGTTTAGCCGAAATTCAGTGGTTTAGCGAATGCCTGGTGGTTGAGGTTCCCGTCCGCAAACTTGTTATTTCCAAACTAGTTCCAGTCATTCCCCGAAAAAGGCAATCACCGAAGTCGAACGGAGCTCTCCGATGTGTGGCGGAATGATGCTTGCATGACTACGACTAGTTAAACATTAAAAATGATCGCTGTTGCATCTAATTTTGTTCGACTTACACAGATTATCATTTTGCAACGGTATAGGTTGTTAAGATTAGCATAAGCTAATTTTAATTATCGACCATATTTAATAGTTGCGTCCCTTGATTTGCCTTTTGTTAATTCTCAGCAGTAGGCTAATAATAGCATTCCCCATTTCCTGCCTAGAACCAAGTATACACTGTTATATACATAGGCCTAATCTACATTATATATTATAAGTCAGTCTCCGCGCAGCTAAGAAGCGTCACTAGCTGAATATAATATAAACTATATATATTCTAATTAATAATATTTAGGCCTATACTTTATAATATTCGAATCTTTAAATTTCCGGAGAAGGACGAGTAGGCTAAGAGAAATTTTTTTTTTAATCATAACTCGAGATCAGAGTTAAATTAATAGTTAGTTAGTTATTCATTGTTTACAGGGTCAAGCGGACTGCAAAGAGCCGAATCAGGACCACAAAATCAAGACAACTCGAGATCAGAGTTAAATTAATAGTTACTCATTGCTTACAGGGTCCAGCGGACTGCAAAGAGCCGAATCAGGACCACAAAATCAAGACCACAACTTCGGTAGTAGTAGTAGTAGTAGTAGTAGTAGTAGTAGTAGTAGTAGTAGTAGTAGTAGTAGTAGAAGTAGTAGTAGTAGTAGTAGTAGTAGTAGTAGTAGTAGTAGTAGTAGTATAGTTATTTAGTACAATCTTTAACTTATTTATTTATTTTGTATGTTTGTTCATTGTTATTATTATTTTTAATAGTAGTAGTAGTAGTAGTAGTAGTAGTAGTAACTTTTTTTTTAGAAAAGTGTGCTGATGTGCTGGTGTAAATTTGGTCAGAGACGTTTTGTTTGTTTCTGCTGAAGTTTTGTGTAGCCCGAAATATTCATATGGTGTTACTGGTTATTTTGCCATGCAACATTCTTTTATACGCGTTTCTCATTAAAAACATATAATTAAAATATATAACAAATTTACTGTATCACTTAAAAAGAATAATATTAGTTACAGAAATAATTTCTTTGGTGCTTGCAACAAAAATGTCACTGTTTTTTGAGACCATTATAAACTTCCTTTGCCTTGTTGTGCTGAAAGGACATCAACGTATCCAAAGTGCTTTGAAATTTTGTCATGGTTTTATTGTTGATATGGAGGAGAAATATCGTTGTATGTGTGCATTATGTGTTATATATTATTTTTACTCTTTATTACTGTTTGCATCAGTATATTAATCATATAATAATAATAATAATAATAATAATAATAATAATAATAATAATAATAATAATAATAATAATAATAATAATAACTGCTTCAAAATGCAAATCTCGACTTACTAACAGCTTGAAGCTGTGCAGATCGAAATGGGTATTACTGTACTTATTGGAGAAACTAAGAGATTTTGGAATATTGAGTTACTCACTGTAAGTGTGAATTTTGTATACCTTTCTTTGTGTCCTTTTGTTGGTTGTTGCTTTCATAACATGAAAGTTGTTTTATATTGCGTTCATGCTTGTTTCATGTATTTTCCCAATCCCCCCATTTCCCCCTCTTGGCTAAAAAGCCCCCTGGGCGTATAGTCTTTCGTTGTATAGATCGTTAAAATCATGTGTCTTGAAATAAAAACTCTTGAAACTCAAAACTATTGAAACAGAATAAGATCTAGAAGCAACAGCGGCTTTTTTTTTTTTTTTGGGCAAGGATTTTTAACCACAGGCTCTGAAGTCTCGTAATTTCCCGAATTACCCAGCAGTTCTGTCATTTGGGGGCATCTGACGTCATTAAGAAAAGGAGGAGACTGGGGAAACGTCATTGTTATCCATGAAGTGTGTGGAAAGAAGAAATTGTGTGAGAAATAGAGATCTAGTGTACTACAGAATTTAAAAAAAAAAAACAAAAAAAAAACGGGTACAATGCCTCTGTTTTTGCTTTGTGATGTTACATGCATGTTCTTGCTGTTGTCATCTGCAGTTCGTCCACAAGAAGCCGGACGTGAGCCATGCAAAGGTAGAAAAGATCCTATCGGAGACAGAGCTGCAGGCTGTCGGTGCCCAGGTGGATGCGGTGACGCCGCGGGAAACACTATTCGCCCAGGAAAGCAAGTTAATGTAGCTTTCGACAGGCCAGTCTTTGCTAGCTTGTCCGCAAGATGCTTGAGCGAGAAAGAGATCTATTGT
Source organism: Oncomelania hupensis (assembly GCA_036898135.1). Lineage (NCBI taxonomy): Eukaryota > Metazoa > Mollusca > Gastropoda > Littorinimorpha > Pomatiopsidae > Oncomelania > Oncomelania hupensis. The sequence goes on along the minus strand of CM072523.1, from coordinate 21,452,062 downwards.
CATTGCCACACAAATCCTTGTTTTTACCTCGTTAAAACCGACTGGTGGGCGACAGGTGGGACTGTAAGCGGTACAAACTTCGAGTGCAAGTCGCCTGAAAATCCGCCATGTGCAGGCGTGAATGGAAGGCATGATCATAACTGGGCTGCAGGTTGTTTAAGTAGACCAACAAACTGCTTTTTAACGGCTGATTATGATAATTTTGCGTCCTACGAGCTGGACCTCGGGAAGGCCTACACCATTATGTTACGTTGAAACGCGAACGAAAGTATGTCGGAAGCGTGTACGATATATCTAATCGTTTCGATTTGCAAAGTATTCAATAATGGAGTTTATTTACCTTTGATTTGAGTTTGCATTGTTGTTAGGAAAGGCTTTGTATAACGTTGATAATTTTCGTTAGTCGATATTGTTGTAGAATCTTCTGGATCGGCTTGTTTACTATCGATCGAAGATTCGGGATAATTGTAGAAATTTGAAGGAACGATCCGGAAGGAGAAGAAATGTGTAATGACGTAAGTCAGTGATGACGATCTTTTATTCGATTGGTGGCAGTGCGTCATTTCTACATTGTTCGAAATTCTTCCGGAAGATAGAGAGGTTATTTAATCGTGTGCCGAGTTGCTGTTGATATAGTAAAAGTTGTTGATAGTGATTTGGAAAGTTGCTGTGAAAGTTGTTGAGTTGAGTTGAGAATTGTATGCAGTTGTTGATGTGTGCTGAATAAAAGTGGAAAACTTCATACGTCGACTTTGTGACTTGTACGCTGTTTGGACGGGTTGCGTGAATAAACGAATCTGAGTTACACAACTATCAGGAATTCAAGCATCGGGGCTGAATCAGATACTGATAGAAAACACCAACATCAAACTGAGTGTAACATTTTGGGGGCCAAGCCGGGATTCACGCCATAGCCAAGGGTTCAACTGCTACAACAAGCGAGTCAACGTTACGAGAGGCAGTCATCGAGGGTAGCCGCCAACGAGTTGCGTCGAGAGGGGCCAACATACTGGGACTACATCACCGATAGGTTCGGGTTGACTGCAAGGGCGTGTAGTCGCCGAAGAGTTGCTTCGTGAGCGAACAACAGAGCGGGACTACGTAGCTGCCGCAGGACTACGTCGAGGGACAGTCTCGGAGCTACATCGCCAGTGTTACAGCGAGCGTCGAGCGGACGCCGCGTCTACTTCAGCACAGGAGCGTATACATCAACACCAGCGTGGTGCAGCGTCGCATACGACGAGGACAGCGGGGCCTGCGTCAGCGAAAGCGACTAGTGACAAGCATCAGCGCTACTGCAGAAAGCGTGCTGTTCTAGAACAGTCTAGAAAGGTACAGCACAGTCAAGAACTTTCAAGAAAAAGAACTCTACAGTCAAGAACTTTCTAGAAAAAGAACTTTCCAGAAGCATCAAGATGGCTGACTTCTGGCAGAAAGGGGTTGAACTAAATCTAAAAGGCAAACAGCTGACGGAGTACGTCAAATGCCAGGAGAGAATATTGCGTGAAGAAAGAGAAGAACAGCGAAGGCGCGAAGAAAGAGAATTGGAAGAGAAGCGTCTAGAAAAAGAAATAGAACTAGAACAGAAGCGTCTAGAAGTAGAAGAGCAGCGTCGCCGTGAAGAACGAGAATTAGAAGAGCAGCGTCGCCGTGAAGAAAGAGAATTAGAACAGAAGCGTCTAGAAATTGAACAGCAGCGGCAAGAAAAAGACAGAGAATTCGAGCTGAAGCGTCTTGAGTTCCAGCTAGAAATGGCGCGTATCCAGCAACAGCAGAATGCGCCACAAGTTATCAGTGACAACAAAGCTCCAAAATTGCCAGCATTCGTCGACGGGAAGGACCAGATCGACAGCTATCTGGCGAGATTCGAAAGGTTCGCCGAAAGCTCCAATTGGCAACCTCGAGACTGGGCGATTCGACTAAGTGCACTTCTGACAGGGCAAGCGCTCGAAGTTTACACCAGACTGTCGAACGATGACGCCAAAACCTACGACGTCTTGAAAGAGGCCCTATTGCAGTGCTACAACTTTACAGAGAAGGGCTACCGTAAACGCTTCCGTGAATGCCGGCCTAAGTCAGACGAGACGCCAAAGCAGTTTGTGGAGCGCCTGTCGTCATATTTACACAAGTGGGTGGAGTTATCAGGCGAAACGAAGTCTTACGACAGTCTCCATGACCTGATCGTGAAGGAACAATTTCTCAATGCCTGTCACAAGGACCTAGCGACCCACTTAGAAGAACAAAAGCTGCAGACGCTTAAAGATGTGACTGAGGCTGCTGAAAGATATCTCATCGCTCATGGGAAAACCCTGGGGCCACCCAGCGCGACGAAACATTTTCAGAAGACTGGAAACCATGTGAACCAGATCCAGGGAAGCCAGACGAGCCAGAGACAGACAGACTCCACGCCTCCTCCCAGGGAAGGGCATTCAAGGGGCTGTTTCACCTGCAACGCTACAGACCACAGAGCGGCTAACTGTCCTCAAAACAAAAGTAGCGGACAGCGGAGCAGTACGGACATTTCAGCGGCGGGCAACCGGCAGAGGCGGTTCTCCAATCAACGGCAAACCAGTAGATCTGACCATCAAGTGTGCGGCGGGAGCGTCATTCTTCCGAGTGAGACCGAGCGCACAGCTACCCCTGCGGACGTGCAAGAGTGCATGACTGATGGCCAACTCCTCCTTGCCAACGGGAAATCCATCCCCGTCGTCGCCAGCGCAGCTGTGACCGTACAGAACATGCCTGTTTCCAAGGGACGCGTCGGAAATCATGAAGTGACTGTTTTAAGAGACTCTGGCTGCAGTGGGGTCATCGTCAGAGAAGACCTAATCGCTAAAGAACAGTTCACTGGCGATTCAAAATGGACACTTATGGCCGACAGCAAATGTGTGAGAGCGCCAGTTGCGAAGATTCATGTCAACACCCCTTTCTACATAGGCGAAGTCGAAGCGGTTTGCCTGAAGAAGCCGCTGTATGATTTGATGATCGGGAATATCGCGGCGCGAGACGACCCGACGACCCCGATCCAGAGTGGAGTCCTGCCTCAACTCAACACGTCGAAGTTGTGGAGGAGGATCCATTGCCATTTCCCGATGGAGACCTTACAGAGCTGCTACGGGACAATGTGGTTACTCCGGCTCAGCCCTGCCGACCAGAGATCGTCGGTGCTGTTACTACCAGGGCCCAGGCCAAGAGAGACAAGACGTCTACGCCACTGAAGGTCGCCGACAACTCTAAAGCTGCCATCGTGGACAGAGATAAGCTGATTCAGCTCCAGGAAGCTGATAGCACTTTAAACAAGTACAGGAACCGCCAAGATCACGTGACCAAACGCAGTGGCACGGTCTATTTTGAGGTGAAGGCCAAGATCCTGTACCGAATCTTCCAGCACCCGAGGGTCAACGGAGGGAAACCACTACGTCAAGTCTTGGTACCGTTACCTCTAAGGCGCCAAGTGATGGAAGTAGCTCATGACTCTATCATGGGAGGTCACCTAGGCATCAGAAAGACGTCAGACAGAATCCAGGCGGTGTTCTACTGGCCAGGGCTTCATGCGGACGTCAGCTGTTTCTGCCGATCATGTGATATTTGCCAGAAGACCATACCTCGAGGAAGGGTCCCGAAAGTGCCTATGCAGAGGATGCCTCTGATCGACCGACTTTTCAAGAGGGTGGCCTTAGACTTAATCGGCGAAATAAGACCTCCGAGTGAAGAAGGTCATCGATGGGTACTGACTTTAGTGGACTATGCGACTCAGAAGCAGTGCCACTGAAGAAGATTGACACTGAAACTGTAGCAGAGGCACTGGTGGACATGTTCAGTAGACTTGGAGTGCCTGAAGAAATTCTGACAGACCTCGGGACGCAGTTCGTCTCTGACTGCATGAAGGAGGTCAACAGACTGCTGAGCATCCGGCATTTGACTACGACACCCTACCATCCGATGTGCAACGGGCTTGTCGAGAAGTTCAATGCTACGCTGAAGTCTACCCTGAACTGAAGAAACTGTGCAGCGAGCAGCCCAGACAATGGCATCGCTACATTAACGCCTTACTTTTCGCCTACAGAGAAGTACCGCAGGAGTCCACCGGCTTTTCTCCGTTCGAGCTGCTGTACGGAAGAACCATCCGAGGGCCGATGCACATCCTAAAAGAACTGTGGACGAAAGAAGTAGACACCCCAGAGGTGAAGAACAGCTACCAGTACGTGTTTGAGCTACGGGAGAAGCTGGAGCAGACTCTCGAGATAGCCAGAGAAAACCTGAAGAAGTCCCAGGACTGTGGAAAGCACTACTATGACCGTAGGGCTGTGAACAGGAAGTTTAAACCTGGCAACAAAGTGCTGGTGCTGCTACCTACTGATCACAATAAATTGCTGATGCAGTGGAAAGGCCCGTACGAAGTGGAGACCGTGGTGGGGATCAACGACTACAAGGTGAAGGTCGGCCAGCACTCCAAGATATACCACGCCAACCTCCTTAAGCTGTACGTGGAAAGGCCATTGGAGACTGTACAGGCAGCGACAGCAGCTGTGACCGACGACAGCTTTGACAGCGAAGAACTGTTGGAACTGGGGGACTTCCACAGCAAAGAAGGCATCGATGATGTTAAGCTAGGACCGAGCTTGACGGAAGGTCAAACGTTGGAGCTCGAGGACTTTATGGGCGAGTTTTCCCCTAACTTCAATGATGTCCCAGGCTCTACGACTTTGGTCGAACATGAAGTCCACACCCAGACCTGGAAGGAGCACCTGCAGACCATGAGGGAGCTGTTCCACCGTCCCGCAGAAGCCAACCTGACCGTGAGACCCAGCGAATGCATTCTGGGAGCTGACAACGTCGACTGCGTCGGACATCCGATGGAAGAAGGAGACAACGGAGGACGCACTGATTCCGGGGAAGCCCACGTGATCATCGTCTTTGACCCTGGGCCGATGACGACCGCAACTGACGAGGGCGTCGATTCCTTGCGAACGAAAGAACATTGACTGTGTAGACGAACTAAGAATATTGGTAATGACAGACTCGAAAATGAAAAACGTTGACTGGGTAAATGATCTGTGAACATTGACAGTATCCAGAAAGACTTGCAGATGAGAGACTTTGACTCTGTGTGAATGAACTGTGAACATTGACATTATCCAGGCAGATTTGAAGATGAAAACCATTGACTCTGTGTAGATAAGCTGAGCGCAATTACAGTATTCAGAAAGTCTTAAATTAGTTTTAATTCTGTACTTTGTTTGTGCATTACGTTTCAACGTTGTTGAAAGAAATTAGGTAAATTTCTTCTTGAGTGGGGGGTTATGTTACGTTGAAACGCGAACGAAAGTATGTCGGAAGCGTGTACGATAGATCTAATCGTTTCGATTTGCAAAGTATTCAATAATGGAGTTTATTTACCTTTGATTTGAGTTTGCATTGTTGTTAGGAAAGGCTTTGTATAACGTTGATAATTTTCGTTAGTCGATATTGTTGTAGAATCTTCTGGATCGGCTTGTTTACTATCGATCGAAGATTCGGGATAATTGTAGAAATTTGAAGGAACGATCCGGAAGGAGAAGAAATGTGTAATGACGTAAGTCAGTGATGACGATCTTTTATTCGATTGGTGGCAGTGCGTCATTTCTACATTGTTCGAAATTCTTCCGGAAGATAGAGAGGTTATTTAATCGTGTGCCGAGTTGCTGTTGATATAGTAAAAGTTGTTGATAGTGATTTGGAAAGTTGCTGTGAAAGTTGTTGAGTTGAGTTGAGAATTGTATGCAGTTGTTGATGTGTGCTGAATAAAAGTGGAAAACTTCATACGTCGACTTTGTGACTTGTACGCTGTTTGGACGGGTTGCGTGAATAAACGAATCTGAGTTACACAACTATCAGAAATTCAAGCATCGGGGCTGAATCAGATACTGATAGAAAACACCAACATCAAACTGAGTGTAACACATTCCCATGCTCGTGTTTACCACTGGGCAGTTCCTGTCGAAGGACAATAACGAAAGAGGACTTACTAGATTTCTAGGACTCACGATCTACATAGGCCGTGACGCGTGCTTCACTTTTCCTACCTATAAGCAAGGGGACCAAATCGTGCGCTCTAACGGTCCTGTAAATGCAGACAGGGGCCTTACTCTCAAGGTACACTGTCAACAACTGTACACGGCGCGATACGTCAAACTCAAGAAGGATTATTCGGCGTTCAAGGGGCCAGATATAAATATTCAGTTTTGTGAGCTGGTAATACCTGCGTGCTCTAATGGAACCTACTTGTCGAATCCCAGCTGGCGACAAGCTGATGAATCTTCTAATTGCCGTAACTGTGTGGCAAAGTGTCCGTTCGTGTGTGATAACGTCCGTGGCTGTGATGACAGCATCAAAAGTGGAAGCGTGGGGAAAACCATTAACGTAGCTCTTTTTACCGATGTATCGGCTTCAATTGCTCCCAAGGACTCTTTCACGTGCCGGCCTATGCCGTGGATGGGGCAGTGACGCCTGACCAACATTCCAGATGCTTCATGTCGGCTATTACTTACGACCAGACCAAACTGCCTTTCTTGAGGATAAATCTGGGTGAGCCACATATGGTGATGAGAGCTGCTGTCCATTTTGCGGATTGTTATAATAGAGGCCTGGCGGGTTTTGAAGTCAGAATCAGCAGAACACTCAAAAACTGGCAACATCCTGTTCAAGAAGGGGATGTAATCTGTTGGCGAAGATTCGTTCAGCCGGGAGAGAAAACAGGCCTACCACCGTCCGTGGATAGAGAATGCACAGACTGCACAAGTCCAGACTGGAACAGCTGCCCCGTTGGCCAGTTTGCCACCTTCGCCCTAATCTACTTCAGAATGTACTTGCAAATCTGTGAGGCAGAAGTGTTTGGCTATCCGCATGAATATTTGACATTGATGGAAGGCTGCAGCCTTGCAGAAGGAGATGAATGTGTTCTAGAGAAGTGTGATCCCCGCTTTATGGCTTGCGATCAAGGAAAGTGTAAAGCATTGACAGCCCAGCGCTGTCAGTACTCCAGTCAATGTGCTTACAAAGGCGTTTGCGAAGGAGGAGAATGCAAACTACCTGTCGGCGCCAACTGTAAGGAGTTTAGAAATAAGTGCGCTGCAGATCTTAGGTGCTCTGATCACCGATGCAAAGTTCCGCCCGGAAAGTCCTGCCAACTTGACATGGACTGCGTAGAACATCAAAGCGCAACTAGCATATGTGACTACATGAAAACGTGTAAAAGAGCAGTAGGTAGCACCTGTTCCAACAGCGACGAGTGTGGAGCCGGTGCTGTGTGTAAATTCAGTACCTGTCAGTGTGAACCCGCAGATCATAGTAAAGGTCAAGGCACGAGGTGTGAACCGGTTATTTATAACTCTACTTGTACAGTCGCCTGCTCAGGCATAAACTTTCAGTGCGGCAACGGTACATGTGTGTGCCAGCCAGGGTTTAGACTCTCCTCAGATTTCAGATGTCAATTAGACGCAGGGCACCCTTGCACCAGTAATGATGACTGTGCCTCTGGCCTGAGATGCAATTTAACTGATGCCAAGTGTTTTATCTCGCATGGGAACAAATGCACATACACATCTGAATGTGAAACTGGCAATGTCTGTGACACCGTAGGATTTCAAGTTTGCCGATTCTCTGCTGGCACAGCATGTCGCAATGACGAAGACTGTATAACGGGGACAGGGTGTTTTAGTACTTGCAAATTAATTGGCGGTCGACAATGTATTCAGAATGAACAAGAAGATCCATGTCAGCCTGGATTTAAGTGTGGATGTCCTTTTGATGCACTGGCTTCGGAGCTCCAGACCTTCTGTGTGATTAAAAGAGGATAAAGCTGCAGACAAAATGAACCTAACATCAGTTGTGAACAGGGAACAGTTTGCCAACAGTCAAAGGGTAATAGCACCTTCATGTGCGTTTTGAACGTTGGGCAACCTTGCGTGGCTCCGGAACCCTGCCGTATTCACGCTGAATGTAAAGATAGCAAATGCTTTTGGAAGCTTGGATTCAAATGTTTCCAGCCAGATTCCTGCGGTACAGGCCGTCTCTGCGATTATGATCAGACTTGCAAACTTAAAAAAAGATCAAAATTGTACCAATAACCCAGACATGTGTCAGACACGTACCTACTGCCAGCATAATGCTTGTGTTTGCTTGGCGAATCTACTGACAGATGCCGATTGCAGCGTTCCGACAAGTAACAGTTCAGGCTCTAGAGCGGAAGTTGCTTATGCAGATTGTGATCCTTCCAACAGTTCCAGCTGTGGCGCTGCCGGTTCTGCATGGTGTCATCAGATTTCACGTAAGTGTCGCTGCTTTGAAGGATTTGCAGTATCTTCATCACTTGAATGCAAGCCTGCTGCGGAATCTAGGTGTCTAGAAAAGCCTGTGGGTTCGGATGACAAGTTCGAGACCTGCGCTAAAGGGTTAATATGTGATTCAGACAGTATTTGTAGAATATTAGTGCCCTGGTCATGCTTTTCGGACAACGATAAATGGTGTCAGATTGGAGCAGTCTGTGATCTTGATGGCAAATGCAAACTTATCTTAAACGAGAGATGTGACAATGGACACGAAAATAATTGTCTGGCTGGACTGGTCTGCGATCCGTTTGGTAAATGTTCGCGTTCAGTTGGCGCGCTCTGTGCTGACCGCAGGGACTGTGTAAGTGGGGGAGTCTGTATTCAAGACCTGTCTAATAACTCCGTTTGCGAGTGTGACCTCCTGAACACAAAGCAGGACGGAGGCGTTTGCAAACCCAATCCAGGTGTTATTGGAGGAGGCTGTTCTGCAGGTGCATGTCAAGATAGCAACTCTGAATGTAACTCCGGAATTTGTGTTTGTGCCTCTGACTTTCTGGTAGACACTAACGATTTTACGTGCAAAGCGAAGGAAGCTTCTCCATGCTCAAACTCAAGCCCTTGTGCTCCAGAAACAGTATGCGATGAAGATGATGCTACCAACTCCAAAACCTGCAATGTGGCAGTTGGTTCCTATTGTAACAAAACGGCCCAACACCCTTGTGCCAGAGGAGCTGTGTGCGATGTGGACGGCATTTGCAGATGGGACTGGGGCATGAAGTGTAGCCAGGGCGGCGACTCCGATCAGTGCCAGATAGGCTTAGTGTGCGACTTTCTGGGCGTATGCAAGAAAAGTAAAGGGTCTTATTGTGACCCACACAATGTTAGGGTAGACATGACGGGAGAAAGTGAATGTTACGCGGGCACTCTTTGCTTGGATTACAGATGCGTCTGCAATCTCGTCGCCAGTGAACCCAAGACCACGTGGTGCGCCCCGCTCGCCGGAAGAGTAGGAGGGAGTTGCAAAGTAGGAAATACGTGCGATGTTGCTGGAGGTGTTTGTAATCTGACCACGCTGCTTTGTGAATGTCACGAAGCCTTTAGGGTGAACTCCGTGGAGCTTTCCTGTCGCGTCAGTGCGAGTAGGGAAAATGACAAAGATAATCTGGTGATAATAACGGTAGTGGCGCTACTGATATTTACCTTGTTGACGGCACTGGTATTCCTTGCCAGGTGGCAAGTCAGAGAGGGCAAAAAGGACGCCGTGGCGGAACAATTCGCACGGAGGAGATCCTCTATTCGGGAATTGGAGAGGTCAGCAAGTCTATCAATAGGCGGAAAACCTGGTAGCATAGCGGAAACGCCCAGTAGCGTAGCCTTATCCAGTCGTGTGTCATCTGTAACTTCTGCCTCAAGTGTTACCTTAAGCACCTCCAGTTATGCTACAGACATGGAAAGCGAATTAGAGTCCAACGTTTAACCAGCTACTGAATTCAACGTTGAACCAGTGATTGAATCGGCTTTGAACCATGATGTAATCCAGAGTTGAAAAAGGCTCGAGAACAATGAGTGAGACATGAGACATGGGTATCTTCCGGTTGACGCCAACAGGCTGTTCGACCCGAGCTCTGCTGAATTTTGTGATTTTGCGGTGGTTATTGTGGTTTGTTGTGAGTTTTGTATTGTGTAATTGTTGTCTCATGGATCCTCAAGTAAGTGTAGCGTTGCTTTGCTTCTCTTTTTATGTTCGTTTGTTTACTCTATCATTTTTTCGCTTCGTTCACTGTGCTGTTTTGCACTCACGTAGTCCGCCATTTTGCTCCGAAATTCCATCCACAAGCTACACACGCGATAAGCTATTGTCATTGAAGACTAAATGCACACAGCTCGCTCCCGACCTTGTGTTCCGATTAAAAGAGTTATCGATCGGCCGTCATTTGCCCAGAAAACGGACTAGTCGTGGAGGCAAACGTAAACAAAACATCTCGTCTATCCCTGTTGTCCTTTCAAACAGATCGCCTATGCTTTCCAACTGTGACCCCACGCTTCATATTGCATCACACCCAGAATGTATCACTAGGCCTGAGACTCATCGCTGTAACACAGACAATCTCATTCACATCAACCTCTCCCCTCAACCTCTATCTTCACACCTCGATAGCCACAGCACTTTACTCATTGCATCATTCAACGCTCAATCACTGGGTCCTAACGAAAAACGTACCGCTTTGCATGAATTCATCTCAGACAAGCAGACTGACATTATGTTCATACAAGAAACGTGGTTTCGGCAGACTGGTGACGAGGGTAAATGCTCTGATTTAACCCTTTCTGGCTATTCTGTATGTTCGTTACCTCGCTCAAACCGCGGTGGTGGCCTCGCTATCATTTACAGAAACAGTCTGTCCCGTCACCTAGGCTTCATTACAGACTTCGCGTTCACTCACTCATCCTTTGAAGTTGTTCACCTCAGTCTGTCCGTTCCACAGCAGAACATTCACTTCATATGCATATATCGCACCTTTCCAAGCAAGAAAAATAAATTAACAGATGCAATTTTTCACCAAGAATTTCCAGTCCTGCTCGATTATTGCAACACACTGTCAGGAACATACATAGTTTTAGGAGACATTAACTTTCACTTTGACCAACCCCAGCAACCTTCCACCGCAAAAATGATTGAACTTTTAGATCAGTTTAGTCTTTCTCAGTCAGTCACAGAACCCACCCATAGCCGTGGTCACATCATAGATTGGGTTATGCATAGGCCTCAAGATAATGTTGTTAGATCAACTTCAGTCACCCAGGAATTAACATCTGACCATTTCTGTGTCGTGTGCGAACTAAACGTCGCAGCCCCCCCCCCTCCTCCTCCCATGTTCAGGGAGGCTCGCAGCCTGCGTACCATGGATAGGGATGCTTTCAAGCAAGAGCTTACCGCTAAAGTGACCCCAGAACTGTGCCCCACTGTGGATCAGCTGAATAGTACACTTCATGCGGTGCTTGATCGGCACGCCCCCGTGGCCCAGAAAAAGGTCAAGGCAACACGCTCAGCACCCTGGTACGAGTCTATTAAAGACGAGCTCTCCGAGGCGAAGAAACACCGACGCAAAGCAGAGAAAAAGTGGCTTAAATCGGGTTTAGAAGTCAGCAAGCAGATTTTCACCGCTGCAAAAAAACGGGTCACTAAAAAATAGTCCAGACTGCCAAAACCCGGTACTTTAGCGACAGAATTAGCAGCAGCGAAACTTGCAAACAGTTGTTCAACATTTGCAATCAGCTAAGGGGTAAGAGCAATGCAACATCACTCCCATCCACGCATCCACCATGTCAGCTCCCAGATGTATTTTGTAATTATTTCACACAGAAAGTGGCTGACATAAGGGCCGCTCTTGACAGCCATGAGATCCCACTCATTAACCCACTCTCACCTTCCCTCACTACCGCAAAGATGGAAGTTTTTCAACCAATAACAGAGCAAGAAGTCAAGAAAGTCATCTTAAGCTCAAAACCAACATCTTGCTCTCTTGACCCCATTCCTACCCCCATGTTGATAGAGAATCTTGACCCTCTACTCCCGACCATTACCCACATTATCAACGAGAGTCTGTCCTCTGGTGTTGTTCCGTCTGTGCTCAAAGCGGCTGTCATCAAACCCCTCCTTAAAAAGCCAAGTTTAGACAAAAATAATCTAAAGAACTATGGACCTGTTTCAAACCTCTCCTTCCTGTCCAAAGTCATAGAAAAAATTGTTCTCAAACAACTGTTTGCCTACCTATATGATAACGCTTTACTTTGCCCCAACCAGTCTGCCTACCGACCCTTCCACAGCACTGAGACAGCCCTCCTAAAGGTAACCAATGATCTGTTGCTGGCCTTAGATAATGGTAACGTCTCCGTTCTCACCTTACTAGACCTCTCAGCTGCCTTTGACACAGTCGACCACCACATTCTCTTTAACACTATTCAACACTACTTTGGAATCTCCGGCTCGGTCCTGGCTTGGTTCCACTCATATCTTTATGACAGATCACAAGCAGTCACTGTCGATGGCTGTTTCTCCAGCACAGCAGAATTGGTGTGCGGCGTGCCTCAGGGTTCCGTTTTAGGGCCGGTGTTGTTCACTCTGTACACCAAGCCACTGCTTCTCCTGCTTAGAAAGCATGCTGTTGAGAGTCAGTCATTTGCAGACGACACACAACTTTATAAATCCACTGCCCCCTCTCTCAATAATTCCACTGTTCAAGCTTTGGAGAACTGCATCACAGACATTAAGTCATGGATGACACTCAACAAGCTTAAGCTTAATGACGCTAAAACCGAAGCCCTCCTCATTCACAAGCACAACACCTCCTCCTCACTCCCGCCTCTCCCAACATCGCTTACAGTAGGGACAACAAACATTCAGTTCTCATCCTCAGCAAGAAATCTCGGCTACATTCTCTCCGATGACCTGTCCCTCAACAACCACATCTCCAACGTCTGTCGCTCTGCATACACGGCCATACGCCAAATCAGCTAGCTCCTTTCGCCACTATCTTACACTCACTGCCACCAAAACCCTAGTCTGCGCTCTCGTCCTTTCTCGTCTTGACTATTGCAACTCTCTCCTCGCTGGCTCCCCAAAACACATAATTGACAAGCTACAAAAGGTTCAGAACTCAGCAGATAGACAAGTATTCTGAGCTAAGAAACGCGATCACATCACACCTCTACTACATTCCCTTCACTGGCTTCCTGTGCAAGCACGCATAGAGTACAAACTCTCTGTTCTCTGTCACAACTTCTTCACTGATTCTTGTCCCTCCTACCTTGCTGACCTGCTGTCTGTCTACTCCCCTTCACGCACTTTAAGATCTTCTGCTGAAACTCGCACACTCATAGTTCCCGTCACCCGCACTAAGACATACGGCCAACGTGCATTCGCACACGCCGCACCTAAGCAGTGGAATTCCCTTCCCTCCCATATCCGCAACATACAATCAACACAAGCATTCAAAAAGGCCCTCAAAACCCACCTCTTCAAACTGCATTATTCAGACTGATTTGTATCCCGCTGCCATTCTCTCCTCTTTTGTCTCTGTCTGATCCTTAAGTGTATACACGGCTGTACTTATTTATACTGTTTTTCCTCTTGGGCCTAACCGGGCATATAAATAGTTGTGAATAGGTTTTTTGCTATTCTATTTCTGTCTTTTCTGTCATTTGTGTACATAGTTGTAAATAGTCTATTTCTGTCTTTTTTTTTATAATTTGTGTACATAGTTGTAAATAGTTGTACCCTTACTGTTCTGTCTTTTGGTGTATTGTAGCAAAAGCAATGTTTTATCGAGTGCATGTATTTATATGTAATGATTATGTAAAGCGTGGTGAGTCTGGTCATAGGCTGGAGTACCCGCTATATAAAAATTTGTTATTATTATTATTATTATTATTATTATTATTATTATTATTATTATTATTATTATTATTATTATTATTATTATTAACAAGTGTTTATACAGTGCTTGAATCCAGCATTGAAACAGTGATTAAATCTAGCGGTGAACCACTGATTGAATCCAATGTTGAACCAATGATGAATCCAATGTTGAAGCAGTTATGAAATCCAGTGTCCATGGAATTATTAAATGCAGTGTTGAACCAGTTATTGAACCCAACATTCAGCCAGTGATTGATTCCAGCGAGACGAGACTAGCTCTTTTACTATTAAGGAGGAAAAAAGGAAGTAAGTAGCATTGCTTCAGGAAATGGGACAGTAATAGTGTTACAAGTATTTATCAAAAATTTATTCAGTCCCGATGCTTGAATTTCTATACGTGTAACTCGAATTCTTTTATCCATGCAGCCTGTTCACTCAGCAATAAGGCAGGGGTCGTCGTATAAAGTTTTCCAACTTTATTCAGCAAATTCCTACAACTGCATACAAGACTTCTTTTCGAAAATCACTTTAAAAAAAAAAAAAAAAAAACCTAAGAAAGAAAACCCTCCTCACCGGAACTATGCACTGTCTTACGTCCATTCTTTAGGTTTAGAAAAATCGCTTAGCTATTACGAGACAGATCTGGAAACTTCGATCGATAAGAAACAAATAATTCCAGTAAATTTTCAACTTAAATGTTATTCCTAAGAGGATCTGAAAAGAATTACGACTTTTGTCCAAGGTGCTATCGTTAAACACCAAATTATATTTTATTTATTTATTTATTTATTTATTTATTCATTCTTATATAGCCCTCTTTCAGATCAAGAACGACTCAAGTCGCTGGCCGATACATTACCTATTTCAAGCTTCCCAGGCACCCACTTGAAGCTGTTGGGCGCATTGTCTGACGCCCTGACAACTTATGAGGCGAGAGACGCCTTACTCTGTGTGTGACACAGACTGTTTTCTACCAATAAAACGCCGTTTTCCAAAATAAAAAAAAGAAAAAAGAAAACTAAGAAGATCTTTGCAGCCTCAACCCCAGTAAGATGGGATGCGTCCCTACTGCGAGTTCTGAAAGTCTGGTTTACAGTACATTGCGAGATCAAAACAAGTAAAATATCAAAACGTACACACAGTATTTCGTCAAGACAGTGGACACAAGAACTTTCGAAGTCTTGCGTCATTGGAATTGTTTTATTTTGTCCCAAGACTGCATGGTGCCACAATGCACTTTTATTGTTAATCTCTCAGAAGATAAAAGGCAGTGTTGATGACCTTGTTGCACTTCATGAGGAATTTATAGATTTTATCATATTTAGAAATCGGGAACTTTAAAAAATGTTTTTTCTTTTAATTTAATTTTTTTTTAGGATGGAAATGGAGGAGTGGGGGTCGCACTCTAGTGTATCACAGTGGCTAAGTGCTTAGAATGATTGTCTTGCGTGCAGAACATTCTGGGTTCCACTCTCGGAATGGACATTGGAAGATTTTTCTAACTTTTCTGTATCCACTCTTTACACTTTATATAACTGCCATATCCCCTCTTTCCTTATTTCTTTCTGTTTTATATATTTTATTTTTAATTAGTGTTTTAAATGTTTCACCCAAATTGTCTAAAATCACAAAACACAATGTGAACAAACATTAAAAGGCTCAAATCGAAGGCTTTGTTTACTGGTGGGCAAACCGGGTTTACCCTAAAATTGGCATTGTTATTATTAAATTAAATAATGATCAAATGGGCATTCCTTGTTCAAACCAACCGCTAAAGCGTGAATTTTCCATTTCGTGTCGGACATAAAGTTATTTCCCTTGTTTTAACGGTACAGCCGTGTGACCTCTGACCCTATTTCTGAGTGAACACGCGGATTTAAATGTACCTCTTCGGTGTCTGGAGTAGGGAAGGGTCTATTTTATCAACCTAAAACAAAAAAAAACTTACAAACAATTGTTTTTATATTTTTATTTTTTTTAATGGGCTTTGTCTCTTACCGGCTTTGATAGATGCTTTTCTTTTTTTTTTTAAGCTCTAAAATATTGGCGAGCCCTTGCAATTAATAGGCACAACACTTACGTCATTTATTGATTTTAAAATGAACTATACCTTCAAACGAGTTGTTTTGTTTGTTTGTTCCTTTTATTGTAAGCTTATTTTTTCAGTAGGGCAGTACTCACAGTGAGCGTTACGAGTTTCTGCCGAGGGGGTCGTTGTCACAGTGGGTCCCTTTAAATGAAAGATTGATTGTTCTCCATTCCCCCCTCTTTCTCTCTCTCCCTCCCTCCCTCTCTCTCGTGTCGCCTCGGAGTTTGTTTGTTTTTTACAGAAGTCGGTCATAGCGTGAAACTAAAAGTAGACAAAACTTGAATTAAACACGCAACACATCTAGATCGAGCGGGATTGGCTCAGATTAATTGCATGTTGTTTTTTTTCTCTATAAAGCATTTCCAGCTCGAGATGCTCCAGGATATTATTTTTAATGAGTATTATTAAACCAGCTCTACTTTTAGAAGGAGACCCCAAATTTCTTAGTATCACCAGCATGATTTCGTTTATATAAGATGGCTCAATCGAGTCTGCTTCAACCCAAAGGTCGACTGTATGGAAATGTGGTACAATCGCGTACAGCTTCGTGCACAAGCTCGATGCGCTACATTTTTGATATATTTGAAACTAGAATTCTTTAGGTAAAATATAAAATACGTACCGACTTTTGCATGAAAGTCAAGTATTTTAAGGGCTCTAATGGAAGCTACAACAATGTTTGTATATTTAAAGGTTTGAAGGTATTAAATGTGGTATTAATTTATATATTGGGCTTCTTAAAAGTGCAGTGTATGTAAGAACTCTACTGATAATAACCAACAACAATTTTTAAAGACATAACTTAATAGAAACAAAGTTTCGCGTGTTGAACACAGACTGGATACAATGTTTATATGTTTATATAGATGTGGTGTAAACATACACAGCTCATTTTTGATAGTATCCGAGTGTGCTGTGCACAGAGTATAAGATACTAAGATTAGAAAGCAGCATCATCATTATCATCATCATCATCATCATCATCATCATCATCATCATCATCATCATCATCATCAGTCCCTTTGGAAGAGACACGAAGGGTGCTAACCTGGATAGTGTTCGACTCAACGGTCTGTCTAGCTGCAGCTGTGGCGTGTCCAGCGCCATCCAGATTATGACATTATCTGTCAAGCATTTTCTCTGTTTCTCATTCTTCACCTGCGTCTACCTCCTTCCACTGTCCATTGCAGAATTTTTTTTTCTTTGCGAGGATGTCGTGCCGGATGACATGAACAAACCACGCCAGTTTCCCCCCCCTCCATAATGGCGAAGAGTGGTTCTTGAAGACCCGCAAGTGATTGGATCAAGCTCTTGGCATCATCGTCGATCTTACGGGGTCATACGAGACGATTTGCAACAGTCTGCAAAATAGCTTTATTTAATAATAAGTTTCATTTCAGCAGTGGATGAGAATATATGCCGAGGTCTAGTCGTGAGCACACGCATTCCATTGCACTGACTTTAAAGATCACGACGCTCATGTTCTAGACGGGTGAGTGCCAGCTTCACAAATACACCCAGCACGCACTAGGTCCCTTCTCCCTGTACCCATTCGCCCAAGATCGTGCGAAGACAAATGAGTCAAATCAAGACATTGACACGTTCGGTGGTTTTCACCGCATCCATGTTATGAGTACAGTTGTGTTTTTTTCTTAAATTCTGCGCGCAGCCAGTGTGCGATGCACTGACAATGAGATATTAAGTTCACGTCTACGCTGGCGTTCTAAAGATGAGTTGTCACGCAAGTCAAGCTCATTTTCAGGATAAAGATCGCAGAATTATGTATCAGTAACGAAGAGAGAAAGTGGGAGGAGGGAAATTAGAGAGAGAGAGAGAGAGAGAGAGAGAGAGAGAGAGAGAGAGAAACGGGAAGATGGGAGGCTGGAAGTAAGGGTGAAGGAGAGGGAGGACGTGGAAGAGAGAGAGAGAGAGAGAGAGAGAGAGAGAGAGAGAGAGAGAGAGAGAGAGAGAGAGAGAGAGAGAGAGTAGGGGGCAGGGGAACGGGGCGTGTAGGTCAAAAAAAAAGAAAAGAGAACGGCTTTGTAATCGGAAAAATATGACGATTGTGGTCGGTGGGTTGGGGGACATACAACGAAAGGAGCAGACTATAACTCACTCTAATTACGAAATATCTTCTTTCGATTCTCCCTCTTCTTCTTCTTCTTCTCTTTCTTCGTCATCTCCTACTCCTTCTATTGTTCTTTCACTCTTCCTCCTGCTGCTGTTCCTTCTTGTTCTTTTTGTTAGTGTTCTGCCTGTTGTTGTTGTTGTTGTTATTGTTGTAGTTATTGTTCTTGTTCTTCTTCAGGCGGCAGGGATAGCTCAGTGGTCAGAGCGCACGACTTGTGTGAGTGCGTCTTGGGCGACGTGGGTTCGAATCCTGACTTCAGCAAACTATTGTGTGATTGCTGGATATTACGGGCCAGCGCCTTTAAGAAGCTCTCTGAGCTTGTAAATGCGCTATATAAAAGAAATCTTTCTTTTCTTTCTTTCTTCTCCTCCTTCTCCTTCTTCTCCTTCTGCTGATGCCACCGCTCCATTTTGTTGTTTTTCTTCCCATCTTCCTTCTTCTACGCTTTCTCCTCCTCCTCCTCCTCCTACTCTTCAGGCAATGTTTCTTGTTCTTTTCGTTCTCCTCCCTCCTCTCCCCTATTGCTTCTCAGCATCTCCCCTCCTTTGTTTTACCGGCTTGTTCTTGATTCGGTCGCTTTTTTTGTAGGTCAGACGGACGCTGGGATATCGTTGTTTGGTAATGCTTATCTCTAACGGCGTTGTGATCACCCAGCCTCCATCGCTATGTCCGCTAAACTTTGAGGTCTTTCTTTGATGTTTTCTTCCTGCTATGTTACTTTGTTGTCTTTCTTTACTTTTCCCCCTTTTTTTAAAATTCCTCCTATATCTTTTTCTGTATTATTATTATTATTATTATTATTATTATTATTATTATTATTATTATTATTATTATTATTATTATTATTATTATCATTATTATTATGGCTATTGACGCCTAATCTAAAAAAAATCCTAGGCGTTTACAAAGTCAAAAATTTACAACTAATCAAAAAGGAAACATAAAAAAACAAGAAAAGAAGATAATTTTTTCACTGATAACCACCATCTGCCAAATACACACACACACGCACGCACGTACACATAATCACTTCTATAATAAAGAAAACGAAAATTCAATTAAATTAGTCACTGCGAAAAGCTTAAGCACACCAAAAATTCTCAAAAACAATCAAGATTAAAGACTATGATGGAAATAAATACGTTTTGAGATATTTTTTGAAGGTTGGCAGGGAGGGTGAATGACGAATGAAGTGGGGGAGCTGGTTCCAGGTAACAGGGGCTTGATAACAGAAATATTCCCTCCTATCTCTTTTTCTGCTCTTTCCTGTGTTTTGTTTTCGTTACACATTTAGTCATTTCGTTACATTTCTTGTTACTTTTCTTTTCGTTACTTATCTCATCTTACTTTTTTTTTATACCCATCTTTTCTGTTCTTTCCTATCTTCTATTTTCGTTACTCTTTTTTCTTTCTTTCTATTCCTCTCTTTTCTGTACCTTTCTCACGTTTCTTTTCGTTTCTTTTCTTCTTCTTTTTTCCCTTACTTTTTGTATCTTTACTCATTGGTTCATTTTCTTTTCTTTCTTTTTTTTTCCAGTTTTTTTTTCCTTTGTTCACAATATTGATTTGTAAACGCGTGAGAATTGGTGTATAGTAGCCATCAATATGGTTTCTTTCTTTCTTTCATTAGTTCTTTTATACGTTTATTCGTTTTTTAATCGTCAGTTTTATTTTCTTTGCTCGTTATTAAAATCCTGTACATGGTTTTTCTGCTTTCGTCTTATTTTTTTTGTAACTTTCGTTTCTTTTTAAGTGCTTTCTTTCTTTATTTATTTTTCTACTGATTTTGTTCTTTCTGCTTTCTTTATTATTCTATTCTATATTATCCTATCCCTTAACTCAAAAGCCGTTGTAGCATCACAGATGATCGTTTAACCAGCGTACTCCATCTTTCTCTGTCCTCAGCAACCCTCATTGCTTCGCTTCGTGTAAAGCCAGTCCATTCTGGAATGTTGTCCTCCCACCTCTTTTTCTGTCACCACCTTCTTCTGCCACCGTGCTCTGCAGGATGGTCTTTGCAAGGCTTGATGCCCTGGTGACGTGGCCATACCATCGGAGTTTCCGTTTCTTTACCACTGTGAGCATGTCACCGTGTTGTCAAATGGCTTGTGTGACGGTCTGTCGGACTTCGTCATGGTGATGTGCTGGGTATATAGGAAATACCCAAAAGTCTTCGGTAGCACCTCATCTCCATGCTTTGTATTCTTCGTTGTAGGTCTGCTGTGAGGGTCCATGTTTCGAAAGCGTATAAGAAGATGGATATTACAAGTGAGCGAGCGCAGCAGCCTTACCTTGGAGTGTAGATTGGTGGTCGTGTCTTTCCAAATGGGCTTCAACCTTGTCAAGGTCAGCAGTTGTTTGTGCGATCCTGGGAAGGACTCCCTGACGGGACCCATCGCCTGATACAATGGTTCCTATGCGAACTTTCATCCATGTATTGTTAAGTTTTTTATTTGGCTTTTTCATTTGGTGTTAATGGGTACAATTAAACCGATTCTTCTGAAATAAGAAAACTAATATAGATGAAACTACGTTTTTTGCTTTTTTTTTTTCTTTTCTTCTATTCTCGCCTTCTTTCTGTTATTATAGTTTTGTGCGTGATTGCGAGTGCGTGCGTGTGTGCGTGTGTATGTGTTTATGCCATTTTTCTCTTGTCATCTTTGCTTTGATGTAATTATTTCCGTTGTTTATTATTTTGCTTAAGTCTCGCCCAAAAAATACTCTAATTTATTTATTCTCTCTTTATTTTCCTCCTTTGTCCTTTAATTTCCGCCATCCTTTTTTTGTGTGTACAGTTTGTGGGTCAGGCCACCATTGGCCGTTGTCTCCCCTAGTCTCTAAAGTTACACATTTGTCAAGATGTTTGAATAATTGTATAACTATATAATTTACTGCAGTGTTGTTACATTAAAATATTACACAATGGGTAATAGCGGGGGAGGGAGGTAGGGGTGAGCTGAGACGTGAGTGAGGTTGGGCAGGATGCTGCAGGTCGTGGAGGAAGACACGAGGGGTGCTAACCTGGATAGTGTATAAACTGGTAGTGTAGTACTTTAACATGGTATCCCTTGATAATCCTCACACTTCTTTACAAACTGATTGTTAATTTATTACTTTTTAGCCATGTGAACGGTTTTATGTCTGTGGTATGTCAGGATTACTGTGTAGTATGATTGTATTTGTAATTATTCTTGCATCAACGTTTGTTACTTCATTTCTAAGTTTTATTTCTACATGTTCTTTGTAAAGTGTGTTTATTTTATTCTGGGTAAGCCCTAAATTCTACCCCAGATCGACTGCTTTCCGTGCGACATTCTTAAAGTGTGTTTTAACTGTAAAGTGCGATGAGTCTAAACATAGCTCTGGAAACTACGCTATACAAACTCACGTTGTTATTACTGTCACGTGGGGTTTATGGGCTCTGCACAATGGAATTATGGACCCTCACGTTTATTCGGTGGGAACTGCTAGTAAGTCACCCTATGAATTACTTTAATAAATTTATTTGTTTAGCTCGTTCTGTGTTAAGGTTGGGGTACAGAAATAGATAGAAAAAAGGTAAAAGAATACTGTCACACTAGCTTTCACACGGCTATGAATCATATGTAGTCCAGCCTTTTGATAACAGTTAAAATCACACATTTATTTCTTCTACTCTATACAAGGTTCTCTAAGTACTAATCTAACTTAAAAAGTCTCTTTCAATGCTAATAGTTCGATCGCTGATAGTCTATGCAGCTGTTCTATCTTCATCGGGCCCTCGCTAGTATATCTCATGTAGATTTGGACTACTGTGGTCCGTTTTAGAGTTTCTGAATAGTTGGACTACTGTGGTCCTGTTCTGATCAGTTTAAGTGCACTTGGGATAACACACTTAACTGGCGGGTGGTGCGGTCGAAGTCCTTCTGTGAGGTAGCTTCTGGTCCACCTGTGTCGTTGTGTAGTTGGGTTCCCTTGCCACGCTGTGGGGTCTGACAGGGTGTTTTACCGGGTCGCTCGTTCCGACTTGTGCGGTAGAGGTTCCTCAACCAAATTGTTTCTGTGGAGTGGTCACAGGATAGCTCGGGATAGCTCGGGATAGCTCGCCTGCCCGTCTGTAATATAAGAGACGAAATTCTGCACAACCCTGAATAATCGGTTTGTGCAGAGCGTCTCACTGAAAGCCAAGTAGCCCTCAGTGATAGCTCCACATCTCTATACATAAGCGACGAACATTCTGCTACTTCCGGGTTCCACTGGAATCTCACTCTAAATTCCTATACATACATAAATATCAAACGTGGCTAACTATACACATACAGAATTAATAATATTATAAACATTCAGTGGTACAGCCACTGGTCTGCAAACATACATATAAGTTAAACAACAGTGGTTCCGTATGGTATGCAACATGGCGGCGTAACCGGTCGTGTTTCGCCTCGTGGTAGGCTCTTCCACATGGTCACGCAAATTCGGATTAACAATTCACATTTATGCATAGCAAATTCTTCAAACATAATTTCAACAATACTACACATATATCACGATGAAACAGAAGGGTGTTCATTTACCTGTTTGACAAGTTCAGGCCCGTGTGACTTGATAGAATTCTACGATTCCTAAGTCCTGCTTCCTGGTCTAAGTGTAGAGAGATTTCTCTGCCAGCTTTCTAGCTGTTAACACTTCGGTGTATTACTCCCAACTGACCAAAAATGTGTTAGGCTCGGACCCAGTCAAACTGGCTCGAACCGCTTTGCGTAAGCTCTCATTGGGTAAAATGTTCATATTCAAAACTCAAGTGCTGACGTCACTGCGCTGTGTGTGTGGCTCAGGCTCGCAGTGTGCTGTAATTTAATTGCTACTGTGTACTGTACTAACTCTCTACTGTTACAAAGGCTACACAATGCTAAATAGTCGATAGGCAGAGTTTAAACTAGCCAATTCGTGACAGGCTCCCTCAACTGAAAAAAGGCGATGACTACTGGATTCGACCTTTTTCTACTACAGAGCCTAGTTTAACACTGCACTATCCTAGGGTCCTATTTACAAACTAAGTAAGTTGCTCTACCTGAGCTGCAATGCTGTGCCAGGTAGCTATGGACACTAGTGACAGGGTATTACTGGGCGGGGACGAATTCTGGTGCTGTGGCCCTTAGTTGTGTTGGGTGGGCGACAGCTGCTGTGTCCTCCACGAGATGGCGACTGAGGTAGTCGGCTCCGTGGTTTTCTTTGCCGGGGATGTACTCGATTTGGAATGAGTACGCCTGAAGGGTGAGTGCCCATCGCATCAGGCGAGAGTTCAAAGACTTGGAGGCTGCCAGGAACGATAGTGGTTGGTGGTCCACCTGAACTGTGAAATGGGTCCCATACAGGTAGAGTTGAAACTTCTGTATGGCCCAGACTAGTCCAAGGCATTCTTTCTCCGACGTGGCGTAGTGGGTCTCGGCGGGTCTCAATTTTCTGCTGGCGTAGGCGACAGGGAATAGCGTCTCTGCATTCTTGGGGTCGCGCTGTAGCAGTACTGCTCCGAGTCCTAAGTCGCTTGCGTCGGTGCGAAGAACGAATGGCTGAGTCAAATCGGGTAGGTGGAGTACTGGCGCCGATGTCATTCTGTCCTTGAGTGTTTGGAATGCTGTCTCGCATTCCGCTGTCCATACGACTTTGTCCGGGGCGATTTTCCGGGTTCCATTTGTCAGAGGTACGGCGATGCTGTTGTAGTTGGGGATGAACTTCTGGTAGAAGCCGCAGAGTCCTAGAAATGACTGCACTTCCTTCTTTGTCTTGGGCCTAGGAGCGTCGAGTAGGCGTTTCACTGTCTTTTCTACCGGTCGCAGGCTTCCTTGACTGATGGTGTGTCCCAGAAATTCTAGTTCTGTGAATCCAATCTGACATTTGGTGGGTCTTGCCGTCAATCCCGTGTCTCTGAGGCGGGCGAGTAGTTGTTGTAGGAGCGTGACATGTTCCTCCCACGTGGGTGTTGCGATGAGGATGTCGTCCATAAACGAATGTAGGTGCTCGCTGCTCAGGGGTGCCAGGAGTTTTCGCATCATGGCGCTGAAGATGCTGGGTGCGTTGTGGAGTCCGAATGGAAGTACATTGAACTCGAAGTGTCCTTCCATAGTGCTAAACGCTAGGTACTTTCGGACTTGCGGTTGCACTGGTATCTGGTAGTATCCTTTGCTGAGGTCGATGCGTGAGAAGTACTTCGCTCGCTGTAGCTTGGCAAATAGGTCTGTCTGGTCCGGGAGTGGCTCTGGCTGGAACTGCGTTACCGCATTCAGGAGTCTGAAGTCGATGCACAGTCGATGCTCTCCGTTGGGTTTTCGCAACAATACCGTGCCTGCGCTGTAGGGTGAAGTAGACTCTGAGATGATTCCGGCTGCCAGTAAGGTGTCTATCTCTTCCTTGATGGCTCGCTGCTGCGACAGTGGCATCGGGTAGAGCTTCTGGCGGACGGGTGTTGGGTCGGTCACCGTTAGGGTTACTTCGACGAGGTCTGTCCTCCCTGGTCGGTCTGTGAGCACAGTCTGATGTTGCCGAATGACCTGTAGTACTTGCTGTCGCTGTTTAGCGGCTAGGTCTCCGTTGAGTATCACGTCTTTGTAGGTTTCTTTGGAGTGCAGGGGATACTCTACTGCATTGGTCTCCATGCTTTCTCCTTCTTCCGCGATGGCGATGGCTAACAAGTTGTGAGTGCTGGGGGTCGCTGGTCGGTCCGTGTATTTCTTGAGGAGATTGATGTGGTGGTATCGGGCTCTCCCGTTCACCTCTACTTGGTAGACTGTCTTGGATTTCTTGGCAGTCACCCGGTACGGTCCTCTCCAAGCGATGTCCAGCTTGTTGGTTCCACTTGGAAGTAAGAGTAGCACTTGATCGCCGACTTGCAGTTCTCTGTCCTTCGCGTGGCGGTTGTAGTACTTCGCCTGACGGGCTCTTGCCTTCTTCAGTGCTTCACCAGCTTTCTTCCACGTTGCTTTGAGGGTTTCCTGCAGGTCTGCGACGTACTTGGTGGCACCTCTGGGTGTGTCGTCTATCTTGGCTTCCGTCCAACTTCTGCGTAGGGCTTCTAGCGGTCCTGCTAGAGGTCTGCCGAATAGCAATGTTGACGGGGTGTAGCCTGTGGCTGCATGGGGCGTTTCTCGGTATGCGAACAGTGCCGCATTCACGTAGGTGTCCCACGCTTCTGGATTGTCGTCGGCGACTTTCCTGAGTATGGTGAGAAGGGTTCCATTCAGTCTTTCTACTTGTCCGTTGCTGGCGGGGTGGTATGGTGGTGTGCGAATGTGATGGACTTGTATCAACTCGAACACGTCTTGCATCAGGCGGCCGGTGAACTGAGATCCGTTGTCCGTTCTAATGCTGTCCGGGAATCCGACTCTGGTAAAGATGGCGATGAGTGCATCTGCAATCTTCTTGGTGTCGATCGCTGGCAACGGGACTGCTTCGCACCACATCGTACATGCGTCGACGAGTGTGAGTAGAAATCTGTTCCGCTTCTTGGTCATGGGCAGTGGTCCTACTATGTCTACTGAGACTTGCTGGAATGGCACGCCGACTACTACTGATGGCTAAGGTAACTGGTACGGTGTGATGTCGCGGGGAATATCGTTGACATTGGTGGCAAGATTTCACGTAGCGCTTGACATCCTCCGTGATTCCTGGCCAATAGTAGTGTGCGCTGATTCTCTGCACTGTGGCTCCAATTCCCATGTGTCCGCTGAGTGGCATGCTGTGGCCTAATTCTAGTACTTGGGCTCGAAGGGTGGCTGGTAGTACTAGTTGGGTGTGATCTCCATCTCCTTGTCGATGTAGAACTCCCTGTTCCATGTAGAAGTCTCCCTTGTGCGGGGGTGTGTGCGCCTTGGGTAGCTTCTGGAAGCACTTCGCTATCGAGGTGTCTTCTTTCTGTGCTGTTTTGATCTCTTCGAGTCCTGGATTCGGAGCGAACTCGGGCTGGGGTGGTTGGGTTTTAGCTTGGGCCCTGGTTTGCACTGCAGCTATCTCTACAGTTTTTGGGGGCGTGCCTAAGAACACATACCTACAACCTAGCACTAGATCATACAGGGGTTTCTGTAAAACAGCTGCTTGGATTCGTCCTGTGACGTACCTACTCTCTACTTCGATCCAAGCTATTGGGCAAGTAGTCGTCGGTTTCGTCAAGTCTGCTCCTTGTAAGTCGACTGTCTTGTCTGTCAAGTCCGCGCGCGATACAAGAGACTCGCTGACTATCGCGTCGTATGATAGACCTGTGTCATACAGACAGTTCGCTTCTTTTCCGTTGACCTTGACCGTGTCTGTCACCGATGGGTGATCTCCGATCGTGTGTGGCTTATTACCGCTACTTTGAGTTAGAACTCTGTGCGCTGGCCGGCTTTCGCGCTCTTCCCTACGTTGTGCGGCCAACTTGAAACATTCTGCGGTGGAGTGATTGTTTCTGTTGCAGAACGAACAATACCGTCTCTGTTCTGCGGGACCTCTTTTCCCGAATTCCGTGTTGGGTCCTTTATTTTGCCCAGGTCTGGGGTTATTCGGCTTATTCGCGGTGCGCTCTTCTCGGTTAGGGCTTCGTTTCTGTGCCTCTTTCCCGTTAGGCTTTAGGTCTCGCCTGGAGCTCTTGGCTTCTCCGTGTGCGGCCACGTACCTATCTGCGACCTTGACCAGATCTTCTAGTCTTTCCGCGCCCTGCTCTACTGAGAAGGTTCTCAGCTCGGGGGTCATGGTTTCCCGTAGCTGTTCCCATACTAACAGTTCTGTCAGTCCATCATACGTCTTAGCCGTGGCTGACTGGCTAATCCACTTATCCAGCGTTGTGGACAACCGATCCGCGAACTGCGCATAGCTCTCTCCTTTCACTCTCCGATTGGTGCGGAACTTTTGCCGGTAGCATTCTCCTGTCAGTTCGAATCCCGTTAGGAGTGCCTCTTTTACTTTGTGATAGTCAGTCACTCTGTCAGTCGGTAGCTTACTGTAGATGTCATAAGCCTTTCCTCTAAGTCCTTGACTAAGCTTGAAAGACCAATGAGTGGGATCTAGTTTATACTCTGTTGCTAGGCGCTCAAACCTAGTCAGATAGAGATCTAGACCTTCTTCTCTCTCATTGAATGTTCCCAGTGGAAATGACATTCCTTGTACAGGGTTGGATGCTACCTCTAGCTGATCTGAGTGGGAAGGGGTTGAGGAAGAACTTGAAGCTCCTGATCCCAATCTTCTTAGCTCTAACTCATGCTGTCTTTCTTTTTCCTTTTCTTCCCTCTCTTTTTCTTTCTCTGCCCTCTCTTTTTCTTTTTCTGCCCTCTCATACTCCCATCTCCTAACTTCTGCTTCTCTCTCTGCTGCTAATGCTGCCTTCTTCTGTTCTCCTTCTAACTCTAGTTTCTTCTGCTCTGCTTCTAATTTCTTTTGCTCTGCTTCTAATTCTGCTTTTCTCTGATCTGCTTCGAGTTTCTTCTGTTCTGCTTCTAATGCTAGTTTCTTCTGCTCTGCTTCTAAGGCTAGTTTCTTCGCCTCCCTTTCTGCTGCTCTCTCTGCCTTAGCCTCCTGTTTCTCTACCTCTGCATTTATATACGCAATTAGGTCCGCCCCTGCTAAGTGTAAAGCTTCTCCCAATTCCTTGAAACGCAATCTCAAGGCCACTGGGTCCGACATTGCCAAACGTGTCTATGAACACCCTCTGAATCACGTGGAATACCAAAACACTAGCAATATTGCAAGTCAATAAAAACAATGCAAAGACAATCAAATTCGTAATCAATAATAGAATAAAACAAGAGTCAAATGGCATACAACAGTTACTTAAGCAAAACCTGCAAAAGAACAATGCAACATACAGACACAAAAATAATTGAAGCAAAAAAGTTTTTAACTAAAGAATAGTGCACCCAAACTGAGTCAATGTTACCACTATTCTACGTTATTCTACTACTCCTACTGTTATCTAATTTTATTGTACTTAGATCCGTTTATACCCAATTCCTATTATACACAGATCCTGGCTAGGCTCGCCAATTAAAGTGTCACGTGGGGTTTATGGGCTCTGCACAATGGAATTATGGACCCTCACGTTTATTCGGTGGGAACTGCTAGTAAGTCACCCTATGAATTACTTTAATAAATTTATTTGTTTAGCTCGTTCTGTGTTAAGGTTGGGGTACAGAAATAGATAGAAAAAAGGTAAAAGAATACTGTCACACTAGCTTTCACACGGCTATGAATCATATGTAGTCCAGCCTTTTGATAACAGTTAAAATCACACATTTATTTCTTCTACTCTATACAAGGTTCTCTAAGTACTAATCTAACTTAAAAAGTCTCTTTCAATGCTAATAGTTCGATCGCTGATAGTCTATGCAGCTGTTCTATCTTCATCGGGCCCTCGCTAGTATATCTCATGTAGATTTGGACTACTGTGGTCCGTTTTAGAGTTTCTGAATAGTTGGACTACTGTGGTCCTGTTCTGATCAGTTTAAGTGCACTTGGGATAACACACTTAACTGGCGGGTGGTGCGGTCGAAGTCCTTCTGTGAGGTAGCTTCTGGTCCACCTGTGTCGTTGTGTAGTTGGGTTCCCTTGCCACGCTGTGGGGTCTGACAGGGTGTTTTACCGGGTCGCTCGTTCCGACTTGTGCGGTAGAGGTTCCTCAACCAAATTGTTTCTGTGGAGTGGGGTTCACAGGATAGCTCGGGATAGCTCGGGATAGCTCGCCTGCCCGTCTGTAATATAAGAGACGAAATTCTGCACAACCCTGAATAATCGGTTTGTGCAGAGCGTCTCACTGAAAGCCAAGTAGCCCTCAGTGATAGCTCCACATCTCTATACATAAGCGACGAACATTCTGCTACTTCCGGGTTCCACTGGAATCTCACTCTAAATTCCTATACATACATAAATATCAAACGTGGCTAACTATACACATACAGAATTAATAATATTATAAACATTCAGTGGTACAGCCACTGGTCTGCAAACATACATATAAGTTAAACAACAGTGGTTCCGTATGGTATGCAACATGGCGGCGTAACCGGTCGTGTTTCGCCTCGTGGTAGGCTCTTCCACATGGTCACGCAAATTCGGATTAACAATTCACATTTATGCATAGCAAATTCTTCAAACATAATTTCAACAATACTACACATATATCACGATGAAACAGAAGGGTGTTCATTTACCTGTTTGACAAGTTCAGGCCCGTGTGACTTGATAGAATTCTACGATTCCTAAGTCCTGCTTCCTGGTCTAAGTGTAGAGAGATTTCTCTGCCAGCTTTCTAGCTGTTAACACTTCGGTGTATTACTCCCAACTGACCAAAAATGTGTTAGGCTCGGACCCAGTCAAACTGGCTCGAACCGCTTTGCGTAAGCTCTCATTGGGTAAAATGTTCATATTCAAAACTCAAGTGCTGACGTCACTGCGCTGTGTGTGTGGCTCAGGCTCGCAGTGTGCTGTAATTTAATTGCTACTGTGTACTGTACTAACTCTCTACTGTTACAAAGGCTACACAATGCTAAATAGTCGATAGGCAGAGTTTAAACTAGCCAATTCGTGACAATTACTACCACTACTAGTAATTGTTGCTCAAACCAACCAAATAAAATCTGAAGCGTTAAAATGTAGGCGTCTATTCCTTGTCGTATAAACAAACCCCTGTGCCAACTACATACACTTTCTCAGCGGTGCTAATTTTAATATCAGCCTTTGTGCTTCAGCCTTGGTGCTAATTCCCTGTAAGCATTAAATAACTAACTTGGTGCTAATTATTAGGCACATGAACCAATGA
>CM072523.1:21409856-21417356 GCA_036898135.1 Oncomelania hupensis | reverse complement strand
GCTTCGCCGTCGCAACCTTCACAAAACACGAAGTAACTGACTATGTTAGGCTAGCGTTGTGGCCAAGTGGGCTAAGGCGGGACTAACTTGCCTTGTCCACAAGCCAGAAACCAATGGTGCCTGACAGGTGTGGGTTCGAGCCAGCATCTGTTTTTCCTAATATTTTTCAAAAATTCACAAATAATGTTAGGTAGGTAGGGTTTAGGCGCGCCACTGGCGATAGAAAGGGATAATAAACTGCAGCAAAAAAAAATAAAAATATGTGAGGGTACGATACAGGTGGCCAGTGACACATGTTATTATTCTTGAATATTTGGAAATAACTCACTAAAACACGCGGAGAAAAAAACCGGAAGTATTTTTCATAGAGGGGATTCCCGTTGGTGCATAGGATAGCAGAAAAGTGTGAATAGGATTGAAGAAAGAAGGATGATAACGGAGTTCTTGATACAGAAAAGAGCTGAGCTATGTGAATGAATTTACACTGAAGTTTAAACGCCTAAACCCGCCATTGTCAGATAACGCCAGACTGGGATATGACAGCCATCCCAGGAAAGAGGAGGCAAGGAACCTAAATGAACACTGAACCACCAGAGCAACCATATTAATAAGACAGACAGAGAAAAAATGGCCACATTGATCTTGCCCAACACGGGACTCAAACTTGGGTCATGGGCGTGCCAGGTGATCGCTCTACCACTGAGCTACAGCGATAGGTCAAACATTATGTGAGCAAGAAGAGAAGAAGAAGATGGATCATTTAAAAAAAAAAAAAGAACCAACAATACTACTATTACCAAAGGATGCCTTTATTATTCTGTGATACTTCACTATGATAACATAGAATAAGAAACGAGAAAGAGGCTGAGTAACAGGAACGAGGCGCAGCGGAAGTGGCTCAATGTCAGGTCAACAACAGTGCAGGATTGATCACTCACACAGTCACATGCCATAGTGCAGTGCATCATTCCCAGTTATGCGCCTTCGCCAGGGCAGAATAATCCGGGAGAGGAAACACAAATTGGATGACACCGTACGTGTGCGCATGGGACAAGAAATATCTTCGCACCGGATAAAAGCAGCTTAGAGGTTCAACGTCCTTTCTCGTTCTGAGTTCACAGAGAGATGAACTGCGGTCATTCGATCTCTCCATGAAACGGTGGAAAACTGCTGGGTGGTCTACGTTCTCAATGCAGGACGTCTAATACTAACATCCTGTTTGAATAATGTTACCGGAGCCCCTGCCTAGGACTGTGTTGCAGAGAAGCGAGGGTATTAGGTGAGCGGCAAAAATTATTCAGGCCACAGCCACCATTATAGTTCTTTACACAAGGGAAGTACTCCACGCACGCGTGATCGTACTTCCAAAGTTACGCGAGTTTTTGAACAAACAAATCCGTTCAAACTGCAAAGAGTAAAAACTATGAAACTAATAATGTGCAAGGGCGATCCTTGGTAGCTCTGAGTCATAAATCTCCTCAATTTGTGAAAGAAACTACTGCACTGAACAGAATTTTTTTGGCGAACGGAGTTTTAATCCTGGTGGCGGCCATCTTACCTGGTCTAGATCTCCCTCATTGGCAAAGTTAGAATTTCGCGTTTTCCCGCGAGCGTTGTTAACAACGCAACACGTACCATTTGCCTCGCTTTCTCGCTAAAGATTGCAAATCACTAGCGAAACAACCCTTGCTAGGTCCTCTACATAAACGCTGCATCGCAACAACCTAATAACCACGATAAGTGTGACGGTGGGTTCTATTGTTGCTGGGCTCTGGACAATGGAATGCTATCACCCATTCGTCGTTCGTCGGCGGCGATCGGATAGTTCGATCGCCCTATGTCTAATCTTAATACATTTATTTTGGGGCTGGTCTGTGTGAGGATAGGATTACAGAGATAGGGAGAAAAGTGTAAAAGATTCACTGACACACTAGCTGTCGCACGTCTATGAAACATAGGTAGCCCAGCCGCTTGTTAACAGTAAATATCACACATTTATTTCCTCTACTCTATACCTAATTGTCTAAACACTACACTAACTTAAATGTCCAAAACGTAATATAACTAGGATTAACTTAACAGTCCAAAATTCACTTCGAGTAGTTCGTAGAATGGGTAGATTTGTGATGGATCTATTCTGCTACTGTTCTCAATACTTGCTACTGTGTCATCCCTGGGCTTTGTTCTTTTTGGCCTAATGTTCCTTTTTTCAGGAAGAGTGGACTACCGCAAAGTCCCTATAGATCAGTGTTCGTGCACTTGTTCTATGGCACTTAGCTTAAATAATACTTTGTGCGCATCACGCGCACATTCACGTTTTGTTATCTAAAAAAATAGCCAATGGTAGAAAACTGTTGAAACTATTATTTTATAATAGTTTGATGATTAGCTTCCCATGTGTCACTGACTTCCGCCGTTTGCTGTCATCAATCATGATGTCTCGTACGCATGTTTGAAAAGAAAACAAATTTATGGTTTCAAACTCGTCATCTCAATTGCGGTGAGTAGCATTTTGTTATGTTACGATATTTTGAAGACCGAATTGTTGAATGCATTTCTTTATTATGCTAACTAAAATATGTTTTTTTACTTTTATCAAAATTCTGAAATTCCCATTGAACTTTTTCGATTTTACTATGGTCACCTCTCTGTGCGCGTGAAGCGCACATGGTAACGAACGGGGCCAGTGTTTGCTTTTTAACAAGTGCGCTTCAGGCGCACATGGTACTGAAAGAGAACATTGTGTTTTTTTGGTGCAAATAATTGTATATTATGTAAAAATAATTGTTTATAGAAATTACATGTCATATGTTAAGCATTCTTGTTATCTTTTAATTATAAATTCATACTCGTGTTTGTCTGTAGCTATAAAATTATTTTTATATTCAAATAAGTAATTGACCAATGGTTTATATATATTTTAATTTGATTTCTTTAACTCAGCACATTTTGTAGTTTGTATTTTTATTGTATTTCAGAAACGCTCGAAGGAAATTAACAGTTCATGATGTGTTAAATCGACTTGAAAAAGAGGGTTTTTTTAGGCTGAAATCTATTTGACTCCGCCAGGAGATGGGCAGCCGTCTGATGAAGATAGTGGTGATGAGGAAGAAGGAGGAGAGATAAACAATTTGAATCACCGACAGCTACTTGCCGAAGGCGAAGGGAGGATTCTCGCTGCCAATGGCAATGAGTACAGAATTGATGGACCAGAAGATGAGGACTCGGATACCAACAACGACGGTAGAGAAGAAGCAGGAGGAGAAGAAAGAAGAACAAAGTGATTCACAAGAAGGACCATCTGTAGCACCGTCAACTTCAGTGAGAGAGGCTGGTGCAAACTGACCCAAGCAGCAAAGCCAACAGCGGACTAGACGTCAGTGGAAAAAGAGGACCTCCTGGAGAACTTTCCAGAGCAATGGCCAAACTTCCAGCCACCACCGTTTCTGCAGCAAAACCATGGCCCTGTTGCGTTTTTCGAGTTGTTTTTCGATGATGAGGTGATTGATTACCTTGTTGAGCAAACTAACTTGTATGCTTCAAGGGACAAAGGTGATCACAGCTTCAATACCACTCGGAAGGAGTTCCGGACATTTCTGGCCATATTGTTGCTGTCTGGGTACAAACCAGTTTCCTCGCCGCCACCTGTACTGGTCTCGAAGTTCAGACTGCCATAATGCTGCCATCTGCTCTGCCATGAGCAAAAATTGCTTCTACAGCATGATGCAAAATCTGCACCTTACTGATAATGCCAACTTTGACCCCAATGACAAGCTAACAAAGATCAGAAATTTCTACTGCATGCTCAATGAAAAGTGTCTCCTCTATTTCCCAGCTGGGAGAGAGCTGGCAGTAGATGAAAGTATGATTCCCTATTTTGGTCATCACTCTTCTAAACAGTTCATCAAAGGAAAGCCCATAAGGTTTGGCTTCACACTGTGGGCATTGGCCGACCCCCGGGGTTATGTTGTCCAGTTTGAGCCTTACGCTGGTGCTCGAGCAAACGGCACCTATGGACCACTCGGCCTGGGTGGAACTGTACTGTAGTAAAGGACCTTCTATCAGATCTGCCAAAGCGCCCATATCATGTCGTCTTCGACAACTACTTCAATAATATATTATCACAAAGAAAGCCACAAGGAAAGTAAAAAAGTAGCCATGTCAAAGCACTATCCTTTAATTATCCATGCCCCCGTTCAGTACCATCATGTGCGTCAGGCGCACACAGGGGAAACCACTCAAAAAAATATTTTTCTCCCAAAATGTGATCATATTTGTTAATTTCAATCTATTTGCAAAAGAAATTTTTTAGATTTGTTAAAAAATGTACAAATTGTTGTTTTTTTTGGTATTATATGGATTAAGCATTGAGGTGCAGTGTTTCTTACTCCTCGTCTCGTTTGTTGACTACTGAGCTATTGGAGCTCAGTGCTCTCTGTTCAAGTGCAGGCCGCTTTTCTGGGATGACTCTCTGTGGGGTCTATCTCCTGCCGCAAACCAAGCCTGCTCGTCTGCAAAACATAAGACGAGTTTCTGCAACGACTTGCTTACAAAGGGTATGCAGAGCGTCTCACTGTTGGCAGAAACAGCCCTCAGCGAGATCGTCTCCACTTATACAGATACGAGACGAACAATCTTCTAAGTCCGTGGTCCACTGAAATCCCCAACATAATTCCTGTATATATATATATGTCCACCTTTGAGAGCAGGATAATTATTTTTCTTATATATATATATATATATATATATATATATATATATATATATATATATATATATATATATATATATTATATTATATATATATATATATATATATATATATATATATATTATATATATATATATATATATATTATATATATATATATATATATATATATATATATATATATATATATATATATATATATATACATCATGGCTAAAATAAACACATGGAGAAGTAATTAATAATATACACCTTCTCTGGTACAGCCACTGGTCTGCAATAATACCAATAGGAGAAACAACAGTGGGTCAGTAGGGGCTACCTCGTGGTTTCGAAAACTGGTCGCGTGGTTCAGCCAAGTGGTCAAGCAAAGTTTTACTAACATTCACAATTATAAAACATGGCAAGACTTCACAAGCATAATCCAATAACAATATCAATAAATTGCTGTGCCACAAGAGCTCGATCATTTACTTTTTTGACAATGTCAGGTTATGGCTATACTGCGATGAATGGATTTCATCCGTCACCTGCGTAGTCTTCTGAGAGAGATCTTTCAGCGCGTCCGTCCTCTCGGTTGCAGTTTTAGAGAAAGACTCCCCTACCTTAACCTACTGGCCAGCTAAAGCCCGCGATATCCAATACACCTTTGTGCCCACGAGGGGGCTGATGGATGTAGGTCAGCTGGATTATGCCACGGCCTACCTAGCGAAAACTTTTCCCTACTTAGAACAATCCTAACTTTTGTCGTCTTTGTTACACTCAGTTTGATGTTGGTGTTTTTCTATCAGTGATGATTCAGCCCCAATGCTGAAATACTGATGAGTGTAGCTCAGATTCGTTTATTCACGCAACCCGCTCAAGCAGCATACAAGTCACTAAGTCGACGTATGAAGTTTTCCACTTTTTATTCAGCACACACCAACAACTGCATACAATTCTCAACTCAACTCAACAACTTTCACAGCAACTTTTTTTCACAACACACAAAGCATCGAATATAAAATTTTTTTCTATCCTTCGAGATGACGACAGTTTGTTCTAGAAATGACGCATTACAACTAACCAATCAGAATTAAAGATCGTCATCACTGACTCACGTCATACGTCTCTCCACACATACCCCGAACCTTCTCTTACTTCGACAATCGTCCCGAAACTTCGATCGAGAGTAAACAAGGAGATCCAGAGTATTCTCCGACAATATCGACCAACGAAAATTATCCACGTTATACAAAGCCTCTCCTAACAACAATGCATACTCAAATCAAAGGTAAATAAACTCCATCATTGAATACTTTGCAAAACGAAACGATTAGATCTATCGTGCGCGCTTCCGACATACTTTCGTACGCGTTTCAACGTAACAGTCTTCTAGGCCTCGAATTTAAGTTACAAAGGCCAAAGAAGGATGAACTTTTAGAGGCGTGAAGCCTTACTGCAGTGTCCAAACTAGCCTCTTGTGACAATAAGCAATGCGCAAAGAATTTATAACGCAAGCAAAAAACAAAATTGATTCAACAACTGGTTGCTTATATAAGCTTGCTTGTTGCCTATCCTGTAAATCATTGTTTGTAATTTTATCTTTTCCCTTGAATACAAATATTTGTTTTAAAAACAACTGGCTGCAAACTGAAAACTATCAAAAGTACTGAAAAATCAGTTGATTTGTTATTTGCAAAGAAGATTTAACAATCAGGAACACAAGTAAAAAGATACGAAGAGGTGAAACACACCAAATTAACAGATTCTCTCTACATGTATTTCGCTGAAATGCATCGTCATGAGTTGTAACCCAACTGAGAGGTATATTACCTCATTATTTGTAATGCAAATTAATTCTTTTGAAAGAATTTTTACCCACCTGTACAAAAGAGATTACAAAACTTCTTTCTTGATCTTCGTAAACCAGGGTGGTCTCAGAGGTACGTGGTAACATCTAATTTTCTTTCTTTCTTTAAAAACAAAAATGTATTATGTTCTTTTATTTTTTTTAATATTATACTTTTTTCCATCAATACAAAAACATTTTTGGTTTGTTTTTTTGTTTCTGTTTTGTTTTGTACGTTGTGTTACTATACACGTGTTCTTCTTTTTCTCTTTCGCTAGAGCGATGCAAATTTTTTTTCTCTCCCTTTCGTTCTATGTAAATTTTTATCTCCCAGGCCATACCATCCCATTATAGCCGTTCATCCTTTTACATGACGGAGAATTGTTTGTTCAGCTGTAAAAATCGTATTGGGGAGGACAGGGATAGGAAAAGGGGTTCGGCCACTCTATGTTTGGTGTATGTGGGTGTAAGAATGGGTGCGCATTGCGACAGGCGGAGATGATGTGCGTATTTGTGTGTGTGGGGGGGGGGGGGGGGGAGGGTGTAGTGTAGTGTAGTGTAGTGATCAGGGGTGAGTCCTCTTTCAATTCTCTGGTCCTGATTCGGCTCGCAAGAGTCCGCTGGACCTAAAGCAATAATCAAGTAATGTAATGTGTAGTGTAGTGTAGTGTAGTGTAGTGTAGTGTAGTGTAGTGTAGTGTAGTGTACGGAAGAAGGATAATGTAGAGCAAGGTAGGCCGGGTAAGGTAGGGTGGGGTAGAGTAGTGTGTAGTAGTATATACACATGACCGTACGTAGTGTGCAGGCGTGCGTAAGAGCGCTGGCGTGTGTGTGTGCGTGCGTGTGTGGGGAGTGCGTGTGTGTGTGTGTGTGCGTGCGTGTGTGTTCGTGGGAAGGGGGTGGGCGGCCGCTCGGGAACAGCTCTTTTTCTTCCCCTTCGAATATTTTCGTAATACTT
>CM072523.1:21374856-21404856 GCA_036898135.1 Oncomelania hupensis | reverse complement strand
AGTAGTAGTGTTATTTATTATTGGTAGTAGTAGTAGTGGCGGTAGTGGCGTTAGTGATAGTATTGTGATAACATATTTTCTTACTGCTAACTTTTAATGTGTAAACATTAACAAACTACTTTTACGAAAAACCGTTCTACTTTGACAATAGATTGCTTCCCCTAACGGTGATTACTTCCCTTGATGGAAACTTCTGGTGTGCTATGCGTTTGCCTGTGATGGTAGAGTTCTATTATTTGCCAGAGTAAAGTGATATCAATAGAATATTTATATAACTTACTTTTTGTATACAAGCATAAGCCGTCCTTTTTCATGTTACCTCTGTGTAATTTAATAGTCTATTAATTTTATATTTCATTTTTATTATTTTATTTTTATTTTTAAAATCTAAAATAGATATTTTATACTAGATGGAAACGTGTGTGTTAAGTGTGCGCGAGTGGTTCGCTAGGTAAAGTAAATTTTCTATACCTTTGCATTGGGGAGTGCAGATGTGAAAATACAATTAAAAATATAGTTTAAGGTATTATACTTGAATTGAGTTCGGGCACTGAATAGAATAGACCCACCGTTTCTCGGCGTGTCGTAAGAGGCGACTAACAGGGGTGATGTCAGCACGGCATCACTGAGCGAAAGTCTCCTACACAGAAGTCACCGGCTAGGACAGGGGAACATAACGTTACTTTAGGTTCAACGACCACGTGCTCGGATCCAAGGCGAGCCACATTGTACTCGTGGATTTCGGCTGTGGCCAACAGCCTGAAGAGGATTGGGCACCGCCAGGTCTTTCTTGCCCAAGACTATGATAAAAAGAACCGCTCACTACATACCGGATCGGTCGTCGCCCCGGTCACCAAGGACCGCGCCTTCCGTTGGACACCAGGATGGAGGTGACAAGTGTGTTACTGATGGACAACTTAGCAAGATCCACACGAGAGACAACATTGTCATAAGAACCTGGAATGTCAAGACCCTAACTGCGGAGGGAAAATTAGAAGAACTTGCCAACGAGCTGGACCACTATCGGTGGAACATCTTAGGTATCATCGAACTGCGCTGGAGGTGAAACAACGACCGACAAAAGCCACATGCTTTATTTCAGCGGGAGAGATGACAGGCACGAGCATGGCGTTGGATTCGTGGTCCACAAAGACATTCTAGCCATTGTCATGGGTTGCCGCCCAGTCTCCAGTAGACTCATTACCATCCGTCTGAGAGCAGCCCCTTTCAACATAACTATTATCCAGGCCTATGCCCCAACATCAGACTATGACGACAGCGAAGTCGAGGATTTCTATGAACATCTACAGGTTGTCCTTGATCAAGTGCCGAAGAATGACACAGTCACAGTGCTAGGCGACTAGAACGCCAATGTTGGCCAAGATGCGTACCACAACTGGGGAGACACATGTGGACCCCACTGCAACGAGACAAATTATATGGATTTGAGACTCTTGGAGTTTACCAGTGTTACGTTTGAGACATGCACGATAGATCCGATTGTTTTGTTTTGCAAAGCATGCAATAACAGCGTGTATTTACTTTTGATTTGATTTTGCGTTATTGTTAGAAGAAACTTTGTATAATATTGATAATTTTCGTTGGTCGATACTATTGGCGAATTTTCTAGAATTACTTGTTTACTACGATCGAAGCATGTAGATAAACCTAGTAGTAGCTAAGAGATTCTTCTAACCTAAATAAAGTTATATGACGTAAGACAGTGCATAGTTCCGGTGACGAATTTTATTCCGATTGGATGTGATTGCGTCATGCTGGAATGTTCGAACTTTCTTTAGAGTATTGAGAGACTATTTATGTGGCGCACTGTTTCAAAAAGTAAGATTGAAAATGTGATTGATAGAGATTTGTGATGATTGTTTGCAGTTATTGATATAATTATGCTGAATAAAGTTGGAAAACTTCATACAACGACTCCTGCCTTGTTGCAAAGTGAACAGGTTGCGTGGATAAACAAATCTGAGTTACCATTATCAAGATTCAAGCATCGTGGCTGAATCAACTATTATAAAAACAATAACAGTGTAACAGTCAGATACAACAATCTGATACTGGGAAATACGCTTGGTCTCCAACACAAAATCCAGATGATGAACCTGGCACTGGCACGGCGGGAAGCATCACAACCAGATTGACTACATCATGGTCAAAACACGCTTTAGATCAAACCTCAACATTGGCCGGAGACGCACTTTCCCAGGAGCAGACATCGGAAGTAACCACTATCTCTGAAGAGAATAAACTCATCAAAGTGCATCAGACTGAAATTCGACCTGAACAAAGTGCAAGACCCGGAGGTGGCAGAAATATTCCAAGCCACAATTGGAGGGACATTTGCACCACTGCTCATTTTGGGAGCTGGTGAAGTAGATGTCAACATCATGACCACCACCTTCAACTCAGCTGTGACAGATGCCGCCACTGAGATCCTTGGCAAGCACTGCCCAAACAAGAAACCTGAACTTAAGATTAAGGACCTGTGTGATAAGCGAAAAGAGATGAAAAAGAAAAATTACATCTCACAGGGAATTGATGCCTACCGGAAAATTATTATTATTTATTTATTTTTATAAGGCGCTTTCCCTCGCAGAGATCAAAGCGCACACATACACCCACACACACCATGTGTACTGCACAGACACACACACACACAAAGAGCAGCAAAAAAACGTTTTAATTGTATGTGGCAGTAAAAAGGTATGTCTTCAACATTTTCTTAAAGGAGTTATAGGATGTCGCATGGCGTACATCGGCTGGGAGGCTATTCCATATCAATGGTCCTTGGAAAGAAAATGATCTCTCACCACATGATTTGTTTGTAAATGCTCGAGGTTTTAGTTTCATGGTGTCATTACTAGAGCGGAGAGATCTTGAAGGTGTGTAGATCTGGAGGAGGTCTGACAGATACCGAGGGGTGTTGTTCGATAGTGCATTGTAGCACATGCATGCAACTTTATATTGTATCCTTGCAGACACTTTGAGCCAATGGAGTTCTTTGAGAAGGGGGGTAATATGTTGGCGTCTTTGTGATCTTAAAATCAAGCGTGCTGCTGAATTTTGAACTTTTTGAAATTTCTTTGTAAGGGAACTTGGGGCTCCCGCAAGTAGACAATTTCCGTAGTCCAATCGCGAGAGCACGAAAGAGACTACAAGAGTCTTAGTTGCATCAGTGGTGAGGTATCTGCGGATGCCTGAAATTCTACGTAGCTCATAGTTAGCTAGTTGACATACTTTAGAAACTTGTTTTTTCATTGACAAAGAAGAATCGAACAACACCCCCAAGTTCCTGACACACTCTGAAAACGCTATCGTATTCTCCCCAATCTGCATTTCGGTAGGGAGGTACTTTTTGGCATTATATTTTGATGCAAGAAGAATTTCTGTTTTGTCTTGATTAAGTTGAAGTTTGTTGACCATCATCCAGTCACGAACATCTGCAGTACAGTTTTGAATGCTTTTAGTTGCAATGCTCAGGTCACACAGCTTTGCAGAGGCTTTCAACTGAGTGTCATCTGCAAATGACTGCTGCTTTACATTGTGCTGGGAAATGAGGTCGGCCAGTGGCTTTATGTACAACGTGAATAGGATGGGACCCAAGACAGAACCTTGTGGAACACCATATTCAAGAGAAACAGACTCTGAGCGTAGACCACCCACTGAAACATATTGGAATCTTTCAGAAATGTAAGACCTGAACCACTGTATAGCTGTGCCTCCAACACCAAAGCATGACTGCAAACGTGCAATAAGAATCTCATGATCAATGGTGTCGAAGGCAGCGGACAAGTCTAAGAGCGCGAGGATGGACACTTTATTTTCATCAAGATCAATTAACATGTCATTCATCATGCATGTCAATGTTGTCTCAGTGCTATGACCTTGTCGATAGGCTGACTGATAGGGACTGCACAAACTGTTAGAAGCAAGGTGAGCTTGGAGTTGTTTCAAAACAACTCTTTCAAGTAACTTACTTAAGAAAGGCAGATTTGAGATTGGTCTAAAGTTCTTAAGCTCATTTGGATCAAGGTTACACTTTTTCAATAATGGTCTAACCACTGCTGTTTTAAGATCTTGCGGAACAGTGCCTGAGGATAGTGACTCATTCACAATCTCTGTAATTGCAGGCAATACAGTGTCGATGTGTTGCAAAAGGAGACTAGTGGGAATAGGGTCACGTTCACAAGATTTGGGTGGCATTTTCTTCAAAATCTCACCGACTTCGGTCTCAGAGACTGGGGTGAAAGACAGAAATGGAATGCCCATGAATGGTTCGACTTCTGACTGTGGGCTGACAACTGCAGTACTGTCAAGGTTGTGACGAATTTTGGCAATTTTGTTTTGAAAATATTGTACAAAAGCATCAGGAAGCTTTTCAGGTTCAATGGAGGTGGGAAGGTCAGCAGGACCCGTCTTACCCGTCATTGTATTGACAATGTTAAACAACTCTTTGTGTGACTTAGCTGATGATACTTTCTCACAAAAATGATCTTGCTTTGCTCTGTCAGTGAGCACCGTGACAGCATTCTTTGCAATTTCAAAAATCTGTCTATCAACAGTTAATCTGGTCTTGAGCCATTTGCGCTCAGCTTTGCGCCTTGCGCGCCTCAGGGCTAAGAGCTCCTGAGCAATGGAGGCAAACCAGGGCGCTGACTTGTGACCATGAAGCCTCCTCTGTTTTAGGGGAGCATGCTTATCAAGGAGGGAGCGCATGAACAAGTTCAGTTGCTCACAAGTAGGAAAAGGACATGTTGTAAAGAATTCGCATAAATCTGCTTTAAATTTCTCAAAGTCAATAGCCCGTAGGTTGCGGACTTGAATGTATTCTGGGACAACTTTAGGCAGAGGAATGTTAAGGGAACACAGGACGGTGGAATGGTCAGAAGTCAGCACATGAGTCACTTTTACAGCATGGATGACATTGTCACCCTGACGGTGAACAGACACATCAAGAGTGTGTCCACGCGCATGTGTGGGTTCAGTAACTGCCTGTACCAGGCCAAACTGTTCAAAAACGTCAATGACTTTTGCGGGCAAGGCTTTCATTGGAGTGTCAAAATGTACATTGAGGTCACCTAGTATTAGGAGAGTTCCACGGAGCTGATTGCAATACTCCAGGAAGTCAGGAAGTTGGTCTACAAAAATTTTCTCTGTCAGTTTGTTTTTTTGATTTGGGGGAGGACGGTACACACAAAGAGCTTGTACACAATGCTGAGGAAAGGATACACGCATGTGTAAAATTTCCACAGAAGTATGTTCAAAATCAAATGTTGAAACAAAAGCAATGTAACGCTGCAGACAAGAACGGTACACAACAACGATGCCACCTCCACGGGTAGCGCGAGGTAAAGACTGAACAACATAGCCCTCAGGGCACAGTTCTTTACACTGAAATTCATCGCCATGGGCACGCAGCCATGTCTCTGTAAGGAACATCAAGTCAATATCATTGTCACGAATAAAATTACTTATTGCTATTCTCTTTAGACGCTGCTGGGCACTTTGCACTGACTGAGCATTGAACGTGCACACAATTAATTTTGTGTCTTTAGGTCCAGTGCCACTGTCACATGTCATTTGCGTCATGTTCAGAGCTGTGTCACTGTTCACGACACCTGAAAAGACATCTGGGGATGAAAAAGATAGGTCAGATGTACTAAATGGTAGGGGATGATCCCCTGACGTATTATCTTTACCGTTCATTAGAAGGAAATCATCACAGAGTCCAGAGGAAGATTTCGGAGTTAGCAGAGGCATCACAGAGCCACCAGGAGACGGCAGAGTCAGCATGGAGCCACCATGAGATGGCAGAGGCAGTACGGAGCCACTAGGAGACGGCAGAGGCAGCACGGAGCCAACAGGAGACGGCAGAGTCAGCACGGAGCCACCATGAGATGGCAGAGGCAGCACAGAGCCACCAGAAGGAAGAAAATCAACAGTGACATCTGAAAAGGCATGCGCACAGCAAAGGAGAACTGGATTAAAGATCAATGCCAGGCAATAGAGAAACAGTCCGATCAAGAACAACTGCAAGAAGGCCTACCAGACTGTGAAGCGACTGACAAGTATTAAGCAGCCCAAGGTCTCCACGATCCAACGCAAGTCTGGCATATGCCTTAAAAAAAAACAAGAAGTCTTGGACAGATGGACAGAGTACTGCTCTGACCTTTACAATAACACACCAAACGCAGACCCATCAGTTCTAGCATGTCCCAAGGACAGAGAATAAGAAGAAATCCTCCCAATTCTCCGAGAAGAAGTTGAGGCAGCAGTACATTCGCTGAAGAATGGGAAGTCGGCGGGAATGGACATCATACCCGCGAAATTGCGTCAAGCAGGA
Source organism: Oncomelania hupensis (assembly GCA_036898135.1). Lineage (NCBI taxonomy): Eukaryota > Metazoa > Mollusca > Gastropoda > Littorinimorpha > Pomatiopsidae > Oncomelania > Oncomelania hupensis. The sequence continues at coordinate 21,398,498 of CM072523.1, read as the reverse complement.
GGGGATGATTGACGCCTTCACCATTATCTGTAACATGATCTGGCAGAGTGGGGAGTGGTTCCCACCATGGACCCAGGCGCTTGTCATCACTCTTCCCGAAAAGGGCAACCTTCAGGAATGTAAAAATTACCGCACCATCAGCCTCATCACCCACCCCAGCAAGGTCCTCCTGATAATAATGCTCAGCAGGTTGAAACCCCAAGCTGAACAAATCATAGCTGAAGAACAAGCAGGATTCATATCAGAGCGAAAAACTACTGAGCAGATTTTAAATCTCAGAAAAATCTGCGAGAAAGACCTACAGCATCAGCAACATCTATACCATGTGTTTGTAGACTTCAAGAAAGCGTTTGACCGAGTCTGGCATGCAGCTCTGTGGGCAATCATGAGTGTGTACAACATCAACCCTAACATTATTGAAGTCATTAAAAGCCTGTATGTCAAGGCTACGAGTGCAGTCCTACACAACAGCGCCATCGGGAACTGGTTCAAAAAACAATCGGCGTGAGTCAAGGATGTCTACTTTCTCCAACACTCTTTAACATCTTCCTAGAGTGTATCATGTCAGATGCCCTTGCAGATCACGAAGGCACAGGCAGCATAGATGGTAGAGAAATCTCCAACCTCTGTTTTGCGGATGACATTGATGGATTGGCTGGAGAGGAACAAGAACTTTAATAGCTTTACATTACATTACATGATTATTGCTTTAGGTCCAGCGGACTCTTCCGAGCCAAATCAGGACCGGACAACCCCTGATCCGTATAAAACATCTGCTGAAACAACCCTAGTGTTAAAACTGAAAGCTCTCCACCAGCCAGTCACTTTATAATAAAGACATCCCACGCATGGGATGCTGAGGCTATACTCTAATTTATCGAACCCCCCGTTTACAAAAACAAAATAGAATCCAAATATCATTATAAATTATCATCAAAACACATACATATAAAAAGCCTACATTGCTAGATTATAACATCATAGGAAGCCCTAGTGACCACAGGCAGAAAGCGTCCAATATTCCCAAGCTGACCCAACAGACCTCACACACAAATAAGGAGTCTTGTCCCGGAAGAGTTTTCAAAAAAAAAAGGTAGGTGACTGGTCTAGCGAAGAAGAAGACAGTATAGCAGATTGATAGAACAGAGCAGGAATGAGGAAGAGCAAATGAGAAAGACAGCGACAGTGGGAATTTAAAGCACTAAATTTCCAGAAAGTGGGGATACTATTTATACAGAAACCCCCGGCACCCCAACGGGGGTACTTGAACAGCTGATACAGAGGCTTGACACCACCTCCAGAGCCTATGGAATAGAAATAGGTGCAGAGAAGACTAAAATGATGACCAACAACACCAATGGCATCAACACGGACATCAAAGTCTAAGTACAATCCCTCAGCACAGTGCATAGTTTCAAATATTTAGGAGCCATTGTATGAGACAATGGGTCCCGACAGGAAGTCCTCTCCAGGATCGCACAAACAACTACTGTCCTCATAAGGTTGAAGCCCATTTGGAAAGACAGGACCATCAGTCTACCTTCGAAGGTAAGGCTGCTGCGCTCCCTTGTCATCTCCATCTTCCTATACGCTTACAAAACCTGGACCCTCGCAGTACATCTACAACGAAGAATACAAAGAATGGAGATGAGATGCTACAGAAAACTTCTGGGCATTTTCTATATCCAGCACATCACCAACGACGAAGTCCGACAGACCACCACACGAGCCATTGGACAACACGGTGACATGCTCACAGTGGTGAAGAAACAGAAACTCCGTTGGTATGGCTACGTCACCAGATCATCAGGCCTTGCAAAGACCTTCATGCAAGGCACTTTGCAAGGAGGCAGAAGAAGAGGGAGACAGAAAAAGATGTAGGAGGACAACATTCGAGAATGGACTGGATTGACAGTGGACTGGATTGACACTGAACGAGGCCATGACGGTTCCTGAGGACAGATAAAGATGAAATACGCTGGTTAAACGATCACCTGTGGTGCCCCAACGACCGTCCAGTTACGAGATAGGATAGGATTTGAAAATATAATGTATACGGCTGTCGTGGAAAAGGTGGTTTTGGTTGTGTTTATCTCGTGATTTTATATATAACTTTTATTTGTATATGTTTAAAAACATCAAAATAACATTCTTTATAATTATGCTGAGATGCAATGTGCTATATGAAATCTTCATTGTAGATAATAAAGATTGTTTGACTTCACATCACCGGAAACACCAACACCAACACCAATCCATTGTTATTTAAAAATTAGTATCTGGTACAAAATTGTTGGGAAGCATTATTATGAAACAAAGTAATTTAACTTTTCTTTTTCATGATCATCATCATCGTCATCATCGTCATCATCATCATCATCATCATCATCATCATCATCATCATCATCATCATCATCATCATTACCAGAAGCTAGTTACCGGAAGATATTTCGAGCAAATTATAAAAAGGGTTGAGGTTCAGTGAACCACTTTAAAACTCGTCAATAATTCAAGTGATGGTGACAGATACTAATCAGACTCTCTCTCTCTCTCTCTCTCTCTCTCTCTCTCTCTCTCTCTCTCTCTCTCTCTCTCTCTCTCTCTCTCTCTCTCTGTCCGCAACCCCCTATACACACTATCCATACCCACAGATACACTCCTTCTTTCTCCCACATACAGGAACACACACTCTAAATATGACTGCACGTGTTTGTTTGTGTGTGTTTGTTGTATGTGTGTAAAAAAAACACAAAATAGAACATAAACAGCATTACTATATATTAACAAAACACGTACATTTACATAAAATGCCAACATTGCTAAATAATAACACCATAGAAAAAGCCCTCGTGACCATTTGACAGAAAGCGTCCAATATCCCCAAAGCCGACCCAACAGACCCCATAAACAAATCAGGAGTTTGGAGAGAGTTTCCAAGAAAAAAAAAAGTAAATGACTGGTCTAGCAAAGAAGATAGTAGATAGATAGAACAGATTATGAACGAGAACGAACAAACTGAGAATGACAGAGACAGAGGAAATTTAAAGCACTAAATTTTCACAAAGCCGATCTAGGAAGTTTTATTCTCTTCCCCTTCACAACCACCCTCCCCTCCAACTCCCCTACACCCAAGCCACACACATGCACACAAAACACACGCACACGAAACACACACATACACGCACACACATCCACCCTTCTGATCAAGGACAGTTGGAGCTGAGCTGAAAAAGTTCACCCATTGAGTATGGAGAAGTTGAAAGCGCGAAGAACTGTGAAAACTGAACAGCCAGAAATCAATAGGGAGAGAGGAGAGAGAGAGAGAGAGAGAGAGAGAGAGAGAGAGAGAGAGAGAGAGAGAGAGAGAGAGAGAGAGAGAGAGAGAGAGAGAAAGAGAGAGATGAGAGAGAGAGGGAGAGAGAGAGAGAGAGAGAGAGAGAGAGAGAGAGAGAGAGAGAGAGAGAGAGAGAGAGAGAGAGAGAGATTGAGGCGAAAGTTAGACGAAATCAAGGGAGGTAACTGCAGAAGTGAACAACGCGACGGTAGAAAACTGAAGTTTTTAAAGTTAGTCGTGACCTATTTCTGTCCGTCTTCCAAGTCTTCTCCAATGAGCTTTTGTGCACATAGACGTTGATTAGTCAAGCGTATAAATAACTAGTTGCCGTGAGATTTCGCCGTAGAAGGAGGTTACAATTTCATGGGTCTTTCCCCGTCCCGCCCCCTCTTCCCTCCCCTCCCCTACCCCCCACGAAATACTGCCGTATTTAAATATTTAAATATTTTGCTGGGACATTTTGTCATTGAAGGAGGTTACAATTTTATGGGTCTTCACCCTTCTCCCCCCCCCCCCCCACACACACACGAAATACTGTTCTATAAATAACTATTTGCCGTGAGATTTCGACACTGAAGGAGAGTACAATTTTCATGGTTCTGCTTCTCCCCCTCCCCCTCTTCCCTTTCCCCCTACTCCACCCCTCATGAAATACTGTCGTAGGCATGGGATTGATAAGACTTGGTTGAATGCTTCTTTTATTGTAGGGGAGAGTCGCCGATTATGGACCGTCTCTTAATATGGACCTGTTGATTTTCTTCTAAGTCCATTAACTTGTCAAAATTTTAACACCTGAGCAATTCAGAGTTGCATCCCTTCAATCAATCGCACGCATAACCATGGCGAAAAAGCAGAGCGTGAAGAAAAGGTAAGCATTTGTGTTTTTTGCCGCTAATAAGTTTAAAACACGCTTTGCGTATTATCGTTTGTGCGCATTTCATTTTTATAGGGTATGTTTTAGCGCCTTTGTGAAAAATAATGTCTTTCAATTGTTTCGAATGAGAGATGAGTTTAAATCAAAAGTGTTTAGTTGTTTTCTAGAAATTACCTCCTGAGTAGTATACCTATGATTCCCCTAATATGGACCACCCGTGTCTCCGAATATGTACCACTGGTCCATATTAAGAGCCAGTGGTCCATATATGGAGACTACTCTTTTCCTAACCCTAGTCATGCCATTATATGCATATAAATCTGTTTAGATTGTTTGAAGCTGTATATCTGCATGCGTGCGCTTGCCTGTTTGTGTGCATTGCATCTGTATGCATGAAAGAGTGAAAAGGGGAAAAGAGTAGAATATTCACCCTTTATTTAAAAAACAAAACATATAGGCCTAAGTGTAGGCTGTGAGTTCGCATCCTATTTATACGTGTGTTTGCTTGTGTGAATGTGTGTTCGCGACTGCGTGTGCGCGCGCGTGTGTGTGTATGTGTGTGCGTGTGTGTGTGTGTGTGTGTAAAGAGCGTCTGACATTGGTTTTGTTCATTTTCGTGCGTATTTAATAAGAGTTTTGATAAAAATCGTTCTGTTTTATTGTTTACTAGAGCTAAATGGAGCGAAGTAGATCTGGAGCTTGCAATGACAGCATTTCGAAATGGGCACATGGGGATCAAAATGTGCTCAAAAATGTATGGTGTTCCAAAGGCTACTAAAAGCGTCACCTCGATGGATCCAACAAGCACGAGAAGGGTGTTAAAAAGCTTGGTAGATGTACAGTCCTGCCCGAAGAGACCGAGAACGAAATCCATGACCTGATCTTGAAACTAGAGTCAATGTTCTTTGGTTTGCCAAGAAAGGATGTCATGAAACCTGCATTTGAACTGGCAGATGAAAAAGGCTTGGAACATCATTTTAATAAGAAAAAAAAAGGTATGGCTGGAAAGAAATGGTACTACAACTTCCTTAAAAGACACCCAGACCTCAGCCTTAGACAGCCAGAAGCTACTTCTATTGCGAGAGCAAGTGGGTTTAATAGAAGAGCGGTGGACCATTACTTTAATCTGCTTGAAGAACTGATTGACAAGTATGAACTCACACCTGACAGAATATTTAATGTTGATGAGTCCGGCATTTTAACAGTGCAAAAAAGATGCCAAAAGGTCTTGGGGCAGAGAGGCAAAAAGCAGGTTGGCTCGCTGTCAAGTGGGGAGAGGGGCACAACCACAACTGTAGTGTGCTGCACAAATGCGTCTGGGACACAGTACGTTCCTCCAATGATCATTTTCAAGCGGAAGCGGCTTCCAGCTGAGCTGGGTGATGGAGCTCCCCCTGGAAGTGTCATATCCTGCTCGGAAACTGGATGGGTGGATGGTGAAAGATTCGTGCAATGGATGGAGCATTTTGTACACTTTGTGAAGCCCAGTGCAGAAAGGAAGGTGCTACTCGTTCTCGATGGTCACAAGTCCCACACAAAAAACTTGAATGCCATTGAGATCGCGAGTGCTAACAATGTCATCATGCTTTCGCTGCCACCTCACAGCACGCACAAAACCCAGCCACTTTATAGAACGTTCTTCAAGCCATTGCAGACGTTTTATGACCAAGCTGCCGAGAGATGGCTTCGGACGAACCCAGGACGTTCGATCTCTTTCTATCAAATGGTTCGATCCAGCATCTGGGCGTTATGTTTCTCCGAATATTATTTACTTTCGACTCGGGCAACGTCTCGGTGGTTTTCTCCGGGTACTCCGGTTTGCTCCCCCCCAGCAAAAATGTCAAAAAATTTACTAATGTTAGGTAGGTTGGGTTCGGGCGAGCCACAGGCTGCGACTACGCCTTCCCAAGGGGAGGCGGCCCAGAATTTTCCGATAAAAAGGGACAATAAAGGATTTTTAAAAAAAATGCAAAACTGTTTGGTCTGCAACAATGAGAGTCGCAATTAAAGGATTTGAATCCAACGGTATCTGGCCCTGTTCAAGAAATATGTTTCAGGATCACGAATTCTCCCCTTCATTTGCATCGCAGCATGTGGAGTCAGGTCCCCAGCAGCAATCAGTTCTTGAGATGAACAGTCAACAGTCTCCTGATACATGCTTCCAGGGACCCAAAATACCACCTGTCGTCCAGCCAGACTCGCAACGTCCGCCCGTCATCCAGCCAGACTCACAACGTCCGCCCGTCGTCCAGCCAGACTCGCACGTCCAGCCAGACTCGCCATGTCCGCCCGTCGTCCAGCCAGACTCACAACGTCCGCCCGTCGTCCAGCCAGACTCGCACGTCCAGCCAGACTAGCCATGTCCGCCCGTCGTCCAGCCAGACTCGCAACGTCCGAATACGCATAGACTAGACATTGGATCTCTCTCTGATTATCAGGTTATTGAGACCCCACTGATGGTCGATGCTTTTTCAGAACTGTTGTAATTGCATTGAATGCGGAGTTTCAAACGGCCCCTCGAGTTCACGGGAAAATTGAATCTCCTCTTATGCACCTCACGGAAACTATCCAGTTCGATGAACTCAGACAGAAAGTTGTCCGACATATGATGGCAAACATTGAGCACATCAGGGAGCACATGGAAGGAGATGCTCCTAACGTTGACATGCCGGCCACAATACAATTCTACTGCTTGGTTTAACTTAGAATCGTGTTCATGTGGGTGAAAATTTGAATACTTTAAGTATGGTTGTATCTGGTGGTAGGATTGACAAGTTTTGTCTAAAACTTTACCTTTTATGCTAGAAATTGAATCGGTATATTTTTAAACACGGTCTGTGTTGTTTTTATATCAAAAGGTATTGCCTAAACTTGTTATTTTTGTAAGTCAGAAATGTGTTTACATTTCTTTCAAGTAGTCCATATTAAGATACTAGTCGGTCCATATTTGGCTCTAGTACCCCTTATATGGACCGCTTCTGATTTTTTTTTGTTTAAATTTTTTTTGAAAGATTGAAATGTTGGCTTGCTCGTCTTCAGGTGATTGATAGTCAATGTACTGAACAATAAAAGGAAACAATCTGCATTAAAAAATTACATACGGTCTTTGAGTTATTGGATTGGATGAAAAAGTGGTCCATATTTGGCGACTCTCCCCTAATGTTAAAAAAAATAAAGGAAGTTATTATAAGTGCAACGTCCCTGTCGCCAAAAAAAAAGAGTCTCTTCGTTCCATCAACATCGTATCTTCGTTTCTGTTTCTTAATATTTATAAAAAATAAAGTTTAGCGGGGCCTGTAAATCTTCAATCTCGATAGAATTTTATAGTCCGCAATTGTTCCAGAGGAGGACACTCAACACAGCCATCAGCATCAAGGATGGCCCTTCCCCACCCTCTGTCACATTTGTTCGAACCTCTGACGTCAGCACTCCCCTACTGACCATCTCCCCTCCCCTCCCCTCCAACCCACCTCACCCCCTGAAATCAACACGTATTTTGGGAAAAGGTTTGTACGATCATCTTCCCGTGCGTTGACAGTCCCTTAATTGTTAACATAATATCAAAACATACGTAGTAGCATTCTTTTATACTCTAAGGTAATTACTTGTAATCGTCCTATATACACCATGTAACTCTTTCTAAAGCATGGTTGTGTTTTACAGCAATAAATTCCGTAGTGTTCTTGCCTATCAATAGCCACGGTTCTTGTAAGAAGCCCCCCCCCCCCCCCCCCTCACCTATCTATATCCATTATCCCGTAACTCAAAGGTCGTAGGGGCACCGCAGATGATCGGTTAACCAGCGTACTCCATCATTCTATGTCCTCAGCAACCCCCATGGCTTCTCTCAGTGTCAAGCTAGTCCATTCTCGAATGTTGACCTCCCAACTCTTATGTCTCCCTATGATCTTCTTCTGCCTCCTTGCACCGTGCTTTGCAGGATGGTCTTTGCAAGGCCTGTTGCTCTGGTGAGGTGGCTATAGCATCGGAGTTTCCGTTTCTTCACCATTGTAAGCATGTGATCGTGTTGTCCAGTGGCTTGGGTGATGGTCTGTCGGACTTCGTTGTTGGTGAGGAGAACTAGGTGGTGTAAAGGGAAACACAGATTATAGAGTCATTAATGAAACTACTAGACAAAGAATTTCTTGTTTATAGAGTCCAGTGAACCTTTAGCGATCATAGCTGGACCACTCACATAAACCGTGTCTATCTATTACAAGATTAGAAACACGTATAGGATCCACCAAAAAAACTCATACAAATACAAATTCACAATATAATGACTACCCTACCACATCCCAAAGTAAATAGAACTAGGCAATGCTGAGGGCGTCAGCCCTTCCGCTTAATTTCTCACCCCGGATTACAAAAAATGCGTAAAACATATATGACAAACAATCATAAGACTCAAAATGCATACATTTAAAAAGGTGAATCGGCAAATAACACCTGAGAGATCCAAAGATCGTCCAGATGTGTACAATTTCACTACCTAGCCACCACAGACAGGCAGGTTAACCACAATACCATAAAAACGCTGAGAAAAACAATCACAAAGGTTTGATGGAAAGAGTGAATACTGTAGGAGACAGCAAAGAAAACAAAGGCAGAAATACAAAGAGTAATAGAAAAGATACATTTTGAGGCACTAAACTTCCAGAAAGTGGGGAAACTATACAAGAAATCCCCCCCGGTATTCCACGGGGGGAGAAACTTCTACTGTTGTTAACAAATAAATCCTGTCAACAATGAGATACGGACTCAGATACCCGTGTCCGCCATGCGTGCATTTGATCTACTACTGAGAGGATAGATAGGGTGGAAGGATGAGGGGTGAATGAGATAGAGTGAGAGAAAGAAGAGTGTGATGCATAGGGACAGGCTGAGACGCGAAATATTGTCGCAAGCTGCGACTAAATTTTATGTTGTTTGTTGGTTTGATTGATTTTTTTTTTAACCTCGTGCGCGAGAAGGAATGGTTGGGGTACCGTAAAGTGGCTAGGGGTTGCGGCATCTCAGAAAGACCAAGGACTTAAAGGTAAATGTGACGTGCAGGATCAAGCTCGAGTCTGATTATGGTCTGTGGTATTTTGTGGGAGAGATACAGCAACGTACATGTGCAGGGTACAAATCCATATCCATATAGCCCACCAAGTCACGCGTTCCTATGTCGCCCAAGATCCACTTCTCCACTGAATGTATCCAATATGTGCATGTCTTGAGCGTGGGCAATGAATTTGAAGCTATGCAAGTCATCATCGTGGAGGATGAATAGAAAGGGACCTAGTGCTTAATGGGTGTATTTATGTAGTGGCATTCGCTTGCCTGTGCATCGGAGTCGTGGTATTGTTTTCTGTACTCCAGGATGTCAACCTTGAAATTTCGATTCACTGGCTACAACGTTATCCCTTTACATTCAATGCTTCAAACTGTGTAGCCGTTGCTTTTTACCACTGACCCTCCCGCTCCATTCCCTTGCCCTCCACCCTCTTCATATTCAAGAAAAGGGCCACGGAGGTTCCAGCTCTTTCCGAACTAAATACAAACGTGGCATTGCTTAATAGCATGAATAAACCAAGGGATATTAGAACTGCACCTAATAATATCAAACGTAGTGATGACGACCATGCTGATGTTGATGAGGAAGTTTGGTGTTGACGAGGTTGCCTTTATTGGGAGTAAGATGAGCCGTAGGCAAAAAGACAACTCATTAACAATGGAGTAGCCTTTCAAACGTCTTTTTTCACGTCTTTTCTAATCTCTCCCCCTTCTTTCATTCTCTCCTTCCTGACGTCTTCTATCTTTCCCTCTCTCCCCTTCTCTCCTCTGTAATTTGGTCTGGCAGTTTTTCATCTAATCTGACCCTCAGTGGCTCCAATGAAATAAGACCCCGCGGTGATGCCACATCTAGTTTGGTCGTTGATAAAGGGTTTAAAGGAAAATCCGAGTTCTACCAGTTTATTACTTCCTCATGCTAACTAGTACACCTTTTTCCTGTTACAAGCACCAGCAGTAGATGTATAAACTATTTTCAGCACTCAACTCAAACTCAATATTTGCATGTATGCGAGTGTGTGTGTATGTGTGTTTTATTAATTACTTGAATATGACTTCAGCACCTTTCACTACTACTTCTTCCTCTTCTTCCTCCTCCTCCGCCTCCTATTCCTCTTCTGATAATCTATTTCTTCTTTGTCAAAACAGGGTTCTCAAAATGCGAAGCTACATTTACTCCTAGTAGTAGTCACTCGAACTCAGTCAAAGCTTTTGCTTCGGTCTATTTTACAGTGCGTAACTACCCCAGCTTTTTCATTTTTCCCACTCATTTGTAGATCGAGCACAGAATAATAAAAAACTCTCATTGTAATGGCCTAAAGGTTTATTCAATCAATTAACTCTGTCTCTCTATCTCCGTCTCTCTCTTTCCCCCGTGGTGATGCCGGGGGGTTCTGTATAAATAGTATCCCCACTTTCTGGAAATTTAGTGCTTTAAATTTCCACTGTCACTATCTTTCTCCTTTGTTCTTTCTCATTCCTATTCTGTTCTACTACTATACTATCTTCTTCTTCACTAGACCAGTCGCCTACCTTTTGTCTTGAAAATTCTTCCAAAACTCCTCATTGGTGTATGAGGTCTGTTGGGTCAGCTTGGAAATATTGGACGCTTTCTGCCAAATGGCTTCCTATGATATTATTATTTAGCAATTTAGGCATTTTATATGTATGTGTTTTGTTGATATTTTATAATGTTTATATTCTATTTTGTTTTTGTAAACGGAGGTTCGATAAAATAGAGTATAACATCAGCGTCCCCTGCGTGGGATGCCTTTATTGTAAAGTGACCGGCTTATGGAATGCCTTCAGCGCTGCCACTAGGGTTGTTTCAGCAGATCTTTTATACGGATCAGGAGTGAATTCTCTATTAACCAAGTGGTGGTCCTGATTTTGTTGTCCTGATTTGGCTCTTTGCTGTCCGCTGGACCCTGTAAGCAATGATTAACTCATTCACTCACTCTCTCTCTCTCTCTCTCTCTCTCTCTCTCTCTCTCTCTCTCTCTTTCTCTCTCTCTCTCTCTCTCTCTCTCTCTCTCTCTCTTTCTCTCTCTGTGGAACAAAATCACACATGGCACGAAGAAAAACACCCCACATACAAGACAAATTCAGACGACCCTTCGGGCGAAATAACTATAGACTGTTGACATAATCTTTTGATCATGTGTGTTCTATCTGCTGTAAGTGTTCTTCTCCTAGTTCATCATCATCGTACTGTTGAGAGAATCTTTTAATCGTGTGTGTCCTAATCTGCTTTAATTTCTCCTTCTTCATCATTATCATCATCATCATCATCTTCTTCTTCTTCTGCTTTTTCTTCTTCTTCTCCTCCTCTTCCTCCTCCTTCTTCTGCTTTTATTCCTCCTCCACAATCGTCTTCTGCACATCTCTTCCATACAAAAAAAAAAGAAAATAAATATATATAAGAACCTTATCTGATAGATATAGTTCGAATAGGAGCAAGCTTTAAACTTGAGAAACTGGCTTTAAACATCTCAACAAGTTCAAATTCTGGAGAGAAAAAAAAACCCACACAGCTTGGACATAGATCAAGGGTATACGATGAACACAGGCGCCATCTGCAACGGTCTTTTGAACATCGGGGACAAGACAATGACTCACTCATCCAAACACGGCGATTTCTACGGAGACTGGTTGTAACCTATTACAGTCCTTTGCGCGGGCCTTCTCGCAGGTAAGACCGAAGACACAAATTAGGGTTAGTCTGTAAAAGGTAGTAGGTTTAAAACCATACTACTATAATTATAACCCCCTAATTTCGCTTATCCGATGTGTTTGGTTATTTTAGTAATAATAATAATAATAATAATAATAATAATAATAATAATAATAATAATAATAATAATAATAATAATAATAATAATAATAATAATAATAATAATAATAATGGATCCTCTTCCCCCAAATAACCAGTCATGCTCAAAGAGCGGTGATCTGTACTAACTAACACGCTCACATGTTTCACTCACTTTTCACACACACACACACACACACACGCACCCACCCACACACACACATCTATCCATCAAACATGCGGAGTAAAGGCCAAAAAATCGCAATTAGAAGACGGAAAGAAAATAGAATTTTTAGTATTTGAAATTTTAGATTGTCTGCATTCCATACCATTATTGTGTATTTTAATAAAGCAACATTTATTTATTATAAAACACACAAGAATTTAAGATAAGATAAGATAAGATAAGACAACTTTATTATCTTTTACAAGAAATTACATTGTGGTGTACAATTACAATCAACAAGGAATAAACATCACAATAATAATAACAACAATCATAATGACAATGAGGATAACAACGACGATGGGCGAGGTAGACACATAAAAAGACGTAAACAAACACCGAGACAGACACCACAGCAACGCCCCGTAGTGAAGCGCCACTAATTTAATTCTTTCCGTGAAATTAGTAAACTTAAAACCTTGAACGCGCATCATGTCAGATGCCCTTGCAGATCACAAAGCCACAGTCAGCATGGGGGGTAGAGCAATCTCCAACCTCCGTTTTGCGGATGACAATGATGGATTGGCTGGAGATAAACTAGAGTTTGAACTGCTGGTACAGATGCTTGTTCACACCACCTCCAGAGCCTATGGAATGGAAATAAGTGCAGAGAAGACCAAAATGATGAACAACAACACCAATGGCATCCACGTGGACATCAAAGTCCAAGGCCAATCCCTCAACACAGTGCATAGCTTCAAATATTTCGGAGCCATTGTATCAGACAATGGGTCCCGACAGGAAGTCCTCAAACAACGGCTGCCCTTACAAGGTTGAAGTCAATTTGGAAAGACATGATTATCAGTCTACACTCCAAGGTAAGTCTGCTGAGCTCCCTTGTCATCTCCATCTTCCACTACGCTTGCGTAACATGGACCCTCACAGCAGACCTACAATGAAGAATACAAAGCATGGAGATGAGGTGCTACAGAAGACTTATACCCAGCACATCACCAACGACGACTGACAAGCCATTGGACAACACGATGACCTGCTCACAGTGGTGAAGAAACGGAAACTCCGATGGTATGGCCACTCACCAGAGCATCAGGCCTTGCAAATACCATCCTGCAAGGCACGGTGCAAGGAGGGAGAAAAAGAGGAAGACAAAAAGAGATGGGAAGACAACATTCGAAAATGGACAGGCTTGACACTGAACGAAGCGTCTTTAGATTTGGTTCATCACGGGCTAAAACGGAAACTTTTCTAAAAAATAATAAAAGGTAAATAATAAATCTACATTTTCCTCCACTGAAATTTTGAGCGGCTGTCGTCGTGGTGACGTCCTTGGCTTGATCCTCTGCTCCGGTGATTGGCTTGGCTTGGCCTTCTGCTCTGGTGATGACGTTCTTGGCTTGGTCCTCTGCTCCGGTGATGACATCATTGGCTTGGACTTTTGCTCCGGTGATGACGTCCTTGGCTTAACCTTCTGCTTCGGTGATGACGTCCTTGGCTTGGCCTTTTGCTTCTGTGATGACGTCTTTGGCTTGGCCTTCTGCTCCGGTGATGACGTCCTTGGCTTGCAGGTCCTCTGCTTCGGTGGTGACGTGCTTGGCTGGGCTGGGCTGCATGTCCCCTTTGCGGTGCTGTGGTTTTCGGGGCCTACTTAAACGTGGCAATGCAGAATGAAGGACTCGTGTTTGGTCAGGACCCCTGTCACAGATACGTGAGTATCTGCCCACTGCCCGCTGCCAGAACGCAGCAAAGTGCTATCAAATGGGGTGGGAATCGAGAACACAGGAGGCTATCTCTTGAGCTAGCGATACACGGTAAGACTAGATCTTATGATACCCGCGTATGCCGCTGCAGATCTGGTGTCTTTGCTGATACACGGTATGTATGAAAGCCTGTCGTAAAGGCCAAGTTTGTAGGTCGCGGTTTTTCAGTGACCTTCTCCTCGGAGTTCAATCAAATAGCTGTTTTGATTGGCTGTCTGACCTCCACTGTCGTATCGCGCCGTGAAAAAATAGAACATGCTCTATCGATAAGACTTGACGACAATTCCTACCGATCCGGGAATTTCCGTAGTCATATGCGGGTATCATAAGATCTAGTCTTACCGTGTATCGCCGCCTTAACACTGGTAGTCGTTCTCCGATGCTGGCTGCTGGCAGGGCACTGACTAAATGACAGAAGAAAACATTTCAATTTGTCTACAGTGTACATTGTGTCATTTTAAAATTGTGTGAACAGAAGCCCACTAAACACTAGCGAAGGAATAGCGAAAGTTTATGTAAACAGCCCTGCCGTGTTATGTCACAGCAAAGTAAGTTCAGCGACACAATCTATTTGAGTTTATATTACTTTCTTTCTTTGTGCTTTGATTTAATTTTTATTTATTTATTTTTTTTAAATCTTGCAATGTACAGATACCCCATTTTAATATTCACATTGAAGATTCGTCTCATAATATGATCTTTGACGTTATTAACCAAAATTTTAAAACATTGCAGAACAGTAATTTTAGATAAAGACATAATTTTGCAGAAAGCACTTGAAAACGTTGTACAGGGCTGAGCTTTAACGTTCGCCAACTCGCCAATGGCCCCTAAAAATAGTGTGTGGCGAGCTCGATTTGGGGTACCATTCGCCCGGCTGGCGACTTGAAAATACCGCCAATGGTAGAGATTATGTACCTGTACACGGACTTTTGACTTGCAATGTAAAACAAAACACGCGCCAACCGCTTCTGCAGTCAGCACCGGAGACCCGTTCCGATGCATGCTAGGACGTTAGGTAACGCTAGCAAAGCGAGGGATTTGCGAAGTAAAAATAGCCTTTTCTCGCGAGACTTTCTTCTTTCCCTCGCCGCGAAACGCTACTGCCCTGCGAGATCCTTCTTGCTTCCTTGCGTGTATCGGAACGAGTCTCTGACTTCCTTGATGAGTCACGCGAGACTTGCCGTACTTTCCATATTCCCCATTCTCAGTCTTTTGTCAATTTCTAACGATGTGGAGCTTTTTAAGCGGTGTCTCGGAGCCTCCAGCAAAAACAAATAAAGTCCGAAGAAGAAGAAAAAAACAGCTGAAGAAGGCACACCCAAGCTCCTTCAAGTTTTGGAACATTGAGGAGGAGGATGTCAATGATGAATTAATTATACAGTGCTTGTTTTAAAAATGAAACAGTGTTGTTGTTGAAATTTATCTTGTTTATTAGCTGCAATAGTTATACAGTTTTAAAAAAAATGACCGTGCTTTCAATCAAGGGGTCTGGCAACCTGAGAAATATTTTGGCAACTTCAACTTCCCAGGTTAGGAGCCCGGCTGGCTCCTTAGCCTGGCTTGCTAAATCTCAGCCCTGCGTTGTAGCCCTTTAGTATATTTGAATGAACACCTCCATACTTTTCGAGCGACGCTTCCGCCTCAGGTAGGAAAAGTAACGTAGGCAAATACAATTAATCAGGCCTGTTAGGATCCTGTTACGTTGAAACGCCAATGGTAGTATGTCTGAAACGCGCACGATAGATCTAATCGTTTCGTTTTGCAAAGTATTCAATAATGGAGTTTATTTACCTTTGATTTGAGTTTGCATTGTTGTTAGGAGAGGCTTTGTATAACGTTGATAATTTTCGTTAGTCGATATCATTGGAGAATTCTCTAGACCTGCGTGTTTACTCTCGATAGAAATTTTCCCGATGAATGTCGAGGTGAGGGAACGTTCCGGGTATGTGTAGAGAGATGTATGACGTAAGACAGTGATGACGATCTTTAATTCTGATTGGTTGTAATGCGTCATTTCTAGAACGTCCTGAGGTCATCTCGAGTTGAGAGAAAAAATTATATATTCGATGCTCCGTGTGTTGTTGTGGAGAGTTGTTGATAGTGAGTTGGAAAGTGAAATTTGAGAGTGAAAAGGCGATTGTATGCAGTTGTTGATGTGTGCTGAATAAAAGTGGAAAACTTCATACGTCGACTCAAGACTTGTTGATGAGTGAGCAGGCTGCGTGGATAAACGAATCAGAGTTACACCTTATCAGGACTTCAGCATCGGGGCTGAATCAGATACTGATAAAGAAAAACACCATCATCAAACTGAGTGTAACCGATCCACGGACAATTATTCTGTGTATAGTGTATCTATAGTGTACAATACAACACAATACATCTTTATTGTCCAACTTTCACATTATTCATAAAAGAGGAAAATTGCCTTTGGCATTGAGCGCAAACTTTGTATAAATTAGATGAATGAACAAAAATAACATCTTCTGTGCTTGCAACAGTCAGGTTCAGCTAGAGATAGAGAGAGAGAGACGGGAAGAGAGAGAGAGAGGGATGAGAAGCGAAGGGGTCAGTACCACAAAAAAACAGAGAGAGATAAGATAACAATTTTATTTAGCAAGGGTAAAAGAGAATAGTAAGCACTGGGTGTGGTTTTTTTCCCATCTTGCCCTTGGGATTTGTAACAATACCAAATAGTATAACAAAATATAATCGATACAATATAATCAAGATCTGCGCAGGCACGCACGCACACATAAGCACGCACACACACACACACGCACGCACACACACACGCATACATACACACATACAACTTATGTAAAACAATGTAATTACAGTTATGAACGTAGAACTCTTGCTAAGTAGCTAATTAACTAATTTTAACGTGCTGTAAAATATGGTTTCTAAAGTGTATTTAGTGACTGCACTGCGGAGAACTTCTGGAAAGTTATTCCGTAAAGTGGAACCTCGAATATGACAGACTGGTTTTAAAAAGATCAATTCTTGGAAATGGGATATTTAGTTTAATAAAAAAAAAGAATCTGGCAGGTTTCCTTCGAAAAAAAAGAGAAGAAAGATCGGAGAGTGTATTACCGTTGTGCATGAAAATTCCTTTATTAAACTTAATATGTTGGCAAGAGGTAGTATGCTTGTAATCGTTCGGAGATAATTGGTTTTTAAAAATAAACATTTTAATTGCACGTTCATGAAGAGAGAGAGAGAGAGCGAGAGAGAGAGAGAGAGAGAGAGAGAGAGAGAGAGAGAGAGAGAGAGAGAGAGAGAGAGAGAGAGAGAGAGAGAGAGAGAGAGAGAAGTGTGAGTTGCAGATTTTCTTCATGTTTGACTATTGGTAGAGGGAGAGAGAGAATGGGGAGGAGAGAAAGAGAGCTTTGAAGATGTCAGCGAGTTTGTGGATTACAGATTTCCTTTCTGTTTGATTATTGGCAGCGAGAGAAAGAGGGGTTGATGAAGAGGCCAGAGAGAGAGAGAGAGAGAGGGGGGGGGGAATGAGAGGGGGGTGGGAGGATAGGGAGAGAGTCTTGAAGATGTCGGCAGCCACAGGCTGCATTAATTAACATTCAAGAACGCCGCCTTCCTAGGTTGCCTCCCTTACCAATTAGACATCTCCCCCCAGTTTTTCTTTCTGTCCTCAGGGTATATACCATGATGACGACGGTGAGGATGATGAGGAGAAGGAGGACGAGAAAGAAGGTTGTGTTTATGATGATGACGAGCAATCGGAAAAGGACGAGGAGGAAAAGAATAAGTACGACGACGACGATGTTGATGAGGAAGAGGAGAAGAAAGAGAAGAAGGAGGAGGGGAAGGAACAAGGGTCTAAGTACTACAGCGAGGGTGTTGGCCATTATGATTATGGTAGAGTTACGCTTTCTACCGGTCATAATGATCCGCTTGCAGACACGTGGCTCAGTTCAGCCTGTGGCATCTTTTGCCTCGTCAGCTTCTTCAACATCATCTACTCTTCGCTTCACCACACACAGCTAAGAAAGTGGTTGCGGTTAATAGCTTTAACCCAGTTCACCAATAGTTCATCGAAATAGGTGTTGAAATCTGATTTGTGAATATTTTCGTCTTTTTATTTTTCAGTTGATGAATTATATCTGTTATTTCCTTCTTCCTTTCTTCTCCTTCTGCTTTCCCTTCTTGTTCTTCTTCTTGTTCTTGTTTTTGTTCTTCTTCTTTTTCTTCTTCCCTTCATCATCATCATCATCATCATCATCATCATCATCATCATCATCATCATCATCATCATCATCATCATCATCATCTTCTTCTTCTTCTTCTTCCTTCCTTCCTTCCTTCCTTCCTTCCTTCTTCTTCTTCTTCTTCTTCTTCTTGTGATTGTGGTAGAGTTACGTATTCTAGCGGTAATAATGGTCCGCGTGCACAACTCGGTGCTACCTGTTGCTTGTTTTCCCCATTAGGTAGGTCTAAAGAGGGGTGACCCAACATATGAACATGCCCAATATATAAGGCCTCTCCCTTAGCAGTTCTACTGGGAATAATGATAGTATTGTTGGTTTTGCTGCTGGTGCTTTTCCTGCTGCTGCTGCTGCAGCTGCTGCTGCTGATGATGATGATGGTAATAGCGGTGGCTTGAAGACGGTAGTGGGGATATTGATGATTATGATGACGACGACAACAATAATGCCTGTGTACTTGTGCCTCTCTTAAATGTATGTTTGAGAACGGGAAGGCTAGAAATTATTAAATGTGTAACTTCTATAGATGTGGCACAGCGTTGTACTGATTCTATAATACTACCATCCCTTCCCCTCCTCCAACCCTGCTTTCTCCCTTCCCCACCCTCTCTCTCTCTCTCTCTCTCTCTCTCTCTCTCTCTCTCTTCTCTATCTTTCCTCTCTCACCCCTGCTCCAGCTCCTGTTTACATTCTTACATTTGTGGGATTAAAATTGTTCTTACATATATATATTAACAGTGGCCTGAACAAGATCTGGAAGAGCAGGGAAGTTCATTTCTGCACCAAGGTGAATAAACTCTTCAAGTCTTTGTGGGTCTCTCCGTTCTGCCGTACGGTTGCGAAAGGTGAACCTTGACAGCAGAATTAGAAAGACTGCATCCAGGCATTTGAAATGAAATGCGAAAACAGCAGATACCTGTAAATCGCCAGGCGTGAACGCAAGACGAACAATTCCCGTACTGTTGACGTCTAAATTGAATCTTTGTCGAAATGAATATTGCAAATTGGATTTTGTTTGTCTGTTGCGCTTTAGTGGCTTTTCGACGAAGTGATTTTAAAACGGAGATTAGAAATTGAATAATTAAAATTAAACAAGTTTTATGTGCATTAATAAAAAAATTAAAAAGTTTTTTAAGGTCATAATTTCTCAACAACATATACTTTCGTGCCCTACATTAAAACAGTTTATACCGGTATTGCAATCAAATATTAAAACTGATATCTCTAATAGTCCGCAGCTGATTTAAGAACTGTTTCATTCATTGCTAGATAGTCCTTGAGGAACAGTCTTGTAGCTTTTTATTTCATATGATTTGTTAATGACGAAATTCAAACTGGGTAGTTGTGTTCGCCCATGACTTAATATCCATATTTTTGTTGCGTAAGAATAATTGGGAATAAAAATTCTGTTTGAGTTTTGTTGTAAATACATTTTTATTTCATTCCGATTGTATTTTGCTATGATATGGACTTGTGCATGCATGCGTTTTTGCATGTATATGTGTAAATGTGTTTTGTGGTTGTATGTATACATGTGTATATGTAAGTGTATTTTGTGGTTGTATCTATACATGTGTATATGTAAGTGTATTTTGTGGTTGTATGTAAACATGTGTATATGTACGTGTATTTTGGGGTTGTATGTATACATGTGTATACGTAAGTGTATTTTGGGGTTATATGTATACATGTGTATACGTAAGTGTATTTTGTGGTTGTATGTATACGTAAGTGTATTTTGTGGTTGTTTGTATGCATGCGTATATGTGTTACACTCCGTTTGATGTTGGTGTTTTCTATCAGTATCTGATTCAGCCCCAATGCTGAATTCCTGATAGGGTGTAACTCAGATTCGTTTATCCACGCAGCCTGCTCAAGCAGCATACAAGTCACAAAGTCGACGTATGAAGTTTTCCACTTTTATTCAGCATACATCAACAACTGCATACAATCGCTCAATCGCCTTTCCACTCTCAAGTTTACTTTCCAACTTACTATCAACAACAATAACTATCTCTCAACAACAGTGCGGCACACAATTTTATAACCTCTCTCTCTTCCCGAACAATTTCGAACCCAGTAGAAATGACGCACTACCACCAATCAAATAAAAGATCGTCATCGCTGACTTACGTCATACATATTTCTTCTCCTTCCGCCATACTTCGATAATTATCCCGAAACTTCGATCGATAGTAAACAAGCGGATCCAGAAAATTATCCAACAATATCGTCTAACGAAAATTATCAACGTTATACAAAGCCTCTCCTAACAACAATGCAAACTCAAATCAAAGGTAAATAAACTCCATTATTGAATACTTTGCAAATCAAAACGATTAGATCTATCGTGCGCGTTTCCGACGTACCATTCGCGTTTCAACGTAACAATATGTAAGTGTATTTTGTGGTTGTATGCATACATGTGTAAATGTAAGTGTATTTTGTGGTTGAATGTTTACATACTGTATGTATGTGTATTTTGTGGTTGTATGTATACATGTGTATATATGTAAGTGTATTTTGTGGTTGTATGTAAACATGTGTATACGTAAGTGTATTTTGTGGTTGTATTTATACATGTGTATACTTAAGTGTATTTTGTGGTTGTATGTATACATGTGTATACTTAAGTGTATTTTGTGGTTGTATGTATACATGGGTATATGCAAGCGAGAGGATGAGTGAGTCAAAGATCGTCTAAAATCACAAATTGTGTATAGATGTAAAATGAAATAAAATGAAAAATTTAGGAATTGGAAGTGCAGGGATGTTTTGTCACAAATGCATTCTATTAACAATTATGTTTCTCTCTCTCTCTTTCTCTCTCACAAACACACACAAACACACAGACCAACGCATGCACACACTCTCTCTGCCTCTCTGTCTCTGTCTCTCTCTCAGACCAACGCATACACTCTCTCTCTCTCTCTCTCTCTCTCTCTCTCTCTCTCTCTCTCTCTCTCTCTCTCTCTCTCTCTCTCTCTCTCTCTCTCTCTCTCTCTCTCTCTTTGTAATATCTATGGGAGTTCGCGCACTCGATTGTATGTATGTGGATGGGTGTGTGTGGGAGTGAGCCTACCTTGGTGGTTTCGTAGGTATGTGTGTGTGTGTGTGTGTGTTGAAATGCCAGCGCGTGCTACAGCAGTAGCGGTGCCAGTCACATCAGCACAACGCAGCCAGCACTTCTGCAAAGACGTTAAGCTGTTGTGATCACACAATTACAAAGTTGGTTGCTCACCGGTTAACTGGTTCACCGAAGTTTATGCTAAACCTCTCACTAATATCTGCGGCTGTTGACAGGATTAGAGGTTTGGCTGCAGTCCTTACTTAGTCGCTCTTTATTTATTTATTTATTTATTCATTCATTCATTCATTTATTTTTTTTGTTTAATTTTATTTTATTTTTTGTATTTATTTATTTATTTTGTATTTCCATTCTTACTTTTAAATAGTCGGGGGGAATCAGAGACAAATGTCGGTCTGTCAGTGGGCCAAGGTCATTGCGCTTCACCGTTCTCTAAACACGTTTTGTGCTGTATCTAAAACCTGGTTGAGCCGATTTAATTCTTTGTTGTTGTCGTTGTTCTTACAAATAGTTAGTTCAGATAGTGTTCAATCAATCCATGTTTTCATTTTGTTTCGTTAGAATAAAGACGAGTCACAGCACCGCTAAAGATATTTAACACTTACAAAAATGCTGATTTTTCGGCCATGTATGCGAGTATCTGGAAATACATTTGAATGGCTTGCCATCTTGTTTAAACATCTTTTATTACTGAGAACTACGAAAAACCGACAGTTGGGGGCCGGGTAGCTCAGTTGGTAAGAGCGTCTTGCTAGTAACCGAAAGGTCGCTGGTTCGAATCCCGGATTGGTCAACGTGTGATCATATTATTTTCCCCTTTACCAACAACTGGCCCGCTGGTGTCAGTATAAATCGGTCAAGTAGTCACCTATATGCGAAAGTGTCGTGTGACTATAATCTACAAACAACAACAACAACAACCGACAGTATAGCCGCCGAAGAACAATGGTAAATCAAAAACTGCCATCTCTTTCTCTCTCAAACTTCCCTCTGTACATGAAGATAATAAAAAAATAATCTTGTATCGTTGTTTCCAACTATTTGGTTGGAAAGCGCAATAAACACGATATTGAGATGGAGTGAAGCGTTCTAAAGCGTGCAAGCTGAGAATCGGCGAGAAGCCAGCAGCGCAAGCCCAGACACGCGGTGTGCAGTACAAGTACAAGTATCCAAGTAGAATGGATCCGCCATAGCAAACATGAAAGTGGATCCCCGACAGCATAGCGGTAGCAGTGGTAGCGTTACAGACCATGTGTCGTAGATTGAAGGGCGGGGAATCTTTGGCGAAACGAATCGAACCTTCAAACGGTTTATTCTCAAACCGCGTTCCAACGAACATACAATATCTTTATTTACATGGGAAAATACAGTTCTATAACTGGGAAGACATTGATATAGGCCTATTTTTATTATTTGGGAAACTTCCACCTATATTGTTTCGATTTAAGGGAATATTTACAAGTTCGTTCTTACGCGTGTTGAGCGACCGATTCGTTTCCGTCAAAGACGCAGCCCTAGTATGATCCCACCCTTGCTGTTTATAAATACAAAAATGGCGGTGTATTAGCTACCGCTGAGCGATTGAAGCTCGAAAATCCACTGTTTTGTTGCTATCGCGGATCCATTCTACTTGGTAAATAATGTCCGTGCGGTTGAATCATTAACTGCCTTGCCGTTCATCTCGACTGCTGGCTGAGAGCAGCGAGAGGCAAACGGCAGCCTCATGGAGTCTCAGCTGCCATGCGCTAAAAAACAAACAAACAGCCGAACCATGACTTAACGTCTACAGAATCTTCATAAAGATGTAAAACGACAGTCTACAGCAAAAAGAAGAGGCGCATTTGCTATATTCCGCTCCATACACGTAAAAATTATACCCGGAAAAGAATGTGTCTGTGAAAGAATTTGAGACGTGCACAAATTAAATATTTCTTGCATTTATTATTAACATCAATCTATAAACTCACATATGATATTATTATAGGCTACTCAGTGACAAAGCCGCGCCCAACCACTACAAAATGTACGCTAGATCTATTTTTTTCCTTCTTTAATCTTTGGCGTCTGCGCTTTGTTCATTTTCAGTTCCTTTCCGTTGACAGTTTTCAGCAAAACCCTCATAGCAACGGGCGTAGCAACCGCGCGCGCAAATGCGAGCGCACTTGCGAGCGCATTTGCGCGCGTAAATGCGAGCGCACTTGCGCTCGCATTTGCGCATTTGCGAGCGCAAATGCGAGCGCAAATGCGCGCGCGTTTGCTATATCTCGCCTCCCATAGAAGAAGAAGAAGAAGAAGAAGAAGAAGAA
>CM072523.1:21284856-21369856 GCA_036898135.1 Oncomelania hupensis | reverse complement strand
CATTCTCTAGCCACAATCCGTACTCTCATGTCGCCTCCTTATGGGACCGAACGGTACGTATCAGCACAAAGGGATAGCGGTGATCAAACTCTTCAAATAGAAAACTTGCCATGTATATAAATGCAATGGTCCTCTTAAGTTCAGGCTGTTCAGTTCAGTTTAAAGAACTGTCGTTATTGCTCACCAGTATTTTGTGTATGTGTGTGTGTGGAGGGTGGGTAAAAAAAGGTAGGTAGTCCCATAGCCTTGTGGCCGTAGGGGAGCGTGATGTTGGAGATCACACTTATCTTGGGCCAGCGTAATGAGGGTGATGCCCAACTCTCTCCCTCGCTGCTTTACCTTCCCCACCCTCAAGAGAGTAGGTACTCAATCACAGTTGAGTCAACTGGGGGCGTTGTTGTTTGTCGCTTCACACCTTAGCGGTCACCCATCCAAGTGCTAACCGCACCGGACGGTGCTTCACTTTCGACACAGTAGCGAGTGCTCCAACCACTGCACTATCCGACACCCCGTGGAGGGTGGGGGTAGGGATTATTCGTTAGTCATTCTTGTGAATTTCGGGGTGCCTTCTCAGCGAATGCGCGGCAGCCACCCTACATCGCCACCGAGGACGAGTAGAGCAGAGGGTGGAATAGAATGCTTATAGTATAGTATAGTATAGTATAGTATAGTATAGTATAGTATAGTATAGTATAGTATAGTATAGTATAGTATAGTATAGTATAGTATAGTATAGTATATGTAGCCGAGCGAAGGTTTTGACTCCCGTCTCTCGGCCACCATCTTTATAACACAGCCCAACCCGAGCTGTTATTTTCATTTTATCCCTCATAAGAGGGACATAAAAATATTTGCCCTGCAAGGCGGTGATGCGTGGTTGGTAGTAAACCGGGTTGCCGGCTACTAGTGCCACGACACTCTTCTGGAAAGTCGCTGCCACCGACTTGCATAAAACGCCTGCCGACAATGTAGTCTCGCTCACCACCAAAAGCAGAAGACGAATGGTCAGCAGGGGAGAACAAATGTCGTGTCGCCTTGTCCTGCATAACCCAATGGCCACATCAGAGGATTCTGCACAGCAGGAGCCACCCAAGGCTAGTCTATCCAAAACATTTAAAGTAGATAACTTCTCTCCCGAGCTTGAACCAGTCGTCTCCCACATTCTCCGGTACAGCCAGTGGTCTGCAATAATACCCATAGGAGAAACAACAGTTGGACAGTAGAGGCTACCTTGTGGTTTCGAAAACCGGCCTCGGGTCAACAACGTGGTCAAGCAAAGTTTGACTAACATTCACAATGATAAAACATGGCAAGACTTCACATAATACAACAATAATATCAATAAATTGCGATGAAACAAAAGATTGATCATTTACCTTTTTGACATTGTCATGCTGTGGTTATGATGCGATGAATGAATTTCACCCGTCACCTGCTTAGTCTTCAGCTAGAGAGATCTTTCAGCGTGCGTCCTACTCGTTTGAGATTTAGACAAAGAATGACTACCTAACCGTGTGGTCAGCCAAAAGCCCGCCAAATCTCGTGATACCTGTAGCCTCCTATCGGGTGGGGAGGAGGAGGGGGGGTGTGGCTATACGTCAGCTGGATGAGGTTATTGCCTACTCTAGCGAGAGTTAGCTTACACATGCTTTGCACAGTCCTGACTTCTGTTGGTCTGTTAGGCAGCGACTTTAAATTACAAAGGCTACAGCAGGCTGAACTATTTAAGGCGTGAAGCCGTAGTGCAGGGTCTAAATAGCCTATTGTGACAGTGTGTGTGTGTGTGTGTGTGTGTGTGTGTGTGTGTTGGTGTGTGTTTTTGTTCATTTTTTTTCAACAGAAATTGTCCAATTCTGACATATGAGCTGCATTGTTGTCTTCTTGTCATTAAAATGTCGACTTCGACTTCTGTTTCTCTTTTTGAGTCTCTCTTTCTCTCTGTCTTTGACTCACTCTTTCTCTCTCTCTCTCTCTCTCTCTCTGAGTCTCTCTCTCGCTCTCTCTCCCACTTATCAAACGACCACATACATTTAATTTAAAATATAAGGAAAGGATTGACCAATGCAAAAGCAAGCGCACAAACAATGAAAGCATTCGCAATGCATTCTGAATAATTTCTTCCTGGAGTGCCTCTTAGTGATGTTTTCATGGGACACATTTTTGAATGAGAAGATCACAAAGCCAAAGACATACATGGGGATATGGCAAGTCTGTGCTTTATCCAGTGTTTTAAACATGCCAGTGTTTTTTGTACACATAGACCTTTAAAACCCTCAAGTGCGCAATGATCTCCACAGACATGTACAACCCAGGACTTTCATTCTCTATGTGACAAAAACTGGCTTATCTGCAGAGATACTATCTTTGGTTATTATGTGGACGTCGACAATAAAAGACATGGTGCAAGGGAACTGGGTACCAAATCATTTTGTACCTGTCATGCCACAGGCGCAAAAAGCAGAAGATGCAGAGTCCCCATATAAAATACCAAACTGTGATGAGTGACTTGGATAGTATGTTGTGGTCCAGTGTAACAACAGACACTATCCTGGAATCGGTGAAGATCCTGCATGCACTCTGTTGGAAGGTCTGTGAACAACTGTTTCTTTTGGCCCACACGATTCAAATGCAATGGTTGGTATGAACAAGAGGACATACTGGCTATGATTCCAAAACCAAGCAGGATGAGTGGATCTTTGAACCACCCGCAAATTGACGGAATCATGTGGGAGACAGTGATAGGCAAACTGCAGACTTACAAGAACAGAAACAATTAGTTGACGTTAGTTACAGATGCAGTAGAAAATTATACTCTTCCCAGTGCAGATCTACTCAATTTCATGAAAGACAAGTGTTCGAGTCTCAATGACGGTAGGGATGGTTGACAGGAAATCTTTGGAGTCAGCTGTTTGATTGATGATGTTTAATTTGTAAATAATGATCATCATACAGGAATGTGCAGAGAAAAACAAAAATGTAAAGTCGTTGTATTGTTTTTTAAACATCAGTCCTGTTACTGCTTGTCATTCCTGTTACTACTAAGTAATTTTTTACCGTTAATTAGTAATTAACGCATGTTTAACCCATGACAACAGTTGAAATTGTTTATTACAATAAATTCCACATCTCAGATAGGTTAATAGCAAAATACAGTGACTCACAATACATTCTATTCAGAGTTGCGGACTTTCAAAACCTAAATGTTTGAGAAATACATACTTTTTAATTACACTAAAAATACATTATTTGAAAACGGCAATAAAACAATGCTTCAGAATATTGAAATGCCTTTTGCAAAGAACGCAACCGTAAAAAATAAACAGAGTGTTATGTTATATTATTGCAAAAATAAAATGAAGCCTCGTAACAGTAATAACATATTTTTACAATTGATATAATTAAAACTACTTAATCTTCATCAATTTTAATTAAAAAGATGGCATATTCAATTTATTAAAGCATCGCAAATGTTATCTGAACAATAAGAGTTTCAGTTATCAGCTTTCATTTATTCGTTTGGTTTGAAGTTTCACCAATGCTTGAATAGGGAGAAAATGGTTGACAGTCCTCACTGAAGAATCAGAATCGGCAGAAAACAAAAAGGAATCTAAGAATCTTGTTATCCAACTACAATAAAATAATCAACTCACAAAATATCAAAACACTATTTACATTTTGTTTACCGTTCTAATTTAAATAATATTATTATACACTACAAAATTCCTTGCACACAAGGTCATTCATTCATTACCGCCTTTATCTTAAGAAAACAATACCAAAATATCGAACACAAAATATAGAACACAACAAAAATCCATAAAAGATTTTCAAACAAATATCAACCCTTTTTCTGTATAAACCATAGACAATAAAATATTATTTTTGCTTCACCAAAATTAAACATACTTCATGCTACCTTTTCATACAATTTCAACCCTTTTCTCACTAAAAATGAACAAAGGCACATTTACAGACAGTTCAGAAAGTCTCCTCTCTGAAAATCCTTACCGGGAAGAAAGGGGACTATAAACTGATTTTAAAAAAAAAAGGCACATTCTCTTATTCTTAGTATCGATGGCAGACAGAGTATAAAAGAGAAAAAACATCTAGCTCTGCTTATCGGTCCATGAGTCTTCTTTTTTACAGGCATAATTTTTCACATTGGCGTGCCCAATTACTGTATCCAAAGATAACTGTACATATAGACGAAGCTCCGACTTGTTTCCAAATCTGCAGAGTAAGCTTACCCTGTGATTGTCCCATCTTGACAATACAACAGCTCTGAATGCCTTGAAAAATCGCCCTGTCTGTCGCGAGATTACGCGGATTTATACGTTCAATTACGGACCTCCTTTCATACGTAGGCAGATTAGAGTCCCCGCACACATAGCGTATAGGCATAGCTAAACCCTCTACATATTATATACCTCGACCAACAACGACAGCTGGCGATGCCCATACTATGAAAAGCGGAAGTTTTAAAATTAACAAATCAACTTCACAAGCCACTCGCCGCCCCGTACGTCTGGTCCCCATCCGTCCTATGTTTTTGATCTGCGCCGACCGAAACACGTCAATCATTTAGCCACGTTCGGTCGGTGTATCAAAGCCTTAATTTTGATTCATGTGACAATAGCTGTGGAATTTCTGAAAATAATGTGTATATTATGTATTCTTCGTGCCATGGGGTGCTTTTGTCTTGCTCATGTGCGCGTAGGAGTTTGACCGCGATACGCATATCAATGTACTGTTGATCTATCTAGTCCCTAAGCCTGGCAGGTCGTGTAGTAGGGAAAATGAGAGACGAAACAGCAGAGACACTCTCTAGTCCCCCAGCCAATTCTGTTTGCGGTCTTTGTGGGTAGGCCTGGCATGGACATTAGTAATATGATGGACATTCCTTTCATTTTATTTATTATTTAGTCGTCCTTATGTAGCGCTTTTCGGCTCAAGAACTGCTCAAGGCACTGGTCGATACAGGATCTAACCCAAGTTGCTTGAGATGCTCACTTGCAGCCTTTGGGCGCTCCGCACTGTCTGACGCTCAGACAAGTCACCGAGTACAATCCTGAGTGAACCGGGTAAGGGGGAGAATGGATCTAGCACATGCTGGGTGTATTTGTGTAGTCGGCCTCATCCGTAGTGTGTCAGGATCTTGGAAGTCCGTGCAATGCAAAGCGTGCGCTCACAGACTTGACCTCGGTTTAGACTCTCATCCGAAAGAGTTTTCTAACTTGTTCTTTATCTGTCGATCGGCGTCTCCCCTTCGATCTAAATCATCAGGTGGCGAAAGAATGTTGCTGCTGTTTGTTAAAAGGAACGACTGTGACCACGCCCCCTCCACAGATCCTTTTAACATTCACAGTGAGTGTTGCCCAACTGGAAAAAAAATTAGCTTACAAAAAAAAAACTCTTTCTAAAGTATATTTATGTTTTTTAATGAATAAATACCTTAGTTTGTGTGCCTATTAATAGCAACAGCCGTGGGCCAACATTCTGCAGCTAAAAATAGCAGTGACCAAAGCCGTTAAGAGAAAGAACTCGTAAAAACAATTGCTCATAAGGTTTAACGTTCTAGGTTGACAAAACATACTCTTCCTTATCCCAGACACCAAAAACAGCTCTTCAGCTTCGTTGCTCACTCACAAACAGGGTCAAAGGTCACACCGCTATCGTTTTCGATGTACTGTTAATCAGGGGTATCACTCCCTGTCAGAACCCAAATTAAAAAGTCAAACTTTAGCGTTTTGGGTTGAGCAACTAAGGCTCACTTTATCGTTGTGTAATGTAATAACAAACCGAATTGTAGAGTATAAGTGTTTTCGCCTAAGGTAAACAAAGTCTTTTAAACTAAGACGGTGGCCGGCGAATTTCGTAATCTAAAGCACTTACTGTCCTTGGCTTAGTGCTAACAGCTTTAACAGTCTGTAGTTTGGTTCATCGACTTGCTTTCAACTCTTAGACAACAAATTAGTGCTAATTGCTTTTGCAAGGACAGTAGTATTATAAATCACATACTTAATGTTTGCGGAGCAAAATCTCAAACTCACAACGAATGTTAGGTAGGTTGGGTTTGGGCGCGCCACAGGCTGCGACTACGCATTCCCCAGGGGAGGCGGCCCAGAATTTCCCTATGAAAAGGGACAATAAGGTAAATAAAAAAAACCGCAATAATATTATATTCCCCCAAATATTACAAATGTACAATAATTAAAAAAAGACTGATCATTTAATAAGCTTACCAAAATTCGGAAAACGATGCTTAACGTCCTATTGCATGAGCGTTAAGGACGATCACCACGTCGCCACCCTGACAACAATGACCATCATCATCATATCAAAAATGAGATCCTTAATTTATTGTCCACTTGCACACTGTTAAAGTCAGAAACAAAAAGCGCTAAGTAAAAGGGTTAAAAGCAATTGTTAGTTTGTATTTAATTAGTTATTTGTGTTTTTTTTAAATAATATAATTAGTTGTTGTAAAGCTAAACAGTTAAATTTGTTATTTAACCTCGTTGTTGGTTTTTTACCCCCTCCTCCTCTTTTCCCCAGTCCCAAATAGTGTAAAATCACTTTGGTGAAATTACGTAAATATAAAATAAACAAACAATCTTAGAGTTAATCTCACCTGCTTTAAAAACCTAGTACTTGTCGCCATTGTATTTAGACTTTGCGTGTTCTTTGTTTTTTTCTTCTAAGTTTTTAACATACATGGCAGCGCACAGTTTGCAGTAAGAGGCGAAATCTGCAGGAGTACTCAGTTACATGAGTGTATACTGCACACAGCTCAGGTAAGGATCGCAGAGTACCTCTTACAAGTCGCAGCAGCTATTAAGCAGGCCAATTTGCTTCCCTTGAATGTGATACTTGCTTGATAAAAACTGTTGGTCCACCATTTGTTTTTGCCTGTTATAAGAATTCAATTCCTCCTTTTGGGGCAAGTTGTGTTGCTGATACAACCTGCACTGCCCAACCTGCCCCAATAGGGGTTTGTGATACGAAACCTTTTCAATCAACACTCTGGAGCATTTTCCGTTTGGACCAACTACAAATGTTATTCTACTGTAGCCATTGTCTTTAGCAGCAATAAACAGAACTTCTAGAAAAAATGAGAATTCTCCATTGCGGGTAATACAGATTTTTTTTACTTGAATCGGGTTGACTATTACGCCGGGTGACATAACGAGGGAATTCTCTCTCTCACCACCCCCCCCCCCCACCTTCCCCGTCCCCCTGCTTTTCCTTTCACTGCCGATGCGAGGATGTAATAGTTTACAAGAAAACCTACATGAGATTAGTGTAGAGGTAAACAGTATTCTCGGCAAGTCCCTGCTACGCAGTCTGTGCATACAGCTGACCAAGGAGGAAAAGTGCTGGAAGTATTAACTGCCGTAATGGACAATCAGTGTTGATCAACTACGCTAATGACCCTTACTTAAGCCATGTGCACTCACAGTCGTTCTCCCCTCCTTCCCTCCCCCCCCCTCCCCTTCCCCACTTCCTCGTGGAGGTGCCAGGGGTTTCTGTATAAATAGTATCCCCACTTTCTGGAAATGTAGTGCTTTAATTTCCCACTTTCGCTGTCTTTCTCCTTTGTTCTTTCTCATTCATATTCTCTTCTATCAATATACTATACTATCTTCTTCTTCGCTAGACCAGTCACCTACCTTTTTCTTGAAAACTCTTCCGGGACAAAACTCCTAATTTGTGTGTGAGGTCTGTTGAATCAGCTTGGGAATATTCGACGCTTTCTGCCAAATGGTCACTAGGGCTTCCTATAATATTATTATTTGGCAATGTAGGCATTTTAAATTATTATAGTGCCTTGTGGGTTCGGGCACTGAATAGAATAGACCCAACGTTTCCCGGCGTGTCGTAAGAGGTGACTAACAGGGGTGATGTCAGCACGGTATCACTGGGCAAAAGTCATCTACACAGAAGTCACCGGCCAGGACGGAGGAACCTCATGTTACTACAGTTTCAACGACCACGTGCTCGGGGTCAAGGCGAGCCAAGAGATAGCAATTATGGGCTCTGAGCCCCAAAGCTCATAGAGTTACTAAAGGAGGCCTTTTATTGCAATTTATGGCTGTTTTATGAGCTTTTTAAAAAGCGCTCCAAAGCACTCTGGGAATCCGCAATTTGCTAAATATAATACATATTCGTATATCTTGCGTCTTTGGTCTCCCCATCAACTCCAAAACTTAGTAAGTTAATTAGTTATTTGTCAAAACTTATTTCAAAACTTAGAAATAAAACTTTAAAAAAATACCTCATTTAGAAAGTAGAAAACTTACTTAGAAAACTTACTTAGAAAACTTAAAAAATACTTTACTACTGGAATTGGAAATTTTTACAAAAACCGGTGGTAGCACTTCCCGCTTGGACTCTCTCCCTAACTTGGTGGAGTGGGACGGACCCCTCGACCTTTTGCACGCATCTCCCACTCCACCAAGTGAGCCCAAGCGTTGTGGCATGTGTTGTCTGTCATCAAACCCCAAATGGGGAATCTCTACGAGACGAAATTAGAGAAACCCACGGAGGTGTACTGACTGAACTTTGGTTGCAAGGCTAGACAGTTGGATTAAGTAGGAGGTTCCCAGGATACAGCGCGCAGCCTCCAGTCTTACCCAATGTCATGCAACCATTCGTTCTTGCGTTCAATATCTGTTACTTGTTGCCTGAGGCTTGACAATTGGATTAAGTAGGAAGGGATCGAGAGTTAGCGTGCACCTTCCAGTCTTATCCATTGTCATGGCAATTTTCAACATGTATCCAAGCCACTTGCCACTTTGTACACTGTGTCTATTATTGCAATAGGACAGACATTTGGCCTTAATGCCTTAGCAAATTCAACACATGCCACAGAAGTGACTAACCACACCGAAAATCTATACTTCCTTTTTTTCTTTATATCCCCATCCAGATCGCTCATAAAAGAAGATTGGGCTTGGGAAATTACATACAACAAACCAGCATTAATATTCGTTATTCTAAATGTACAATTCTAAATAATACACCATTAAGTGCAGCAATCTTTATTACATATTGTTCATATTAATTTTAAAAAGTGTAACAAATAGATATATAAATAAAAATTTATATTAAAGCATGTGTTTCCCATTTACTAGCTGTAAGTTAAACCAAGGGAAATAATTTGTGTGTATTTTAAACATGCATTAAGCATGTGATCCAGTTGAAAAACAGAATCGGAAATTCCCCTTTATTAGACCAGAGGAAATAATTTGTGTACAGGAATATTTGTGTGCTTTCTCTGTGTGAATGTAAAATCCTTAGTAAGTTTTTTGCCTTTGCTTAGATATATAAAAAGAAATTTATATTAAGCATGTGATCCAGTTGAAAACAGCAAATAGAAATTTATATTAATCATGTGATCCAGTTAAAAACAGAACCTGGAATTCCCTTTGCTAGGGGCAGTGTGAAATAATCAATATTCTTGGCCTAAGCCCAGTTTATTCAATCGGGAATTCCCGCAAACATTAATGTTACAACCTTATACAGATTCAAATGTAATACAGATTCAAATGTAGAGTTTAAGACAACAACTGAAACAGCAAATAGAAATTTATATTAAGCATGTGATCCAATTAAACAGAACCTGGAATTCCCTTTGCTAGGGGCAGTGTGAAATAATCAATATTCTTGGCCTAAGCCCAGTTTATTCAATCGGGAATTCCCGCAAACATTAATGTTACATACAATCTTATACAGATTCAATATAAGCCCCATTCAGTTAAGGGAAGTAATAAAAACATTACTACGCATTCATAAGTAAAGTTGCGGTTGCTTCCCTTTGACTGTATTTGGTGATTTGAAGCCTAAAAATCCATTTTTTTATTTAATTTAAAGTTTTGTTATCAGTATAAAAATGACGGACACAAAAAGTCTTTCGCAATCTCCTTTGTTTAAAGACATCTTTCAAACTATACAACTTCAAATTTTTGACAGTCAAAATGTTATTAAATCTGTTTATAATAATTATGAATTTGTACTTAACAATTTTACTTTCAAATCCCCTGTTAAAATTCGCATTCACGCTCAAATAACTTTTATTAAACCTGGCAGTATTGATGAAACGATGACTGTGTGGATTTCTTCAAGTCAAATTGAAGTGTTAAAATCTTCAGACCTAGACAATGCTTATAACAACATCTTGATCAACCAGTTACAAGACAGCATAGATCGCGCAACTTTGAAAGGGTCTGGATGGGCGGAAGGAAATTTAGAATCATTAGAACTGAACATTGCAAAGTATAATCCAATCAAAGGGAAATCTTATATCCCTCTTCCCAAAGAAATTCTTGACAAAAAGGCTGTATTGAATATTAAGAACACCGACGACAAATGTTTCGTGTGGTGTGTTTTGGCTAAATTATATCCTATTCAGTCGAAACAACATCCCGAAAGGGTGGCGCTATACAAAGATAAAGTAACGAACTTAAATCTCAAAGACATTAATTTCCCTGTTAGCCTTGACGCCATTGACAAATTTGAATCACAAAACTCTCCTATAACAGTCAATGTATATGTTTGGGACCCTGAATCAAAACTTATGCCTTCACGAATCTCTCCTAATGCCCCATCGTTTTCAGACCTCAATCACCACGTCGATCTTTTACTAATAACCGACCCGCAAAATCCTAGCATGCAACATTATACACTGATACGAAACATATCTAGATTATTAGGACACACTTCAAAACATCATGGCAAACAATATTTGTGCAGACGCTGTTTAACTAGAGTCTCTAATCTCCAAGTGGCTGACAAGCACTCTAAAATATGCAAAACCATGACAGATATTCAAACCCGCCTTGTGTTACCAAAGCCAGGTTCTCAAGTATATTTTAAAAACATCAACAAACAATTCAAACAGCCTTATATAGTTTATGCCGACTTCGAATCATTGATTTTAAAATACCAAGGCCCACAAGGATTTTGTAGGCCTAATTCATTCCTCACACACCTTCACGAAGTCTGCAGTTTCGGGTATGTAGTTGTTAGAGCCGACGGACAACATACAGAGCCGGTAATTTACAGAGGGCCTGACGCAGCTCGGAAGTTCTTAGATGAGATGAACAAAATATACAAATTGTGTTTATTGCAGCTAGATAATCCGGCGCCCATGATATTTACTGAATCTGACTCCCATAATTTTAAAGCAGCTACACATTGCCACATTTGTAATAAAGAGTTTGACCCGAAGGACACGAAGTCCCAAAGAGTGAGAGATCATTGTCACATAACAGGGGCATTTAGAGGTGCAGCTCATCAGAAATGCAACTTAGAC
The DNA here is from genome assembly GCA_036898135.1 of Oncomelania hupensis. Classification (NCBI taxonomy): domain Eukaryota; kingdom Metazoa; phylum Mollusca; class Gastropoda; order Littorinimorpha; family Pomatiopsidae; genus Oncomelania; species Oncomelania hupensis. Next base: position 21,358,542 of record CM072523.1, on the reverse strand, counting down.
TATGGAATCAAACATTTCTCTCTCCCTATTTTCATTCACAATCTTCGAAATTACGACTCCCATTTAATCATGCAGGCAGTGACGAAAGCATACAAAGTGTCATGTATTGCCGAGACAGAAGAAAAATATAAAACTTTCACTCTGAATAAATTAAAGTTTTACGACAGCTTTCAACATTTGTCTTCCAGTTTAGAAACACTAGCTAAGAACTTACCCAGCTATCCTATCACTAGCAAATATTTTCCAGACGTTACACTTATTCGGAAAGGTGTGTATCCTTATGAATACATGGATTCTTGGGAAGTGTTTGAAGAACTAGAATTGCCACCTAAAGAGAACTTCTATTCTTCACTCAATAAAAGTTTCATAACTGTTACCGATTATGAACATGCTCACAACGTCTGGAATGCACTCGGATGTAAAAACCTTGGTGACTACCACGACATATATTTGAAAGCTGACGTCTGTTTGTTGGCTGATGTGTTTGAAAAATACAGAGAAACGAGTTTACATCATTACTCCCTCGACCCTTCTCATTACATTTCTTCGCCAGGAATGAGTTGGGATGCTTTCTTAAAACTTAGCGGTTCTAAAATTGATCTCATAACTGACCAGGTAATGATGACAATGATTGAGTCGGGCATTCGTGGAGGAATAAGCATGGCAGCTCATAATTATTGCAAAGCCAACAACAAATACCTGAAGCACTATGACCCCTCGCAGAAATCTAATTATATAATGTACTTTGACGCCAACAATTTATACGGTTGGGCAATGAGTGAGCTTTTACCGGTTTCAGATTTCAAATTACTTGTTAATCCAAACCCCGCAAACTTTACTTGGTTAAACAGTATTTTAAATCACCCTAAAGATCATACTATAGGGTTTATTGTCGAAGTTGACCTAGAGTATCCCAATGCTTTACACGACCTACATAATGATTACCCATTAGCACCAGAAAGATTGCATGGTACAGACAAGCAACTTAAACTTATTCCCAACCTCTATAATAAATCTAATTACGTCTGCCACTACAGAAACCTGCAGTTCTACATTAGACACGGCATGAAGTGCACAGCGATTCACAAGCTTTTATTCTTTAAACAAACGAATGTCTTGGCCGGGTACATCAATAAAAACACACAGCTCAGAAAACAAGCGCAATCTACGTTTGAAAAAGATTTCTTTAAGCTGCTGAATAACAGCTGTTTTGGTAAAACTATGGAGAACCCATACAAGCGAAAAGACGTCAGGCTAATTACCTCACCCAATCAAGCGATTAAATTAACATCTAAACCTCAATACCTTGGTTACAAAGAGTTTCATGACTCCCTGTATGCAGTTACCATGAAAACCACGCAAGTTAATCTAGACAAACCAGTGTTTATGGGGATGACTATTCTCGACCTTTCTAAATTATTAATGTTCGAATTTTACTACGATTACTTTAAACCTAAATACCCGGAGGCCAGAGTTTTATACACAGACACAGACTCCCTTATACTTGACATCCCTACTGAAGACATTTATAAAGACTTAGAATCGGAACTGCAACATTACGATACTAGTGACTACCCTGAAACTCACCCTTTGTACAGCAAAGCAAACCAAAAGAAAATAGGTTTGATGAAAGATGAAATGAACGGGAAACTTATTGAAGAATACGCAGGACTGCGATCTAAGCAGTACAGTATTAAACACGAATCGGGAGAATCTTCAAAAGCGAAAGGCACCCAAAAAGCTGCAATAAAAAACAGAGATATCAGGCACGAAAACTACCTGGAAGCCTTAGATGGGAAAGAAGTTAAACCATACCCTAACACAACTATAAAGTCTAAAAACCATATAGTGTCCACTGCTGTGACGACCAAAAAAACATTGTGCGCTAATGACACAAAGAGAATAAGAGTAACTAAGGAGTTTGCATACGCTCTAGGCCATTATAAATTACAGGTAGAAACAGCGACTGCGACTACGAGTAAGGAGGAGGGCCCGTAAGGTTCGAATAAATGTTAACTGTATTTATTCTGAAGCACTGAGCTTTTTCTTCAAAGCATCTAGCTGCTCTTTCCGTCCCAGTAGTCTCCCTTCTTCTATTAATTTTTTTTTTATTTCTTCAACATTAACAGGTGCAGACCTAGATTTAGATTGTATGTCGTGCTTCAACTTTTTATATTCTTCAAAATCTCGCTGGATAATTACAAACTCTTGGTCTGTAATCTGAGTGTCTTCTAGAGCTTTAGAAATTATTAAGTTCATGCTAGTAAGTTTAGCTATCGCCAGGCTAGAAATGAGGTCGTGTTTTTCTAGTTTCTTAGATACTTTAGTATTAATTACACCTAGTAGAACTGACATCACTGAAGATAATCCGGCAGCAACCCCTAATCCAATACTAATTGGTATACCAATTCCAGTCACCAATAATCCCACGCTGGCAGCAGCTTCTGCTGCATTAATAACATTTAGACCGGTAGACACGTAATTTATTGTGCTATAAGCGCCGGAATACCTTCGTCTGCATCTAGAGTACTTTTGGATATCTGATTCAATTTGAGTCCTAACTTTTCTTATTTCTTCCAGCCTGAACGTTGAACATTAGTTAAGTCTAACGTTGGAGCACTGGGCTGTACAATTGGTTGTTCATCCACTACTGCTTCTACTATAGCAGGATACAATTTTGTCGTCATATTTTTAGTGTGAAAAAAAAGGGTTAACAATAATTAACTTGATTTTAGTTTATTAGCAAAATATTCTATTTGACTATCAGAAAATATCTGATCGCTGAAATAAAATGCTAACAGATCTACGTTGTCTAGGCTAATTTGCGCTATTCTGTCAATAGGATTTGGAACAGGGACAAAAGTTATCTTGGGTGATGAAGTAAATACGGAAAACTGATTTTCATTTTCTCTTTTCTTCATAAATACTGTAACTCGTCTGGGATCCTCATCTAAATCAACCCAACTTAGAGACACTTGCGGAATTACATTAAAATTTCTCTGCGTAGGCCTGTGAGCAATTATGTCCAGTACTATCATAGCTGTGCTACCTAGCTGTAAAGGAGGCTGCAGAATAACTCTAACATTTTTCCCTGCGGTTTCACGCTTATGTAAAACATAGCTGCTTTTTTTGTAGGCTTTGACTTCTATGGTTTCCCGATTGTTTTCATCCGGCACTAGACTAACTAACATAGGCCCAGCGTTAATAATTTTCTTAAATTTATTGTCTGGTCCCATAAAAGTGTAAGGGCTTTCGCACTTGAATTTAATAAGCCAATCTAATTCTGTGTCTACAGGTGTTAAAGACCAGATATTTTCTCGTTTAGTAATAGCATACTTAAAATCGGGATCTACTTTACCGGCATTAAAATCCTTTAGCTGATCGATAGATGGTTTTTCTGGCGGTACTGACGGCGGCACTTGCGGCACTTCAGGCACTGCCGGCACTAGCGCTCGTTTATAATATCCATTTTGTGTAAATTCGAAACCGTAAATAGACCCAACAATAGCATTCGCATCAAAGTCGATTGTGTCTGCTAAGTCTTTCAGTTCAATGGTAGGACAGGTTACTGGAATTTGAGGGCCGATTGACATTGTATTTTAAAATTAAACTTTATTTTATCTCAAGAATAATTGTAAGATCTTCAAAGCCTACAATTTCGTTGTTTTCGTTAGTTATTTTGAAGCATAAACTAGTATGATAGTCCTGACTTAAGTGGCGTTTTTGAGGTAGAAATTTAAATGAAACTGGATCGCAGTAAGATTCTCTCTGAGTTGAGATTATCCTTAGCAATGTACTAGGAGTTCCGTTTACTAAGTTTTCCGATGTCTTCAGTTGATGAAGGTACACAAACAATCTATTATTAATTAACAAATTCATAGGTTTTGATCCAATAAATTTCATAGTACTGCCGACGGTGCTGGAGCTGCTGGAGTCTACAGATAAAGATAATTCATGGCTAGTGAAACCTAATATTTCTGCCAGCTTTGGCGCAAGTGTGACGCTGGTAATGTCTTTATGCTGGATTTTACTGAAAGTTAAAGTTACTATCAAGTTTGCAGGGTTCATTTTTGCTTCAATCGAATGAGGTTTCAGTAAGTCTGCAGAAGTCATAATAGCCGGTTTGAATACGGTGCCTTTTTTTTATTAATCATTATCCAGTTGTTGTTTAGATCATGACTAATATTTACCCATTTAACCGTGTAGAATATTTCGTGTAGGATTACTTTAAGGTCCCTGTTTTTGTTGTCAATAGGATGACGAAGTTCAATGGGCACACCTGATTTTACAGATTCGAAAGTTACAAACATATTTTTTTAATATAATAAAAATGTATGCGCCTTATAAATATAACAAAGCTGCAAAGTATACTACAGGGCCTTATTATTATTACGAAAAAGCAGTCGACCTAACCAAGCTGACAATAGCTGTGGCAGCCAACGTCCATTTCGAAACTATCCCCCATAATATTTTTGATCATTACCTCAACCCAGACATTACGAGCGACTTTTTAGCTAACCAATGGCTAAACAATGGGGGTATGCAGTTCTTTCAGAATCAAATTAATTTTGCCGTGTCATGCGCTACAACTGGTTGCGGAGTTTCTTACGTTCATCACCTTAATCACCCAGATCCCATGTTGAAGTCTATTTATCTGTTCCATTTGTATTATCAAGTGAGGCGGGTGTTGTCTGAACTTCAGGCTCCGTTACCTACTGACAAAAACTTTAATCCCTTTAACAACGGCTTTGACAAGAAAGCGTATCAAAGGTTGTGCAATGAATTCGGAATTGATACTAAAACAGACTTCAGACAAAAACTAGACCTCAATCACGGGATGGGAACTTTATTTAGATACGCTGTAGGTAATTTATACACGGGGCCTTACGTACCTGGATTTACATCATTTAACCACAACAGCCAGGTTCCTTTACTGTATATCAGACAAAAACAAAGTACAGCATACAGCACTTTTATATTGGACACATCAAACGGATTTACTCAAAGTGGGGTGGAAAGGCTGAATGAATCTATTCGTACGTATGCGTGGTGCATTCTGGGGTCTCAAGCAGAAACACGAAGTAATATCATGGGGAAGGAACTAGCTTCGATGCACAAAAGCAGTTTCTAGCCAACATTGAAGATTCTATTAATTCGGCAGTAGATTTGCCCGCGAGTATTAAAAGATATCAGGACACTTTAAAGTATGCTAGATCGAAAGTAGATTACGTAATAGGTTTAGGACTGTATATGTTGCCTTCAGACCTTCAGCTTAGAATAGGAACTATATCAAACTACAACAACAATATAGTGATTGCAGACCCTCAGTTTCATATAGGCTACAATCCTACAATAAACACTTTGAATACAGTGAATACAGTGAATACAGCAAATACGGTATTTACTGCTAGGCCTAATAATGAACCTTTAAGTTCGCCGCCACTTCCGAGCCTGCCAAGTTTGCCAAGCTTGCCGGAACTGCAAGGCCTGCCGGTAATTGATCATGGGGTTTCACGTCTAGCGCTTACAGGTGGTTTATTGTTTGCCGGGTTAATTGGGATTTACTATTTTAAGTAGCCAGAGTAATATTATTATAAACAAAGACCACAGATGCTCAGACGCCCAGACAACAACTTTAGAAGCAGTATTAAATATCCATGAAAATACAGAACCTAATATTCCTGGAAGTGCGTCTACAAGTTTGTCACCTAAGCGTTTCAATAAGTTAGCTATGCTTTGTAACGTCTTTTTAATCCAGTCTTTAACCGGACTACCACCAGATCCTCCAGGTCCGCCAGGTCCGCCACCAATGCCTACGGTTCTAGTCAGTGCTAAGACTAGTGTGCTTATTGTCATCCCAACAGCTGTAAGAATGCTAAATATTGTAACACCTTGCTCTCCGAACAGTGTTTGAATTCTTTCTGCAAGTGTAGTGTCTTCGTGTAAAATTTTATGCACCGTTTCTTTTATCCTGGCGAAATTAGTTATTAATTTTTCTCTGTTTATGGACAAGGCTTCTAGCCTCGCCGCACGTTCTGTGTAAAGGTCTGCGAGCCTTTTTTGAATCAACTGTTTTACCTCAATGCTTAAGTTTGCGTCATCAGCTTCTGCTAGTTTATTTTTTTGTTTTTCTATATGTTTGTCGAGCTCGCCGAGCTTGGCCAAATTCATCATTGTCTCCCCTCTCACAGATTGTAAAGCTTTATCTAAGCCCTGAAGTTCACGCAGTGGCAATAATGGCGTGTCATTGATAGTTTCCATAACCTGATCAATATTGGTGTCCTCATTTGTTTGCAAGGTTGTTAACTCTTTATTTACTTCTAATGCAGAACTAGTTAAGTTAGTTAAGTCTTGTAGTTCTATTTCTGAACTTAACGATGCATCTATTCGTTGAAGTGAAGCTACTGCTTGGCGATGCAACGCTGGCACTCTATTATCGGAAAGCCCCAATGATCGTATTACAGTCACTGGGAGTTTAGTTTTCAAAGTAGACCACGCATAAAATTTATCAGGATTCTTTAACATAGTTAACTGTACTCTCACTTTTTTACCGGATACCATAGTGTTTATAAACAAGTGATTATTTTTGTCTAGTTCGAAGTCGCTGGGACTAACATAATCAGGTAACTCGCGCCCGATGTAATTGTAAAATTTATTGATTTTTCTGGCTTTTTGGGTTTCAGTTACTTGACGTAATTCTTCTCCTATACTTAGCCTTGTTTGGCTCATGTCGTCTCCTACCATAGAAAGAAGTCTGCCGGTTGTGTCAACGTCGAGGTCTTCATTAGGCTCATTTGGTTTAAACACTTCATCAAGAGCTTCACCACCTGTTGCCATTTTAAATATAATTTTTTTTAATCACACTAAAAATGCAAAGCTACGGAAACTTGTTAGACCCTACACGCCGATTGAGGACGCCTTTAGGCATTAAAGGTGAGAAAAGCACAATAATTATTACAAACAATCCAAGCAGCATAGAGCCTAATCAGCTACTGACCATAAGATTTCCAAATTTAGGTCCTGATGATGTAATAGTTCCGGGCAGTCCTAAATTGGGATTTAAAATTAGTCTGAATTCTGACGACGATCCTAACAGAACCGTAGTCAACAATCTAGGCAGAGCTATAATTAAAAGAATGGTTATTAAACTTGATGGGCGAGAAATCCAAAGTATCGATGACGCCGGTGTTTTGTTTTGTTACACAGATCTGTGGCTGAGTAAATATGAAAGGGAAGATTTAGTTGGTCAGGGGATTCAAGCCGCCAATGTGGCGAAACTTCGAATCAAAGCTGGCGATGCTGTCGCTTCTAACAAAGGTGAAAATGCATTAGCTGCTGTATACAAAAACAGGTTTTATTTTCCACTCGATTTTGAACTGCTACACAGTCATCTGCCATTTCATCAAGGTTCATTTAACGACAGGCTGTCTTACGAAATTATTTTCAATGATTATTCTCAAGTAGTAATTAGCTCTGACAATGATGCTAGGTATACAATTACAGACATCACGCTTGAATATGAAGTGGTCACTCACGCTGAACTCAGTAGGATGATCAGGGGCCAATATGACAAACTAGCAATTTATTATGATAGGATCGTTCGCTACAGACAATTTAATAAAGATTTATTAGACGCACTATGGACCATCAACATAAATTCACCTGCTCGAAGTTTTAAAGGTGTACTGTTGTTGTTTGTGAAAGAATCTAATTATAATCGCGACAGCGAGAATTTTATCAATCCTAATATTTCAAAAGTGTCTGTTGTGATTGAAGGTAAGCCTAATCAATTATTCGCAAATGGAATGATGGGATTTCAACAGTTTGATGAGATTAGGAAAATCTTGGGTGGAGGTAGATTACGGACTGACACTGTGGATTTGATTTCTAAAGATCTTCATTTGCATGATACACGACTGCAAGATTATCTTGTGAATAAGTTTGCGTTGTGGTTAGACTTTCGAACCATACCCACCAATGAACTTCATGGATCTGGAAGAAGAATTGAAAACGGAACAGATGGTATAACAATTGAATTGCATAGGGAAGCAAGTGCAAGGTCAGAATCAGTTACAGTATACATGTATATAATTATGGATGCTCAGCTAAACATTGAAAATGGAAGATTAAAAGATTTAGTATATTAAAAATGACCTCTTTGTTACCTCGTGATCCTCATTGCGGAATGATCGTTGGCATGACGTCATGCGGAAAGACCGTCTTTGTTCTGGATTTGTTAGAAAAATATTACGCAGGCCACTTTGATTATATAGTAATTTTTTGCCCAACTATTCAATATAATAAAACCTACTTAGATCGTAAGTATGTCTGGACAGATGAAAATATCTTTGTTGTAAATACCAATGGCAAGCTCAATGAGTATTTAACGTATTTTTATAACCTGTTTGAGAATGAGGGTAATACGTTATTCTTAATCGATGATTGCAGTGCAGAAAAAGATATTGTATTAAAACGGAACATATTGAGCAAGCTGGCTTTCAGTGGACGCCATGTGAAAATTAGTGTCTGGTTAATCACGCAGAAATTTAATTCCATATTAAAGGATTTTAGAGAACAAGTTAAATTTGTTTGCCTGTTTTATTGCAAAGATCGAGACAGCTTTGATAACTGTTTAAAAGAAAATGACGTAATTGAATCAAAAGAGGAAAGAACTAAATTAAAAGAACAGCTAAAAAAAGGCAAGCACTTAAAATTATTATTAAAAACTGACCAACCAACTGGCTATACAATACTTATGTAAGTAAGTAAGTTCTTTTATAATTTAATTATTGTAAGTTATAAGTTTTTTTTTAAAGTCGACTTAATTAAGTTAGATGTAAGTAAGTAAGTTCTTTTATAATTTAATTATTGTAAGTTATAAGTTTTTTTTAAAGTCGACTTAATTAAGTTAAATGTAAGTCACTAAGTCAAAAAAAAAGGTTGAAGGTAAGTAATAGTGGTGATGATTATAGTTCATTTATCTTAATGGCACTGTGTCTGGTGGAACAATCTGAAGTTCTTCTTTTACAAAATTTCTTTGTGGTGTTCTACGATCACTTCTTGGTCTTAAATAATATACAGGCGGATCAGTAGATAATGCTCTGTCAACTTCATAAACGCTTAATGACCAAATTGGGTCGGTAGCTCGTCTTCTTGTGTCATTAGCAACTTCTCCAGGCTGATAAAGGTATCTAACAGTTTTGTTCATCAAAGTTAGATCCGGCTGACCAGGCTTTGAAACGGTAACAACAACAGTCTGTTTCTTTTTAATAGCCTCAACTGGTTTTAATCCTGTAACTCTGGTTGGTTCTGAATTCATTTCCCTTAAAACTCGAGGCAGCCTAATAACCCATTCTGTATTAGTGGTTTCAGTAAACAACTCTTTTGAATACTGATAAGTGAATAATCTTTCTGCCAGTTGCCGATTAAAGTTTTCTACAATACCCTGTGATCTGTGCAATCCAACAACTCCTCTTCTAACAGTTACATTATGTTTTAACAAAAGCTGGTTAACAGCTCCTTTGAATTCAGACCCTTCATCGCATTGAATAAGTTTAGGGAACCTTAGAGGCCCTCTTGAATAAATCTTAAGGCTTGAGCGACCTCAGCAGAATTTTTAGTCCTAAGAGCATGAGCGTCTTTAAACCTGGTAGCTATATCAATAACAGTAAGGGCATACCTGTATTTCTTTCTATATATTTTGTCATGGGGAAGATATAACAAATCTATTTGATGCGTGTCATTTGGTCTGGAGTTTTCAAATTTTGGTCTTATTATTTTCTTCGGGGGTGGAAGATAGATTTGCCATACAGCTTGCTTCGATAACCATTGTTTAACTGTGTTTGCTGACAAGCCAGTCTTTTCTACTAGTTTATTAACTGCCGTCATCCCTTTCCAATATCCGGATTGAGAATAATATAATCTAGACAAACGCGAAGTCATATTTTATTTAGATTTATATTTTTGTTTAACGAGGTAATAAACTACTGTTATTCCAAACACAATTAAAATTAATTCTCCGGTCTCTGACATTGTAGATGCAATGTTAGGTGTGTAGTAATCAGATAACACTGGTTGCTTTAATGAAGGTAGTGTTGTGCTGGTGAATAAATAATATTGGTGCAAAGCTTCATCAACGTCTTCAAATGTTTTATCTGCATGGCCTTCTTCTTTCAATCTTTTATTAACAAAATCAAGCTGCGTTAGTCTGTTTTTCTCGTATTCAGCCTGATCTTGTTGTAATTTTTCCATTGCTAAGTTATGCCGTTTTGATTCTTCTTTACTGTCCAGTTTTGAAAACAAATAATTTGATCCTGAAAAGGCTAGGGCATTTACAGCAGCAGAACCAAGCACCATTGCAGCACCAGCCATTTTTTAATTTAGTTTTTTATTTTATTTGTATTTAAAATGAATTGTGATGACTTGTTAATGCAAGAAGCTATTAATGTCACAGGTACTGGTGTTGACAATGAGAAAAGAGACAGGCTGGTTGCATTAGTAGCTTCCGGAAAGTCAAAGTATTATCTCGGTGTTGACTTAACACCTGAACAAGTGCAAAGACTGAGGCCAGAAGACATTATTATATTACATAATAAATATGATAAAGTCCTCGGTGCTTTAATGGTTAAAAGTTTAGGGCGTTCGATTGTGAAGTTATATACCAAAGCTGTGTCGACCTTTGTTACTTTAGATTGTGAGAATGATTTATTTGATGATTTGATTAAAGATCCAGTTATTGTTAATGGGATTAGTGAGGTATCAAGAAATTTGTATTATAAGTTTGGAAGCTTGTTGACCCCATTTTCAGCCGGGCTAATTACTTTTCAACACATAAATTTCTCTGCTATTAAAAATGGACTCTTCCAATCCGGAGATGGAGAAGGAGACGGAGGTGAAGAATTCAGAGAATCAACAGAACCCAGTGACAGTCACTAAACAAAAGAGCCCAGGAAGAATTGCAGCTGGAAAGAAGTTAGCAGAATTTAACAAGTTACATAGATGGAACAGACAAACAAAAGCAAACATATTAGGAAAAAAGGAATCACCAAAAGAAGAAACAATAATGCAACAAACATTAACAACAAATAAAGAAGAACCAATACAACCAATACAACCAGTACAATCTTCAAATAACATATATTATTTATGTATAGCCGGTGTAGTGGGTGCAAGTGGGTACATAATATATAAATACCGCCAAGGAAAAAATAAACAGAAACCCCCAAAACCACTTGTAGAAAAAGAAATTGAATCATCTCCATCGTTGAAGCCATCATTGAAGCCATCATTAGATGTGTTTTCAATGCAGTAATAATTTATTATTATTTTTTTTATTATATATAAAAATGAGTGTACCATATGAACAAACAATTGTTAATCTTGGATACCATAGTGTTGTCTTAGTGGGCTTAAATACAGCTTATGCTATGATTGCAAAATCTCTTTTAAAAATGAAACCTATTGAATTAGGAAAAATGGATCTTTCAGATGCTGGTAAACTGGTTGGTATCTTTTCATTATCGTTATTTACTCGGGACTATCTTGTTAAACAAAAGATCATTCCAGCAGATATTAATGTGTAATGTTATACAACCATAATGTAGAAGGGTTGTAATTTTTTTTGTTTTAACCAAAGACGCAAGATATACGAATATGTATTATATTTAGCAAATGCCGGATTCCCAGAGTGCTTTGGAGCGCTTTTTAAAAAGCTCATAAAACAGCCATTATATTGCAATAAAAGGCCTCCTTTAGTAACTCTATGAGCTTTGGGGCTCAGAGCCCATTATTGCTATCTCTAGCCACACTGTATTCGTGGTTATCGGCTGTGGCCAACAGCCTGGAGAGGATTGGGCCCTGCCAGGTCTTTCTTGCCCCAAACACTGCATGATGAATAAAACCATTTACTCCATACCGGATCGATAGAAGCAGCCCTACAATTATTGAAGGCATCAAACGCCTATATGACAAGGCTACAAGTGCAGTCCTCCACGACAGTGCCATCGGAAAATGGTTCAGAACAACAATCGGTGTGCGTCAAGGATGCCTACTCTCTCCAACACTCTTCAACATCTTCCTAGAGCGCATCATGTCAGATGCCCTTGCAGATCACGAAGGCCCAGTCAGCATATGGGGGAAGAGCAATCTCTAACCTTCGTTTTGCGGATGACATTGATGGATTGGCTGGAGAAAAACAAGAACTTGAACAGCTGGTATAGAGGTTTGACACCACCTCCAGAGCCTATGGAATGGAAATAAGTGCAGAGAAGACTAAATTGATGACCAACAACACCAATGGCATCAACATGGAAATCAAAGTCCAAGACCAATCCCTCAACACAGTGCATAGCTTCAAATATTTATGAGTAATTATATCAGACAACCAGAAGACTTCTGGACATTTCCTATAACCAGCACATCACCAACGACGAAGTCCGACGGACCATCACCAAGCCGTTGGACAACACGGTGACCTGCTCACAGTGGTGAAAAAACGGAAACTCCGATGGTATGGCCACGTCATGAGATCATCAGGTCTTGCAAAGACCATCCTGCAAGGCACAGTGCAAGGAGGTAGAAGAAGAGGAAGACCGAAAAAGAGGTGGGAGGACAACATTCGAGAATGGACTGGTTTGACACTGAGCGATACCATCAGGGTTGCTCTGGACAGAGAAAGATGGAGTACGCTGGTTAAACGATCATCTGTGGTGCCCCTACGACCTTCGAGTTACGGGTAGGATAGGCATTTTATATGTATTTTTTGTTGTTGATATTTTATAATGATGTTTGTATTCTATTTTGTTTTTTTGTAAACGGGAGTTCGATGAATTAGAGTATAGCCTCCGCGTCCCCTGCGTGGGATGCCTTTATTGTAAAGCGACCGGCTGGTGGAGTGTCTTCAGGGTTACCATTATGGTTGTGTCGGCAGATCTTTTATGCGGATCAGGGGTGAGTCCTTTTTCAGCCAAGTTGTGGCCTTGATTTTTGCAGTCCGCTGGACCCTGTGAGCAATGAATAACTAGCAGTCGGTTTATGTTTCCTTTTGAGGTGTGGCGGTGACGAGAGAGAGAGAGAGAGAGAGAGAGAGAGAGAGAGAGATTGATTGATTGATTATTTATTTATTCAATTAGGCATCGCCCCTTCATGAAGGGTGTGTACATCATAACATTATACATATAACAAACATACATTTTCATTCTGATTAAACCAAGATAGAGCAATTTCTCTTAGTTTAAAGGCTTTGTACAGGTATATACTTAGTTTCCTAATTACATTCGGGTTACTAGACGCCATCAAAACACACAGTCTAGATGCACATGGATTTCTATAATATTTTTCAGCAATAAATTGCACTCTTAAGTTATGTAAGACTGGACAACATAACACAAAGTGGACTTCATCTTCTTCTTTTTCCATGCAAAGTGGGCATTTTACAGCTGCTTGTGTGTCATTTCGATATCTGTGATAATGAACACCAATATCTGACACACCAAATCGAAATTTTGTCATTATAAAAACTAAATGCCTGTCAAGACTTAATTCCAAATAAGTTTTAACACAATGATTACTGCCCCCTAATAAACAGTACATTTTATACCTGTCACTATTTTGTACATGATTATGCCAATCTTGCCATCTGCAATCCACAAGTCGCTGTTTAAATTTTTTTTAAAAACATTTGATCTCTTGCACACCTTGATTTAACCAAACAAAACCATATCCATACATAAAAAGACATGATCGCACATTTGTTGCCCATGTATTTGCTCCCCTCTCATCTAACGTCCTCAACATTACATAGGCCTTTCTAGGGAGACGATGAGGTTCCATGCGTGTTAACTTTAACCAATATCGCACACAGCTTACAATTGCATTGATCTGAATAGGGTACCGGTTTAATTCACCGTATACAAAATCATTGGGAGTGCGAGTATCAACACCTAAAAACCTTTTTAATGCAAATAAATGTACTTTCTCACAATGAATCGCAGCCTTGTCCATGCCCCATATTTCCGAACCATACAAAGCTATGGGCTGTATTTGAGAATCAAAGATTTTTAAAAATAATTTTACAGAAAATATATTCAAAGTATGCATTCTTTTTAAAACGCATAAAAAAGCGCCTTTTGCTATACTGCTTAACTCTTTGCAAGCGGATACAAAGCTCAATCGAGTAGAAAAATAAATCCCTAAATATTTGTACATGTTTACTACAGGCATGACTTGTCTATCAAAAAACCATCTCTCACTGGCACTCAAGTAGCCTCCTTTTCTAAACACAACAATATTACTTTTTTGTCTATTAACTTTAAGTCCAAGCGATATTGATGCCTGGTGCAGAGAGAGAGAGAGAGAGAGAGAGAGAGAGAGAGAGAGAGAGAGAGAGAGAGAGAGAGACTGACAGACAGAGACAGAGAGTTGTGGAGAGAGGGAGGGAGGAAAATAGAAGTAGAGAGAGAAGGGGTGGGTGGGATTGAGAGAGGGGGGGCGGGGGAGACAGAGAGACAGACAGACAGGAGAGAAACAGAGACAGAGATAGCCTGAAAGAGACAGGTAGGCAGACAAATGGAGAGAGAGAGAGAGGGGGGGGACGGAGGGGGGAATGCAGACAGACAGGCAGGGAAGAGAGAAAGGTGTAGGAGATAGCATGGAGCATGACATGTCCGGAGAGGAGAGAGAGGGGGACAAGGGTGATCAAGTACAGTAACGAGAGCTTTTTTGCACTGTGTAAATGGATCAGGTTGTTCCTTCCAGTCAGTCAAATGTGTGCATAAGAGAGAGAGAGAGAGAAAGAGAGAGAGAGAGAGAAGGAGGGAGGGAGAAGTAAAAATGAGTGTGTATGTGTGTGTGCACGTGTGCTCGTGTGTAAGTGCGTGCATGTGTGAGAGTGTGCGTACTTGAGTTCGAGCTTCATCTTGCGCGCGTGTGTGCACTTGTGTGTGGGTGTGTGTACGTGTGTGTGTGTGTGTGTGTGTGTGTTTGCAAGCGTGTAATCCATGGTTTTATTTATGTATTTATTTATTTATTTGCTTGTTTCCATGTTAGTTCTTTTTTAACTGTTCAAAAGGAAATCCAATATATTTATTTATTGCTTTGTCTGGTTTCAATTTGTATGTTGTTCTAGTTGATGCATGAGAACTGCGGTTTGAACTGATCTGTCATGAGGAAACAGCTATTTAAATACCCTTATTATTATTATTATTATTATTATTATTATTATTATTATTATTATTATTATTATTATTATTATTATTATTATTATTTGTTTCCATGTTTATTTTCCAGTTTCTTTCTTTCTTTTATGTCTGTCTGTTTTTCCTACTTTCTTACTTTTGTTATTTCTTATTTCAGAAAGAACCCTTCGCTCGTCTAGCTCCAAGGAAACTCAGACAAGGTCTCTAATAAAGATCATTTCAAAGTCAAAGCTTGTTTTTCATATTACCATTACCATGATTATATCTGACAATACACTTAATCCTCTCCCTCATGATTATATCTACAGCTGTGTGATGTCAAACTGCAGGAAGTCTAGTTAGTGACTCCAGTTTTGAGAAAATCAACATTTTGGTGCTTAATAATAATAATAATAATAATAATAATAATAATAATAATAATAATAATAATAATAATGGATTCTATTTTAGCCTTATTCCTATTTCAAGCACAAAGAGCGGCGATCTCAAACCAACAGACTTTGCTTCATACATAACACACATTTATTGCTAAGTGCTGTAAAGGCAATTCGCTATTAGGAAACGGAAAAGGATATCGAATATTATTTTTGGGATTTCAGATATTTTGCAGCCAGTATGAATGAAGGGTTATTTATGGTTATTTGTCTATTTTAGTTTATTGACTGCTAGCTTGTCCGGATCTCGCCATGTAAACTTAAAGATTCTTGGTTTCTAACATTAGATGGATGATGCGTCTCATTGTGTTCTCTGTGGGGGATGCATACAATATCCACAGGCACCGTTTCGGCCTTGCAGAAATAAAGCACAATGCGTATGACACTGTAACTGTACAGTACAGGTGCTGTTACTATTAGTCCCACCGCTATAGCTCCATAGTAGAGCGTTCGTCTGGCCACACACCGATGACTCAGGATGGAATCCACTCTGGGACAAGATAAAAGTTATTTTTCCCCCGCACTTGTCCATCTTAGTAAAATGATTGCTCTGGAAGTTCAGTGTTGATTTAGACCCGAGATTGAATCCGACGGTGTGGAAGATAAAAATGACAATTTTTTTTATCGTCCAAGTAATACGATTGCTTTGGTGGTTCAGTGTTGATTATCGAATCCCGCGGTGGCCAAGAGACTTTTTTTTTGGCTTTGCCCCGTCTTTGTAATACGATTGCTCTGGTGGTTCATTATTGATATAGGTATCCCCGTTGGGGTGCCGGGGGTTTCAGTATAAATAGTATCCCCACTTTCTGGAAATTTAGTGCTTTAAATTCCCACTGTCGCTGCATTTCTCATTTGCTCTTTCTCATTCCTGCTCTGTTCTATCAATCTGCTATACTATCGTCTTCTTCGCTAGACCAGTCTCCTACGTTTTTTCTTGAAAACTCTTCCTGGACAAGACTCCTTGTTTGCGTATGAGGTCTGTTGGATCAGCTTGGGAATATTGGACGCTTTCTGCTAGGTGGTCACTAGGGCTTCCTATGATGTTATTATTTAGCAATGTAGGCATTTTATATGTATGTGTTTTGTTGATAATTTATAATGATGTTTGTATTCTATTTTGTTTTTGTAAACGGGGTTTCGATAAGTTGTGGTGAAGCCTCAGCCGTCCCCTGCGTGGGATGTCTTTATTGTAAAGTGACTGGCTGGTGGAGGGCATTCAGTTTTCCCACTAGGGTTGTTTCAGCAGATCTTTTATGCCGATTGGGGGTTGTCCGGTCCTATTTGGCTCGGAAGAGTCCGCTGGACCTAAAGCAACAATTATGTAATGTAATGTTATTATTGATATAGGTCCATTTCCTGGGATGGCTATCCCCTTCTGCTTATCGCCAACGGAAAATATAGACGTTAAACTACAATGTTCATTCTGTTCTACTCTAGAGAGAGAAATACAGAGAGAGAGAGAGAGAGAGAGAGAGAGAGAGAGAGAGAGACGCATAAGCTTCGGCTTAAACTCACATCCAGGTAGCGGGCGTCTGTGAAATAAATATATAATTTGAGATTAAAAACGAATTTTCCGTATTTTGCCATCACACGGCCATGATGACGCATTTGGTATATCGTTAGGCGTAATCTTGTTATCGTGTTTACTTATCATTGGACTTTTAGACCTGACGTTAATTATGTAAACACGTTACGTGAACTGAAGGTAAACCCTTGCAGAACTTTTAGGGCACGATTGCAATACTAAATCATACACTAGTAGCAATACAAATAATAGTAGTAGTAGTAATAGCAGTAGCAGCAGCAGCAGTAGTAGTAGTAGTCGTGGTTATAGTAGTAGTAGTAGTAGTAGTAGTAGTAGTAGTAGTAGTAGTAGTAGTAGTAGTAATAGCAGTAATAATAAGAATAAGAATAAGAATAAGAATAAGAATATATTATCATATTCTATCCTATCCCGTATCTCGAAGGTCGTTGGGGCACCACAGATGATAATTTAACCAGCACACTCCATCTTTCTCTGTCCTCAGTAACCCTCATGGCTTCGCTCATTGTCAGCCAGTCCTATCTCAAATGTTGTCCTCCCACCTTTTTTTCTTTCTCCCCCTTTGTTGATGCCATTTGTGTTGTTGGTAATAATTCTGGTCTTTTCTGCACTTATTCCCATTGCAATGGCTCTGGAGGTGGTGTCAAGCCTCTGTACCAGCTGTTCAAGTTCTTGTTCCTCTCCAGCCAATTCAACAAGGTCATCCGCAAAACGGAGGTTGGAGAATGCTCTACCCCCTATGCTGGCTGGGCCTGCGTGATCTGCAAGGGCATCTGACATGATGCGCTCTAGGAAGATGTTGAAGAGTGTTGGAGAGAGTAGGCATCTTTGATAATAATAATAATAATAATAATAATAATAATAATAATAATAATAATAATAATAATAATAATAATAATAATAATAATAATAATAATAATAGGAAGAAGAAGAAGAATAGTAATAGATGCATGCACTTTTCTCATTCATGTTCAGAGTCAAAGCACGACGATTTAAGGTAATCGGTATTAAAAAAGACGGAGATGAAATTATATCAATTTTTATTTTGGAATTTTAATTGACTGCATCTTGACGTTGGCATAAAACTGTGTAGCACGCGATCGTAGTATGTCCCATCTTCTTTCACTGCAAGGCATTGATGAGTTGTGTCAGAGCGCGCGCACACACACACACACACACACACGCGCGCGCGCGCGCGCGCTCACACGCACTTATATATATATATACATAGACTACACACGAACACAAACACAGACACACACAAACACTTGCATAGGCACGCGTTGATCCCATGCTCTTGGCCTGTGTTGAAAAAATGCTTAGCAGATAATGCAGATAAAAAAAATAGTGTGCCTCAGTCCTAATGCTGAGGCTCGTAGCAGTGATCTGATTGGAGGAATTAAGAGAATCCGATTACAAGAATTAAACTATCTGATTAAAATAGTTTTGTCTGCTCGCAGGATCCCGGATTGAAATTGCTAAAAGAAATGCTGATGAAACTAGTAGAAAGAGGTGGGACACATGGAAAGAAGGGGAGGGAGGGAGAAAGAGGAGGAGGTAGTGATAAAGAGAGGATGAGAAAGAGGGATAAAGGTGGAAGAGAAATATTCCCTTCTCTTCTAGGGTTAGACGTCTATGTCCGATGCAAACTACTAGTAACGCTAGAGGACACTGAGACCGATAACTTGGAATTGCATACGAGGGTTAGACGTCTATGTCCGATGCAGACTACCAATAAAGTTAGGAGACAGAGACAGACAGAGACAGACAGAGACCGATACCATGGAATTGCATACTAGGGTTAGACGTGCGCTGGCTACTAATAAAGCTAGCGGAGAGAGAAAGAGAGAGAGAGGGGGGGGAGGGGAAGAGAGCGAGAGTGAGAGATCGATAACATGGAATTGCTTACTAGGGTTAGACTTATGCAGACTACTAATAAAGCTATAGGAGAGAGAGAGAGAGAGAGAGAGAGAGAGAGAGAGAGAGAGAGAGAGAGAGAGAGAGAGAGAGAGAGAGAGAGAGACAGACAGACAGACAGACAGACAGACAGACAGACAGACAGACAGAGACTCAGAGACAGAGACAAAGAGGAAGAGAGAGAGAGAGAGAAGGATGGGAGGAGAGAGTGGGAGACCGATAACGTGGAATTGCATACTAGGGTTAGACGTCTATGTCCGATGCAAACTACTAATAAAGCTAGAGGGCAGAGAGGGAAGGAGAGGGGGAAGGGGTAAGAGAGAAAGATGGAGTGGGAGAGCGTTAGAAGTGTGTACCTCTGTGGTGGTGGGAGAGAGAGAGATGTGTGTGTGCGTGTGTGTTTGGACAGACAGCGAGAGGGGGAGCGGATAGGATAAAGTGGAATATGTCTGCCAAATGGAAAAGAACTGAGAGACGGGAAAAAGTAGAAGGTGGGGGGAGGGAGAGGGTCAGAATGGGTTGTTGATTGCAGGGCTGCAATGTTTCGCCGGTGTTGCTGCTGTCGTTGGTTGTTGTTACACGTCTTCCTTTCTCGCTGCTGTTGCTGCTCTAGTTATTGTTAGTTTTTATATAAATTATTATTACTATTATTATTACTAGTATTATTATTATTGTTATTATTATTATTATTATTATTATTATTATTATTATTATTATTATTATTATTATTATTATTATTGTTGTTGTTGTTGTTGTTTATATTATTATTATTATTATTGTTTATATTATTATTATTATTATTATTATTATTATTATTATTATTATTATTATTATTATTATTATTATTATTGTTGTTGTTTATATTATTATTATTATTATTATTATTATTATTATTATTATTATTATTATTATTATTATTATTATTATTATTGTTGTTGTTGTTGTTGTTGTTGTTGTTGTTGTTGTTGAACAGCGAGAGCCTCGTATGTTTCAGATACTCCATAGCGATTATCCTTTGAGCTGCATGGGGGAGAAAAAAAAAAGTATGGTGGACTCGTTTTTCTGGAGCTTAATGTATAATTTACCGTTATTGTCAATGATCTGCTGGCAGAATGGCCATCAGTTTCTCACTCGTTAATGCTCGTTGTTTTTCTTACCATCCCTTGCCCTAACTCCCACCATGCCGCCAAAACCCCACCCTCTGCTCAACTTTGCTTCTCCTTCATCACACCTCTCTCCCACCCTGTCCTCTGCTGTCTCTCTTTTTCCAGTTTTCGCCTCATAATTCTCTGTTTGTTTCCATCTCATTTTCTCTGTTTGCCTGTCTGTCTTCCTCTCTCTGTCTCTTTACCTCTATCTCTCTATCTTTCTCTGGCACTCTCTCTTCCTACCCCCAACTCCCACCCTCTCTCTCTCTCTCTCTCTCTCTCTCTCTCTCTCTCAGTTTATGTTGTCCGTTCCAAGTGTGGATGGTCACAGGAAGAGGCGCTTGGGTCACCGCTCCTTCTCCCACTGTGGCCCAGCATTGTGGAACACTCTCCCCTAGGACTTGAGAGTCGTAGAGACACTGGACTCTTTCAAGAGGCGTCTGAAGACGTATCTTTTCTGACTATTTTTTAGTGTATACATAGAGAAGTTCTTTTTTTTTTCACCCTTTTTCCCCAACCTCCTGCGCCCTGAGCATGCTGCCAGCATGGATATGTGCGCCATACAAGTGGACATCATCATCATCATCATCTCTCTCTCTCTCTCTCTTACCGTTACGATTGAGACGCGCACGATAGTTTCCGAACGATTTCTGTTGCGAAGCGTGCAATAATAGCGTATATTTACATTTGGTCTGATTCTGCGCTGTTGCTAGAAAACGATTTGTATAATGTTGATAATTTCCGTAGATCGATATTGTTGTAGTATCGTTGAGAATTTTCTGAAATTACTTGTGTAGCCGAGCGGAGTATTTGACTCCCGCCTCTCGGCCACGTCCTTGAGAACACGGTCCGACCTGCACTGTTGATTTCACTTATCCCTCATAGAGTGGGGGACATAAAAATATTTGCCCTGGAGGCGGTGAAGCGTGTTGGTAGTAAACCGGTTTGCCGGCTACTAGTGCCACGACACTCTCTGCAAAGTCACTGCCACTGCCCACCACCAAAAGCAGAAGACGAATGATCAGTCGTGTCACCTTGTCCTGCATAACCCAGTGGCCACACCAAAAAATGTTGCACAGCAGGAGTACCCCAATGCTAGTCTAACCAACAAATAGAAGGTAGACAACCTCTCTCCCAAGCCTGCACAGGTCGCCTTCCATTCTACCACACTTGTTTATTATCGATCGAAGTTTCTAGATGTATCTGACGATAGCTTGAAACAGAAGAATTTTCTATGACGTAAGACAGTGCGTAGTTCTGGTGACGAATGTTATTTTGAGTGGATGTTATTGCATCATTCTGGAATGTTCGATGTTTCTCTGGATTACATAGAGACTATATAAGTAATGCACTCTCTGCTTGTACAAAAATGTGATTTTTAAAGTGATTTTTGGAAAGCGCTTTTGTATGCAGTTGTTAATTATTGATGAATAAAGTTGGAAAGCTGTATACGACGACTAGTGTCTTGTTTGCTGAGTGAACAGGCTGTGTGGATAAACGAAATTGAGTTACATATATCAAAATTCTAGCATCAAGAATCGACTATTGATAAATATGTGTAATACTCTTTCTCTCTCTCCCTTCCTCCCTCTCTCTCTCTCTCTCTCTCCTTTTCTCCTTTTCTCCCCAAGCAGAACCCCAAGACAAAACCTAGCCATGCAAGAAAATTATGTAATTTTATCTGGTCCAAGCGCAAACAATTGAGTGAGTAATGTTGGAGACCCCTTCTCGAGATTTATGGTTTGGAGCACGTTTGGACAGATCTGCAGAGGGAGTAACTAGCAAAACAGCCTTTAAAAAAATAACTCTTTCTGCAAACAAATGATTGCAAAATTCCAGAAAGATTGTAGAATGAAATTAATGTCCAGCGAATGATTTTCAATTTACCGCATACTTAACTTAAAGAACTTTTTTTTTTTAAATTTAAGCTGTGCAAAAGAGTGTGGGAAATGCGATTGATTGCTGGCTTAAATACATTAACATTTTGCAAGTTGTTAGTTGTCTTCCCATCCCTCTGTTTATGTATTCTCTCTCTCTCTCTCTCCCTCCCTTCTCCTCCTCCTCTCCACCCTTCCCCATCACATTTCTCTATTTCCCTTTTTTGCAAATGGCATGTGTAAGTTCCCGTCTTTGCTGTGGCTATTCCAAGCAATGTTGTAGTCTTGACGTGCAGTTAAACACGTCTTTGCTGTGGCTATTTCAAGCAAGATTGTAGTCTTGACGTGCAGTTAAACACGTCTTTGCTGTGGCTATTTCAAGCAAGATTGTAGTCTTGACGTGCAGTTAAACACGTCTTTGCTGTGGCTATTCCAAGCAAGATTGTAGTCTTGACGTGCATGTAAACACGTCTTTGCTGTGGCTATTCCAAGCAAGATTGTAGTCTTGACGTGCAGTTACATGTAAACACGTCTTTGCTGTGGCTATTCCAAGCAAGATTGTGGTCTTGACATGCAGTTACATGTAAACACGTCTTTGCTGTGGCTATTTCAAGCAAGATTGTGGTCTTGACGTGCAATTACATGTAAACACGTCTTTGCTGTGGCTATTCCAAGAAAGATTGTGGTCTTGACGTGCAGTTACATGTAAACACGTCTTTGCTGTGGCTATTCCAAGAAAGATTGTAGTCTTGACGTTCAGTTACATGTAAACACGTATTTGCTGTGGCTATTCCAAGAAAGATTGCAGTCTTGACGTGCAGTTAAACACGTCTTTGCTGTGGCTATTCCAAGCAAGATTGTAATCTTTGTGACAGACGGACTAGTTTTACCCTGCTTACTTTACTATTTAGCTTTGTTTAGTCAATGTAATCTTAGAAAGTTAATGTAGTATATAGCAGACGATTACAGTATAACGGAGGTACACACACAGCGAGTTTGACGCAGGCAGTGTAGTGACGTCAGCACTGTGTGCGTGGAAGTGGAAAGCTTATCCAATGGGACTCAGGCAGAGCGGTTAGAGCCGGTTCTGAATGGGTCAAAACCTAGCATAGATTGAGTCAGTCCTATGAAATACGCCGAAGTCTATACAGCTAGACCGGAGCAGAGAAAAATCTCCACTCATAGACCAGGAAGCAGGACTTTGTGAATCTTAGAATTCAGTCAAGTAGCCACGGGGCCTGACTTTGTCAAACAGGTAAATGAACATACTTCTGTTTCATCATGATATATTTCTATTATTGTTGAAAGTATGTTTGTGGAATTTGCTATGCATAGATGTGAATTGTTAATCCGAATTTGCCTTACCACGTGGAGAAGCCAAACACGTGTTAAGCACGACCGGTTTGGACGCCATGTTGTATACCTGACGGAACCTATATGTATGTTTTCAGACCAGTGGCAGTACCAGTGAATGTTTATAATATTATTAATTCTGTATGTGTATAATTAGCCAAGAGTTATATTTATGTATGTTTAGGAAATTAGAGTTGAGATTCCAGTGGACCACGGACGTAGCAGAATGTTCGTCGCTTATGTATAGAGATGTGGAGCTATCACTGAGGGCTACTTTGGCTTTCAGTGAGACGCTCTGCACAGACCTATTATTCAAGGTTGTGCAGAATTTCGTCTCTTGTGTTACAGACGAACAGGCGAGACATACCGTGCGCCCAACTCCACAGAACAGAAGAGTTGGCTGTTTAGCCTCTACAGCACAGGACTGAGAGAGCAACCCTGGAAAACACTCTCCAAGACAACACAATTTGTCAAGGAACCAAACTACACGACGACCCCGCGTGTACCAGAAGCCACCTCAACAAAGGGCTTCAAACCAGCTTCACGACAGTTAAGTGCCCAGGAATCAGCGCACTAAAACTGGTAGCAAAAGGACCACAGTAGTCCACTCTTCAGAAACTATAGTAAAAAGGACCACAGTAGTCCAAACTTCATGAACTCTAGTAGCCAGTGCCCTATGAAGACATAACAGCTGCCTAGACTATCAGCGATCGAATTATTTGCATTGACTCTTGACTTTTTAAGGTAGATTAGTACATTGAAGATCTTGTATTGAGTAGAAGAAATAAATGTGTGATTTTAACTGTTATCAAGTGGCTGGACTACATATGATTCATAGCCGTGTGAAAGCTAGTGTGACAGTGATCTTTTACCATTTTTCTATCTATCTCTGTATCCCAGGGTTAACACAGACCGAGCTAAACAAATAAATGTATTAAAGTAATTCACCGGGTGACTAACTAGCAGTTCCCATAGAATAAAGCGTGAGGGTTACAGCATTCCATTGTGCAGAGCCCAGCAACCCATAAACCCCACGTGACAGTCTTGACGTGCAGTTAAACACGTCTTTGCTGTGGCTATTCCAAGCAAGATTGTAGTCTTGATATGCAGTTAAACACGTTTTTGCTGTGGCTATTCCAAGCAAGATTGTGGTCTTGACGTGCAGTTAAACACGTTTTTGCTGTGGCTATTCCAAGCAAGATTGTAGTCTTGATATGCAGTTAAACACGTCTTTGCTGTGGCTATTCCAAGCAAGATTGTGGTCTTGACGTGCAGTTGAACACGTTTTTGCTGTGGCTATTCCAAGCAAGATTGTAGTCTTGACGTGCAGTTAAACACGTTTTTGCTGTGGCTATTCCAAGCAAGATTGTAGTCTTGACGTGCAGTTAAACACGTTTTTGCTGTGGCTATTCCAAGCAAGATTGTAGTCTTGACGTGCAGTTAAACACGTTCAATGGCGTTTTCACCAGATAAGCATGCGCTATGCAGAAGTTCACCCAAGCAAACGCAGACCTAGAAAGTACTGGATTCTTGCCTTGCAGCTTCCAGACCTTCTAGACTTCTCTTCCCTGACAGTTCGCTTTTGGGACCCTTTGATGAGTGAATGATTTCATGAATATAAGGCGCTGTATTGAGCTTACGTAACTCCACGCCCAAATGTCTTTTTTTCGGATGAGAGTATAAACCGAGGTCTAGTCTGTGCACGCACGAATTCCATCGCATGGACTTTAAAGATCCTAACGATCATATCCTAGACGGATGAGTGCCGGTTACACAAATACACCCAGCACGCACTAGGTCCTTTTTCTTCATCCCCGGTGGCCCAGGTTTGAGGATAAATAAATCAGATGCTCCCAGAGGTTACAAGTGAGAGGCTCGGGTGGCTGATATCAGATCCTGTATCAGCCAGCGCCTTGAGCAGGCCTTGAGGTTAAAGGCGCTATATAAGAACGCTTAAATAAATTAAATAAATTGAGGCTGAAGGAAGAGAAATAATAACTAAACTACCACGTGCGATTAACATTCATATTTCGTTAAGTGAAACAACTCAGATTCAGAAAACATGCAGCGGCTCCAGTCAAATGCAACTAGGTGACATTAGAACGTGTACTCCTCATTGCAACTATAGACATCGCTGATACAGAAAGCATGCAGCAGCTCCAGTCAAATGCAACTTTGTCATATAAATAACTTACAACCCCCACTGCAACGTGCTACCACAAGCACATTTCCTGTACCGGCCATTGAACTTTGGAAGCAAGGTGGTGAGGCAGGACGAGTGTGATCTCTGCTTTATATCGCACACCAACTACGCGTGATGTCGCTTTCTACGTAGACGCTTTTCATTTAAGACAACTTTTAAAGTGAATCTGAGGTCTTTCTCTCTCCTCTCCCCCCACCCCAAAAAAACCCAAACGTTTACACAATACAGTATGATTATAGAGATTACTTAAAATTTAAGAGATTACTTAAAATTTTGTTTGAGGTGAAAGCTGTCACATAATTGAGAGGGGAAGAGTTTAACATTTTGGGTTGTATAGTTTTGTCTTGTCTGGTCCAAATAAGACATTTTTGTTAAGGTTGTTGATTTTCATTTTTGGGAAATGTGAATGCTAGCAGTTCTCTGTTTTATTCCACACTCAGACAAAGAAAGTCAGAGACAGACAAACACACAGATAAACAGACTGCAAATCGTTATGGTGATATATGGAATCATGTGTTCACCCGAATCGTCTTTTATCCATTATCGCATCTGTCTTGATCTCGTTTGCTTGACAATGATAAATAATCTATTCTTTATGAAGCTCCGTTCTTTCACAAAAGACACATGCGCGCGCATACACATACACACACGAACACGCATACACACATGCACACACACAAACACACACACAACCACTACGCCTATCATACCACATGGACTGATCAAGGTGCGCATCCACTAAGACTGGAATCACCACCACCAGTATCCCTCAACCATAGTACACACATACACCCACACACACACCCACACACACCTACACACACACACCTACACACACACACATTATGTTGTCACAAAATAACCGGTTATAATAACCTGTCGCTGACGTGTAACGGATGAGATGGAAACACCGTACAGAGAGTCAGTGCAGATAGTGACTCCTTTTTCCCTCGAAAATCCAACACTGATCGTTTGCAAGCCAGATGATCAAACTACTTAGCTGATTTATTACATCAACATCACCATTAGCATCGGCATTAGCATTATTATCATCATCATCATCATCATCATCATCATCATCATCATCATCATTATCGTCATCGTTATTATCGTCATCATTAGCGTCACCATCTTCATCGTTGTCATCGTTATATTCAATGTTAACTGTTCATTAATAATTTTATATTTCCATAATTCAATTCATTTTAACACTTTTGCATTTTTGAGCAATTTTTGATTTTTTTGTAATATGTAAAAGAACACTGCACACCACTCTCCTTGTAAATACTTACGAGGGCAGTAAAGTATTCTGTATCATTATCATCATCATCGTCGTCGTCGTCGTCGCCATCATCGTCGTTATCATCATCATCAGCATCGGCATAGTCATCATCATCATCACCATCATCATCGTCACCATCATCTTCTTCCTTTTCTTGCTTCATCATCAAACCATCATCATCGTCATCATCATCATCATCACCTCCACCACCACCACTACCATTACCACCACCTTCGTCATCATGATTCCCACCACCACCACCATCACCACCCCCATCATTCAATTTGGGTTTGATAACGATCATATTTTATGTTGTAAACTGTCAAGCTATCGGAGTAACGAGTGGCGGCCCTGCGTCTTCATTACTACGTGCAATAACATACATTTGCAAAGGTCCATCAATTTGCCATCGATTTAACAGGTAGATCATTGTCGCATGGCAAACGGCTATTTCCTGCAAATGTAATCTCTGCGAAGCGGTGTACAATGCCGACCACAGCAGGTGGGTAACAAGCGCTTTATGGCCAACATAAACCCACATAGATAGTTTTGTACCAGTGCTTGTCATGCCGTGCGTGACAGTTTTGCTGGTTCTCGATGTCTGTTTATATATGTGATTATATGTGTGTATGTATGTATGTGCGTGTGTGTATGTGCGTGTGTGTGTGCTTGTGTGTACGTTTGTGTATGTGCGCTTGTGTGTGCGTATGTGTGTATGAAAGAATATGTGTGTGAAAGAAAGTTTGTATGAATAGAAAGTCAATCTGTGCAGATCATCAAAGATACTTGCATAACCCCAATCATGTTCGATGGTGAATCTGAAGCCTTTGAAGTTTGTCACCACTGCCGTTTAGGCCACATATCGGTCATCAACCGCAGCAGCCATGAAGTTTTCATTATAGAAGTCTCGGTGCCATTCGATGCCCTCATGTATACATGCTATGTTAACCATGCAACAATGTTCAATAAGCACCTGCCATTCTGCATGGATATCAACAAATTTGGGTTTGCTTGCCGGACTGTGATTCTGATCTTCTGCAGCCTTGGTAACGTTCATAGAAGAGTAGTATCTGGACTGAAAATGATAGACGTAAGGCAGCAAACAGCAAAATGGCTAGCCAAATATCATAATGTCAGTGGACACCATTATTGGGTCCTCTAGAGTCTGGCAAAAGAGATGAGGTGACCTCAAAGCGTAACGATTATTATGTATACTCTATACTGCACTTAGTTTAAATATTCTCCTCGTAATCAGTATCTCACACTTCATTGTATGAAATAGGTAGGCTTACTGTATTGCATACCTAATCCACTCTACTTGGTACAAGGTGTACTGTATTTTGATTGTATTCTGCTCTGTATTTTCTTTGTAATTTGTACTGAATGGTGTATGTCCTGTTGTCTGCTTTGCATAAGAAGATTTTTTTATGAATAATTCTGTATTAATTGACTTGTTTTGTTACTAAGCAAGATTTTAAAAAAATATATATTGTTCTTCCAATGGCGATTGTGTGTGTGTGTACTGTGTGTGAGTGTGTATGTGTTGGGGTAGGTTCAAACAATGGTATATAATTAAAATCAAATAATATATTTCATTTGTATTTATATATTCCTGTTATAATGTTATGTATTCCAAAACATATGTCCAGTTGGCAAGTGCACGGCATGTTTATATTACATAGGTTACATGCGCAGTGGGGACTGTAAGGAGTGAGGAACTGTTGCCTAGTATCAAATGATTAGCCTTTACAATAATTACCTCTCGTGTTCCAGCAGAATGTCTTGATTCTGGTTATTTACATTATTTTCTCAAAATCGGGTAATGTTTCATTGTATTTATAATGTGCATCAGAGAACCTGAATAAGTGTGTGTTTGCGTGTGTGTGTGTGTGTGTTTGTGGGTGTGTGTGTTGGTGGGTGTGTGTGTGTGTGTGTGTGTGTGTGTGTGTGTATTGGTGTTGGTGTGACTCGTAAACAGATCTCAAACTTTATTGTTGTAGTTTTTTATTTTTTATTTTTTAAATCCTTTACTTTTCGTTGTTGCTTGTATGGCGGCGTACCAAAGGCCAATTTCTGGTTTTATAGGACCAAAAAGTCGTACTGTATTGTATTGTATTTGATTTGGATTCGATTGGAACGTGTTGCATTGGATTGGATTGGATTAGAGTGGATTTGTTTGGATTAATTTGGATTTGTATGGATAACATTACTGTTCTGACATGGTCCCAGGTCAATCGTCAGCCTTGCGAATCTGAAAACGCAATGCGCCAGGAAAACACAACCATCAGACTACTGTCAGTTTGGTGATAATTATTTGAAATCGAATAACTGTTGTACTGTCTCGAATGCCGTTTGAGCTTTGTTCAACCTCGTATCTATTTGACCCCAAGTGGTGAAGAATTTGTTTCCATTGCGCTAGAAGTAGGTCGCTTCCATAAAACACACACACACACACCCTCCCTCCTCTGCCCGCCATTACCTCAAACCTTCCGTTCCACCCCCTCTCCATCTTCTCCCCTCTCCCAATTCCAGCCCTTTGGAACCCCATAACTGCATTGGAGAGACTACGTGTATCAAACTTTAACCCGGCCATTGGCCATAGTGCTGCTGTGAACTCAATCAAGATCTCTCAATAGTTTTGTTTGTTCTTACAAGCAGTTAAACAGAGTAAGCTGAAGATGAGCTGATCCCCCGCTGATGTGTTTTATGGGTGTGCGTTAGTATGTGTGTTGTGTGTGTGAGTGTGAGTGCGTGTGCTGTTAGTTGTGTGTGTGTTATTTGTGTGTGTGTGTGTTATCCATGGCAAACTGGGGTGTGTGTGGTTTTGTGTGAGAATATTCTCAACTGTACTCTGGGAGCTTTCACTGATGTAGGACTGGAATGAACTTTATACAACAATGGAATTTTTTGTGATATATTTTATTACGTTTACAGTTGGGCTTTTGCAGCCGATATTGATGCGGTCTTTAGTGATGTTTAACTTGATTACCTAGCGGGGGTAATTTTTTTTAGTTCTCTTTGATCTGTGGTGTAAGTTTTTATTATAGTTACTCACCTCCATAACAAACACACATCAATCATTCAAACATGTGGTGTAAAGGCAGGGAGCTCGCTGTTAGAAGACGGGATTGGAACTACAATTTTATTTTGAACTGTATTTGACTGAATGTATCCCACGACATTATTAAAATGAGAGAAGAAGCCGAAGTAAGCCTACATGGAGAATTAAAACTCACGTTGGCCTGAAAAGTCTCGTCACAATAAGTTCGCAGCCTGCGAGGTTCCAACCCACGACCTTCAGCATGGGACACCAACGCACTAACCAGCAGCTCAGTCACCTTGGCGATTACTGACTGGTTTAGAGAAAATATGTTATTAAGCGCTGTCCAGCAACGTATGAGAACACAATACGACACGTAATTCTTTCCTTCTTCTGTACTTTTACAATGACAGTAATGATAGTAGTGTGTATTGCATGTTAGCTCAGGTGTAGTGGAAAATCGAGCTATAACCGATTAATAGTAGTAGTAGTAGTAGTAGTAGTAGTAGTAGTAGTAGTAGTAGTAGTAGTAGTAGTAGTAGTAGTAGTAGTAGTAGTAGTAGTAGTAGTAGTAGTAGTAGTGATTATTTTTTAAATTATTATTATTTTTTTTTTGGTGAAATTTTAATATAGACTTACGTGACCGAAACCCTCTGTGCGTTTCAAACAGAAGTTCCCCTGTGAACGGTATAATTGTTTTAAATACTAACTTTAATCTCTATCACTCTCTGTGTCATTGTCTATCTCTGTATATGTCTCTCTTTCTCTGTCTGTCTTCCTGTCTCTGTCTCATTTACACACACACACACATACACACACCCACACACACCCACACACCCACACACATTTTTTCACGGTGGTATTATGACTTTCATCAAACGCCACATACGTTATGTTGACAATGGGTCATATTTTGTCCCCTTTTTAAAGTACTTTTAAGTGTTCTAACGCTAATCCAAACCCTAACCCTAACCTTAACTCTTACCCTAACCTTATCCTAGCACAGCCGTAACCATCACGGATCATTGGTTTGACGTCAAAACAATAAGGGCTGTCAAAGCAAGGTATGTAAATGTTCACTAGATTGTCCAAATCACTCCGTGTAAACAGGTCCACACACACTCACTCACTCACACACACACACACATACAAAAAAACACACACACACAAACACACACTTCTTCCTCTTCTTCTCCTCCTCCTCTTCCTCCTCCTTTTTCTTCATCTTCTTCTTAGTCTTGAATGACTATTGGTTTTTGCAGACGTTAATAAATGATTATACTACTTCTACTACTTCTACTTTCCCCCCTCCCATGTGTTCTTTCAACAACAGACTGATAAAACAAGACCACGTCTTCTTTTGTACAAACTCCTTCACTTCCTCTTCTGCACCCCCCCCCCTCTCCTTCCCCTCCCCTTCCCCTCCCCTTCTCCCACTCTACCTTTATTC
Source organism: Oncomelania hupensis (assembly GCA_036898135.1). Classification (NCBI taxonomy): domain Eukaryota; kingdom Metazoa; phylum Mollusca; class Gastropoda; order Littorinimorpha; family Pomatiopsidae; genus Oncomelania; species Oncomelania hupensis. The sequence continues at coordinate 21,327,101 of CM072523.1, read as the reverse complement.
ATCTGTAATCACTAGAACTGACCAAAGAAAACACTATGCATTTTTGTCCTCAGCCTCGTTCCTTCCCCCTTACGCAGATTCCTACAGACGTGTTATTTATAACTACAATACAAATGTCAGGAGGGAGTCTAATCTTACAATCGATCCTCTTATCATTATTTTACACTCACATTCTCTTCATATCCAGTCCGTCATACAAGCGAACCACAAAACACAAATCACTATCATAACATGCAGCACACAAGATAAGGCATGTGACACTCAATATCGGTGTTACAATTACACATTACATGTATACGAAGCAACCAAATGCATATTACATAATCAGGGGTGTCGGATAGCGCAGTGGTTGGAGCACTCGCTACTGTGTCGCAAGTTAAGCACCGTCCAGTGCGGTTAGCACTTGGATGGGTGACCGCAAACCGTGAAGCGACAAATAACAACGCCCCCAGTTGACTCAACTGCGACTGAGTACCTTCTCTCTTAAGGGTGGGGAATGTAAAGCAGCAAGGGATAGAGATGGGAATCACCCTCATTACGCTGGCCCAAGATAATTGTGATCTCCAACATCACGCTCCCCTACGGCCATAAGGCTATATGGGACTACCTTTACCTTTACCTTTTTTCTTTTTTTTTACCAGGTGTTACAATTACACATACATTTAAAACGCAATCAGTTGTCGACTCACTGATGAAGAAGAAAAAATTTTTTTTTACAATTACACATACATTTAAAACGCAATCAGTTGTCGACTCACTGATGAAGAAGAAGAAAACATAATTGTGCTCTCACCACTTCTCCCCCCCTCCCCCCTCTAACCTCACCCTCCTCTTTCTCCGCTTTTCTCTTCCTTCTTTAATGTTCTGACGTAATGACCCGACACTATGATGTCAACAGTAAGATGGCCGGTGCTTTCAGAGTCTTAGCTCCAGCTTGACAGTAGTATCGAACGGCTCCCAGTTTTTTTTTAATATGATTGTAATATACAAAATCGTATTTGTCTTCTTGATCATCAACGGGTTCTTCCATCGGCTTCTTACAGTACATTACGGCATGTGATTACTGCAGCCTAAGATGATGGCGGCTCTCCACTTACACAGAAAATGCCAGTATATAAGTAATAATAATAATAATAATAATAATAATAATAATAATAATAATAATAATAATAATAATCATAATCATAATCATAATCATAATCATAATCATAATACTCATAATAATCATAATAATAGTAATAATAATGTTCGTCATTTGTAAGGCGCCTTAGCCTAAGAATCAAAGCGCTGGCCGATACAGGATCTAACTCAAACCACCCGAGACGCCCACCCGCAGCCTTTGGGCGCATGGTCTGACGCCCGGACAACTGAGCACAATCCTGGGCAGCCAGGGATGGGGGAGAAGGACCAAGTGCGTGCTGGGTATGTTCTTGTTACCGGCATTCACCCGTCTAGGACATGAGCGTCAGGATCTTTAAAGTCCGTTATGATGGAATGTATGCGACACACAGACTAGACCTCGGTTTATACTCTCATCCGAAGGAGTAGGAAAACAGGAGTAAAGTGTTTTTCCCAGGGACACAACACAATGGCCCGGCCAGGGCCCGAACCCGGGACCTTCATTAGGCCACAGTGCCACAGTGGTCTGCAACATCTGATAATGGTTGTGGAAGTCCCCTGTTGGCCATGTGTGTCCGGGGACGTTAATCTACATGCCTGCCTGATAATGGTTTTCCGCTGTTTATTTCAACGACTATAGTCTGCAATTTTTCGTCGCCACATATTTACTTGTTTTTTTCTTCTTCAAAACTTTGCTATGCTCTGCTGGAATACAACTAGTATGCAACAATGATGCAACTGAGAGAGAGAGAGAGAGAGAGAGAGAGAGAGAGAGAGGGGGGGGGGGGGGTAATGATGCGAACCATTTTAAACTGATGATGATATACAATACAATACAAGATTATTGCTTTAGGTCCAGCGGACTCTTCCGAGCCAAATCAGGACCAGAGAGACGTTATCTTAAAATATTATAAAATGTTTCAAATCTTAAAAAAACAAGCCTGTTACACTTAAATACTCAAACAAACTTTCACATGACACCTCTTTAAAAGTCTTCTTTAAAACTGATGTATTAAAAATATGTTCTCTTTCTTCAATCAAATCACTAAATTCAGTCCAATCAATAAAATCCAAACTAAACAAAACATGTCGATATGATTTATATGCGAAAAAACAAACCAACATCATGTAAAAATTGAAACAGATGTTGACCATTACATACTTTAAAAATCTATTTGAAAGGTATTGAACCAAAATATGTTTCTCTTTTCTCTATCAGATCAACACACTCAGACATGAAATGGCGAACAGAAAAGGATTGATCACATGAAAAGCATCCTGGTGGTTCTTCTCCTTTTAAAAGGAAACTGTGGGTGACATAAGTATGCCCAATATGAAGGCGAGATAACACTGTTTCTTCTTTGCGATTGGATGCAAAGTTAGGCAAAGAAGCGGACAAATCGGGAAGAATTTGAAATAATTTGTTGTTGATATGGTTAGACCAGTCAGTCTGCCACAGTCGTTTACAATAAGATCCGGTCATACAACGTAGATCAGAATAGGGCACAAACTGGAAAATCTCTGGAGGGAAATCGAGATGCAGAGCATCTTTAGCCGCTTTGTCCACTGCAATGTTGCCGCGGATGCCCATGTGACCAGGGACCCACATAAAAACTATCTTTTTACCTTCAGAAACAGGATGATGATATGGTCTGGACCATATAAACATTGTTTATCTAATCTAATCTAAAACAAGGACGAAGAAGAAGAAGAAGAAGAAGAAGAAGAAGAAGAAGAAGAAGAAGAAGAAGAAGAAGAAGAAGAAGAAGAAGAAGAAGAAGAAAGAACCATTGCATGGTTACTACAGTCCGTGTCTTCCGATGCACCCTTCCTGGACTTCCTCCTTCTGCTGCTTCTCCTCATCCTCCTGTTTCTTCTCCTCTTGCATCCGCTTCAGTCCGAGGCGAACTAACGTAATAGGTTGCACACTGTAAACCACAGGCGCCCGTTTGAGGAAACGAGAGCGTTTCTTCTCTACAGTCTTATAATAGAACAGAGAGGGACGCTCTCTATAGAGCGACAGTTTCGTATCCAGATACGGGCGCTTGTGCTGTGGACGTATATTTATGACGGTCACCTCCAGGGCTGCACACCTACGCTAATAATACTTGTTGCTTAGCAGGGCAAAGCAATAGTTGCCGTCCTTGATCAGTAATCAAGTCGTCAAGCAGTTGCTAACAAAATTACAGCATTTTCAATTCTGGAAGATAATAATAGGAGATATAGTATATAACTGCTAACGTAAGAAGGTAGAAAACTGCGTGTTGTAGCAGTTGACGTCGTCACGTAAAGAAACTCATATTGACGTCATCATATCGCAACTGCTAACGTAACTGGTGGTGGGGAAGATGGGACGTCGGTGCAGATGGTTTGGGTTTTTATATTCAGTTGTTCCCCTTGTACACATTAATCAAAATAAAAGAATGTGAGAGTTGGGGGGGGGGGGGGTTAAGGGGGGCGGCATCACAATACAGTAAATTGTGAGATTGTCGAGTTCGTATTTAAAAGGCCATTGAACTGCCATGAGCGATCATTGGCCATCTTACTGCGTCAATCACTCTGGTGCACCCTTCTTCCTCCATCCCCTTGTAATATACTTCTCCAGCTCTTCTCTTCATCTTGGCCCCACAACCTGATCCCGCATTCCCCCTCCACCATCACCCTTCCCCATCCCCCCATCAAAAAAGGTCCAGCACGCATGCGCACTTAAAAAGTTTATCACAAGTCCAGTCTGGCTCTCATGCGTCATTTTTTTTATATTATTTTTTTTAAATGGGAGATTTTAAAATAAAATTATTAGACCTTACATCAACAAACGCCGATATAGAGAGTTGGGATCTGATGTCTTTTGGTATTATCATTATTATTTTTTGTTACCAATGCGGGTGAAGGGCGAGTCTCATCTCCAAGCGATTACATGACAGCCGCATTGCAGCACCATACAGGGTAAAGAGGGACTTGGCCCACCAACCCGTAATTCAGGTTTACTTCTACCCACTGCATTATATTAATAACCAGGCTTGTATCCGCCGGTCAGCGCTCTTTCTTATATCAAGCTCCCGTCCATTGGAATTCACTACCTCTTTTACTCCGTCAGAAACAGTCTGTATCTTCTTTCAAAACTACCCTCAAAACCCATTTGTTTCCCCAGTAGTGGCTATCGTGATCTCACTTGCGCTGACCGGCTTGCACAGCATCTACAGACCTACAACAGTGTGTTACATGTGTGTGTGTGTGTGGGTGTGTGTGTGTGTGTGTGTGTTAGTGTTAGTGTGTGTGTGTTACTGGTGTGTAAAGGTGGGGCATTTCTTCCTCCACCATATATTCATGTTGCTTTTTTTACTCATTGGATTGGACATCCATTGTTTTATCATTTTTCTATGAACCTATCCTATCCTATCCTGTCCCATAACCCGAAGGTCGTAGGGGCACCACAGATGATCGCTTAACCAGCATACTCCATCTTTCTCTGTCCTCAGCAGCCCTCATGGCTTCGCTCAGTGTCAAACCAGTCCATTCTCGAATGTTGTCCTCCCACCTCTTTTTCGGTCTCCCCCTTCTTCTACCTCCTTGCACTGTGCCTTGCAGAATGGTCTTTGCAAGGCCTGATGATCTGGTGACGTGGCCATACCATCGGAGTTTCCGTTTCTTCACCACTGTGAGCAGGTCATCGTGTTGTCCAATGGCTTGTGTGATGGTCTGTCGGACTTCAACGTTGGTGATGTGTTGGGTATAGGAAATGCACAGAAGTCTTCTGTAGCACCTCATCTCCATGCTTTGTATTCTTCGTTGGAGATCTGCTGTGAGGGTCCATGCTTCGCAAGCATATAGGAAGATGGAGATGACCAGAGATCGCAGCAGTCTTACTTTGGAATGTAGACTGATGGTTCTGTCTTTCCAAATGGGCTTCAACCTTGTCAGGGCAGCAGTTGTTTGTGCGATCCTGGAGAGGACTTCCTGTCGAGACCCATTGTCTGACACAATGGCTCCTAAATATTTGAAGCTGTGCACTGTGTTGAGGGATTGGCCTTGTACTTTGATGTCCGTGTTGATGCCATTGGTGTTGTTGGTCATCATTTTGGTCTTCTCTGCACTTATTTCCATTCCATAAGCTCTGGAGGTGGTGTCAAGCCTCTGTACAAGCTGTTCAAGTTCTTGTTCCTCTCCAGCCAATCCATCAATATCATCCGCAAAACGAAGATTGGAGATTGCTCTGCCCCCTATGCTGACTGTGCCTTCGTGATCTGCAAGAGCATCTGACATGATGCGCTCTAGGAAGATGTTGAAGAGTGTTGGAGAGAGTAGGCATCCTTGACGCACACCGATTGTTGTTCTGAACCAGTTCCCGATGACGCTGTTATGGAGGACTGCACTGGTAGCCTTGTCATACAGGCTTTTGATGACTTCTATGATTTTAGGGCTGATGTTGTACACTTTCATGGTTGCCCATAGAGCTGCATGCCAGACTCGGTCAAATGCCTTCTTGAAGTCTATGAACACATGATATAGATGTTGTTGGTGCTGTAGGTATTTCTCACAGATTATTCTGAGGTTGAAAATCTGTTCAGTGGTACTTCGCCCTGCCATGAATCCTGCTTGTTCTTCAGCTATGATTTGTTCAGCTTGTGGTTTCAACCTGTTGAGTATTATTTTCAGGAGGACCTTGCTGGGATGGCTGATGAGGCTGATGGTGCGGTAATTTTCACACTCCTGAAGGTTACCTTTTTTAGGAAGAGTGATGACAAGCGACTGGGTCCATGGTGTAGGCCATTCCCCATTCTGCCAGATCTTGTTACAGATAGTGGTGAGAGCATCAGTCATCGCTTCTCCTCCTGCTTGTAGCAGTTCCGCTGGTATGTTGTCCACTCCCGCTGACTTCCCTTTCTTCAGCGATTATATGTGTGAATGCTTGAGAATGTGCGTTGAATAATAATAATAATAATAATAATAATAATAATAATAATAATAATAATAATAATAATAATAATAATAATAATAATAATAATAATAATAGGAGTATTTATATAGCGGTGTTTCGGAATGACATTAGTTCACAGCGCAGTTTTCACGCATTTCTATACCTAACATTAACATCAAAATACATTCTAAAAGAAGTTGAACAAAACCAAGACACTAATAAACTATTCAAATACATAATATATCCTATCCTATCCTATCCTATCCTTTCCTATCCCGTAACTCGAAGGTCGTTGGGGCACCACAGATGACCGTTTAACCAGCGTACTCCATCTTTCTCTAGCCAAGTAAACTATAACAGACGAGGGAGAAAGGGGAAATAAGGGAGAGCAGCCAAAGAGTGAGGGGGGTGAGGGTGTGCGATGTGATGGCGGTGGTCTGAATCAGAAAAGAAGGAATGATGCTGGTGATGGGAGACGAGGTCAGACATGTTTAAAAAAAAGATGAGGTTTTAAGTTGGACTTGAAGGTGGCTATGTTAGGAAAGCTGCAACGAGAGAGAGGAAGAGAGTTCCAAGTTCAAGGACCAAGCACTGAGAAGGATCGACAACTTGCAGAGGAGAGTTTTTTGTGGGGTATTTGTAACATGAGGGTGTCAGAGAAAGAACGAAGATTTCTAGATGGCTTGTAGAAGTGAATGTTCTGGGTGAGGTAGGAAGGGGCTAATCCTTGGACTCACTTGTAACAGAAAGTACAGATTTTGTAGATAATCCTTTCAGATACAGGAAACCAGTGGAGAGAATGTAGGAGGAGTGTGATATGATCAGATTTTTTTTTTAGAACATGACGAGCAGCTGAGTTCTGAACACGTTGGAACAGATGAACAGAAGAGGAAGGAAGTCCAGCCAGAAGAGAGTTACAGTAGTCTAATTGTGACAGGACAACAGAGGAAATGAGTTCGGCAGTAGCGTCAGTGGTCAGATGCTTGCGGACAAGGCCTATTTTACGGAACTGTAAGTTGCATGTTTTGCGGATGAATTCTGACATGGAGAGGGTTGTTGCCAGGGATGACATCAAGAGTTTTGACACAAAATGATTTTGGAGTAATGATTTGGCCAAGAATGACAGTGTCTAGAGGGGAGGAAGACAGGTTGGGTTTGGTACCCGTAAGCATAACTTCAGTTTTGTTAGCATTGAGCTGGAGCTTGTTGGCAGTCATCCAGTTAGAAATGTTTTTAAAGTAGTCAGAAGTTTTGGTCAGAATAGATGGAAAGTTTTGAAGAGTGTCACTGTTTTTTAGCTGTATATCATCTGCGTAGAAATTGTGGAAAATGTCATGGTTTTGGATCACATGAGACAGAGGAGATGTGGAAATGGTGAATAAAACATGGCTAGAACTGACCCCTGAGGAACACCGAAGGCAAGTCACTCTTATTTGGTGTGAGATATGTGCGGTATATAAATCTATGTATTATTATTATTATTATCAGTGTTCCCTCCACACACACAAAATGAGAGTCCTTGGGACTCCCAGGTATAAAATTTTAAGAGTCCTTGTACAAATTTTGAGAGTCCCCAAATCGGTGGATGAACGGGTTTTGGGCCCAGTCAACCAAGTCAGAAGTGACATGATCGTGTATGATAGTTCTATCAAAGAAGGGATTAACGAATTTAATCTTCTGTTCAGTGAATGTATTGCTTGGAGGAAGTTTACAATGCGCGCGCATGCTATTATTAAGGACGACAACTCCCGACGCAATCTTTAATCGTCTGCAATGGCAGTCTAAGTTGGGTTCTGATTCTGATTATGCCGTGAATTAGTTCGCCACTCGTTGGTTGTAGTTTTGACTTCAGCGATTCGAAAAAAATGTGTGCGTCCCCAGGACGCACACATGCAAATTTTCCTGCGTCATTTTTCATATTTTGTGCGTAATTGACGCACTACTGTGCGTAATCGGGAACACTGTATTATTATTATTATTATTATTATTATTGCGCTGAAAGAGTCACCGGATACGAAACTAACTTTCAAAATAAGAACAAGATAGCCAGACATTAAAATGTATTTCCAGACAAACACATTCACAGCTAGCTAAAAAGGAACTTTATCAAAAGTGATTTTTGGAGGGGTCGTGGGGGAGGGGGGGGTGGAAACGTTGGATGGGGATTAGAGGGAAGGGGGTCTGTACTGTCTCTGTTTTATTTCAAATAAGCAAAATATAAACTTGGATTGGACACTGTTTGAATTATCTGCAAGGAACTATAAAAAAAATTTTATTTAAAACCTGTTTGCCAATTTCGAGATGTATTGCACCAAACCTGTTTACAAAATGATAGACCTCAGCGACCTTGATCTTTGAGGTTCAGCAAAAAACGGACGGGAGAATGGAAGAGCCCTGGCCACTGACACAGGTTTCTGAGATCTGAAAAAAATGACACCATTCGAACTCGTTTCCTCTAGCACCCGACCTCGATGCTTTACCTTCTGGGCTATCTTACACCTGTTTAACATGACTCGTGTTTTCGATTCAGCTTTCAGCAATGATTAATGAAACCTAACAGGTTCTACCACCCACACAGCCTATATTCGTCTTATTTATATATTTATTTGATGCATGTCAAAGTTGTCTGATGCGCAAACTGCTCTCAACTGTAGGAAAACTTTTGAAATATTAGGCGTGATTGTAGTGTAAAGATTTGTAGCACGGAGCTTTGGAACTTCGTCATGTTATATCCAAAGACATGTACAAATCCTACATTTAAGCAAAGGTCTATATGCCCAAGTGACGGTGGGAGTGAGGGGTTAGACGCTTATGAACGTTTTTACTCAAACACCAGAGCAAAGGGAGGAGAGAGAGAAAGAGAGAGAGAGAGGGAGAGAGGGAGGGAGAGAAAGCCTTTCTTTCAAAGAATAAAGTTATTTTTTTTTAAAATTAAATTGTTTTTGCAGTTTTTCTCTGGCATTCTGGAAATCACCTAAGAAACACCCGGAGGTAATATACGGTATTGTGGACTGGTCAGCCGCAGTATATGTACTGAGTTGCATGACCTACTAAACGTGTGAGAATGACTGTGTGTTTGTATGTATGTATGTATGTATATATGCTGTTTACAATGTAGACAGAGAGACAACTGTTGTCTGTGAGTTTCATTTGGACGATGATACCTCCCCATATCCCCCTTGATACCTCCCCATACCCCCACTGATATCTCCCCGTCCCCCCCCCATGATGCCTCACCATACCCCCTTGATACCTCCCCGAACCCACTTGATACCTCCCCATACCCCCTTGATACCTTCCGTACCCCCCTTGTAACCTACCTGTACCCTTCCTTGATACTTCCCCGTTGATCGTTTCGCAGGTATGGATGAAAGGAATCGACCAGTTCAGTTCAGTTAAGCGAAGCTTTACGTCCTATGATATATATATATATGTTAAGGACATTTATTCTGGGCAAAAATTAGCCCGCATCTTTATTATTAGCCAAACCAGGTCTGGCATCACCACTAGCACCAAGGGACGTGAGGCCGGCAACAGGCCGGAAAGGAGGTTAGGAATTTACTGAATTAACCAGCGTGTGGCACAAGGACGGGTCCCCCCGAGCAGACCATAAGAAAAAAGGGTTAAAAGGAAGGCCTAAGCCTTTCCTATTTTTAAAATAAGTTAGTCATAAAACTAACGTGATAAGGTAGGATTAAAAGGCCGAAATAGTCAGCCAATTTTATAAAATATTCCAAGGTTATTTTTATTTGATTAAAATGATTTTCATTTCTAAAAATAAGACCTCTGATATATAATACATAACATGGGTATATCGTCAAATGTACAAATATATATGCCTGAAAAAATTCAGGAGCAGATTTTAATTGGTTTAGACGTTATGGTACAAGACCCTAAGCTATCGTTTATTGGCATTCTTTTTATTTGCCTTTTTATCTCTTCTATCCTTCGAGCTCTCCGTTGTCAAAGGCATCTGAGGTTTTTCCAAGCAGATGTCAAAGCTGCCAGCGATTCTTAGCATATATTTTTCAACAAGATCAACTGCTTGTCTATATTCTTTGCCTGCTGTGGGAGACAATAGACCACCCACATATCCTCCATATTCGTGGAGTTGTCCTACCAACATAGGAACGTCTAGGAGTTCTGGCCGGACTTCGGCTTCATCTGGATTGTACTGAAATTCCGAGTCTTGCATTACTGGTTTAACTATTTGAGGCGCCTTCGCACTTTCAAACACAGTTTGTTGTTTGGCAGTCAGACCGCGGACAGTCTCGACCAAGTCTGAGACAGTCTGCGTGAGTTTTTCCACCATCTTTTCCAATTTTTGTACGGCCTCCGAGGAGTCGTAGGACGGATTATTTTGTTTTTTCGAAGAAACCCTTGGCCAGGGTTCAACGTTTGAAGTCAAAGCTTCGGCATCAACCCCGCCCGCCAGGCGAGGGGGTGAGCCGAGCGGTCCTGCTTCATTAATCAGTGACGGTCTTGGCGCAGCCACAGCAGCTGTGGGAGCGCCTATCTTTACACTAGATAGCCGACCTGAGTCGGTTGCAAGTTGCTTTTTAGCAATGTGTAGCGCCTGAGCTCTAGGCATATAGTTAGTAGCTCTAAGCCGGTTCGCCAAACGGCGCTCCTGTAGAGCGGGACAGTTGTTGTTGGCTGCTGAATGATTCCCTTTACAATTCAAACAGAATTGTTTTTCAGCCTTACACTGAGCGCCAGTGTGCCCGGCAGCACCGCAAGCAGAACACGCTTGACCAAATTTGCAAAACTTTCTGATGTGACCACGTTTTTGACAGTGGTAACACCGAACCACTGTGGCAACATACGGTGTGACCCCGTATTCTCGGTGGTTTATCAAGAGACCTGACGGAAGCATGTCCGCCTCAATGGTGACTCTCACCGAAGTGGATGGCTGCCCGTTAAGCCAGGGCAAGCCGCCGAAAACTCCGTATAATGCACGTTCGAACAACCCCATCAGAGCCGATGGCGCCATCGCATTTTTCCCGAATCTCGGCCTCAGCGACCGAGATGGGGATACCTGACACTACACCATCCACTGTGGGAATGGGAATGTTGCAAGCGATAGAAACTTGACCTATCTGAGAGAGCTCCACTAATTTTTTCTGTTGCACTTGAAGTTTTGCAACCTATCATGAAGCCCTCGCCAAGTGGCCTAACTCGATCCACCGTCCCCACCACGGCTTTCAACAGGTCTGCTAGTTTCCAGGTAAGAGATTTGAGGGACAAGGAAGTTTTGTCCCCCACTTGTGTGATGATCACTGGATGCTGACACAATCCATAATTAGGAACTGTGGGCGACAATTGTGGCCCTCTATGCTTTTGTCTACGCTTACCAGTGACAGTCTTCCAGTTTTTTTCCGAATCAACCGGGGGCTCAGCCGATGCAAGGCATGGCGAGGTCACCGGGGGATCAGTATCCAGTGGAATGCCGCTACTCACCGGGCTCTCGGCACCAGGACCGGGACCCGGGGAGCGATCATCCACTTCTATTGATTTTTCAGTTGAACTGCCAGAAGAAGAAGAAGAGGCAGACAAAGTTTTTCTTTTACGGCCGGTGTTTACCGACCCTATATCAGCACCGGCGACCAGGTCGCCAAGTGGAACAGTGTTAATTGGACAGTTTCCTGAACAGTTCAGGCTACCGTCCGTCAGGTTTTCATCAATTTTATTTTTGACAACTGGGGAGTCTCTCCTACCCCTGTTTGCCATGCGATGGCGTTTTGGAGAAAAGCAGGACTCGGTCCTGTCCATAAAAATTTTAGTTTAAGAGAAGAAGAAAAAAAAAACAAAAAAACAAGGAGGGGGGCCCGACCAAAGCCACACACCGATCAGAATTAAAAATCCAATTCAGGACCTAAAATAGGGGCAAATAGTAAAATATTTTACCGTAAAAAATCGCTTATCGCTTAGAAGCGCCGATCGCAGGTCGGCAGGCTGCCTTCAAAGTACATATAGTGGCGACAGGTTAGCTGCACACAGGTACTGTCTCAAGAGTAAAGGTTCGGCGGGTAAAGGTTGCGCCGAACCGTCGAGAAGAAGTGTTCGCAGCACAACAAAAATGTTGTTTAAAATCCAAAGTTCTCAGTGGATAAAAAGTCTCCAAGGAATAAAACACTGTAATCCAAGATTTCACATAAAATCTCCAATGCAAAGTATAATTGTCACCTCCAAAGTCACACAAGTGTATAAGCACAACAGTCACAAAGTGTCACAGAGCACAAGTGAAGATTCAGGAATGAAGATTCCCACATGTAGATAACGAAGAGGAGGCAAGGCAAGTCGACCTGACCCTTTCACGTCTGAATCTCGAATGTGTGATTGAGGAATCGACCATCACCATTTCCCCTTATATATACCCGTATCCCCGTTATGCCTACCCATGCCCCTTTAAACCTACCCGTAGCCCCCTTTACCTACACGTACCACCCCATCCCGATCCTTGGTAATAATAATAATAATAATAATAATAATAATAATAATAATAATAATAATAACAATAATAATATTGAATATAGAATAATACAAATAGAAATCATAAAAAACACCATGGTTTTAAAAGAAAATTTGATATAAGATATAATAATAATAATAATAATAATAATAATAATAATAATAATAATAATAATAATAATAATAATAATAATAATAATAAATTAAAGGTAAAAAGCCTAAATTAAAAAGAAAAATATCCATATTGTAGTGTAAAATTTGTTTATATATATGGCCGCGTGAGATTTGAACTTGGGTCGCCCTGCACGGTAGGCAAATGTTTTACTAAGTAAGCTACCAAGGCTTCCTAGAAAGACCATCATTGTTTTGGTCTATATGGGAAAACATGCTGAAACCTCAATTTGATTTTTAATGGAAGCGCGCGGAATGAGGCTATTGCAGTTTGTGGACATTTTGTTTATTTATTTATCTCAGAAACGGTTAAACGTTCGGTAAGGAAATGTCGGCTATAACGATTTCGCTGGTTTTGAGCACACAGCAGGCCGATCCGCAGCGCCCTGCACCTGCCCAGATCAGCGTCCATACCGGACAAACTTTATAGTAGAGGCAAAGAAGTACTTCCGGCTAAGCAATTTATATATATATATATATATATATATATATATATAATCCAGGACTGTGTCTACCTGTCAGAGCTTCATATGCACGGTAGTGACGTCCACGTTGAGGCAATATAACCAAAGCAGCTTAGTGCATGTATTGAATATAGCAGACGATCTTTTTTCTTAGAATGCTCGGACTCGACGTTTAGAACTAAGGTTAAAAAAACAATAGAAAATACAAATAAGAACCCAAATACTCGAAGAAGACGCTAGTTTAAAAAGTCAATATTTTGATAATAAAACCTTCCTGAAGGCAAATTCAATAACCAGATTAAAATTCAATTCCGACGTTTAGAATCAGACTTCGCACAAACCAGACACACACAAAAGTGTGTAAAATAATTATAAACACGTATCGAAGATTCTATTTTCTTATAATCAGTGGTTCACACTCACTTTAAAATGGAAGCTCGATTTCTCTCAGTCCCATACAGTGTAACTAAGACTGACCGAGTAGCTCTCACTAGTGGAGAGGCCAACCTAAGCCTAGTCCGTTGGACCCTATAAACAATGACTAACTTACGTAAGCCTACGCTATTCTCATCTACGCTGTGTGCAACTCTCCTCACTATTAGGCAATGATTAAGCAGTTGGCTGTAGGAAACGAAGGGAGGTAATTTGGATCTAAGCTAGACTTCTGGAGCTCCTCAAGTGTAATGTCAGACGGTAAAGTTTAAGAACGGAGATCGGAAGGCCTCGCGGCGAGAAGGTTATGGGCGAAGAGTATGTGTGTAGTTGTGGTGGTGTGGTTTATGCGTGCGTGTGGAGGGAGAGGGGAGTGTTAGTTAATTTGGCTGACACTTTTTACCTTGGGCCTAGGTGTGTGGAGTATTTGAAGACTTGTTACTGCCTGGGGTGTTCAAGAACGAACATGGCACATAGGCAGCTGCATGCTTTAATTTAGCTAGCTGGCATGAGAGGTCTTCCAGCTAAGGCGAGGACGACACACAATTTATGTGTCAGGCATATGGAATGGGTTGTCCTACTACTAGGGCAAATGGCGTCAGTGAAATAATCTGGGGCAATATTTTATACTAACTGCTAAAACCAGTCATAATGCTGTTTCATTTCCCTTCATAACTTTCGGAGGACTGGATTTTTAATTAGGGATTATGTCCAACATGTTGTTGCTGCCCCCAGCACTTTTTTCTCAAGTGAGAGTACCGGGTTCTTGAATAGTAGTAGTAGTAGTAGTAGTAGTAGCAGCAGCAGCAGTAGTAGTAGTAGTAGTAGTAGTAGTAGCAGCAGCAGCAGTAGTAGTAATAGTAGTAGTAGTAGTAGTAATAGTAGAAATAATAATAATAATAATAATAATAATAATAATAATAATAATAATAATAATAATAATAATAATAATAATAATAATAATAATAATAGTAATAATAATAATAATAATAATAATAATAATAATAATAATAATAATAATAATAATAATAATAATAATACTGGATGCATATACGCGCCTTTCCCCAAATCAATCAGGCTCAAAGCGCAGCGATCTGTACCAACATACACGCTCACCTGTCTCATCCACCCTCACATACACACACACAACAAATACACGTCCATCAATCAAACATGCGGTGTAAATGCCGGGAGATCGCTACTGGAAGACGGAAAGAAAATCGAAATTTTTATTTTTGAAATTTTATATTGACTGCATGCGTCCAGTACCATTATTGAAGTATATAGTAGTAATAGTAGTAGTAGTAGTAGTAGTAGTTGTAGTAGTAGTAGTAGTAGTTGTTGTTGTTGTTGTTGTTGTTGTTGCTGTTGTTGTTGTTGCTGTTGTTGTTGTTGTTCTGCTTCTTCTTCTTCTCAGGGATAGCTCAGTGGTCAGAGCGCACGACTTGTGTGAGTGCGTCTTGGGCGACGTGGGTTCGAATCCTGACTTCAAGAAACTATTGCGTGATTGTTGGATATTACGGGCCAGCGCCTTGAGAAGCTCTCTGAGCTTGTAAGTGCGCTATTTTAAGAGAAATCTCTTTTCTTTTCTTTCTTCTTCATCATCATCTTCTTCTACTACTACTAGCTTACTACTACTACTACTACTACTACTACTACTACTACTGCTTTTACTACTACTACTACTACTACTACTACTACTACCACTACTACCATTACTACTACTACCACTTCTTCTCCTTCTTCTTCTCCTCTTTTATTGCACTGTGGAATCCATTTGGCGAAGAAACTCAGACCACGAATTTGCCGAGTTTGTGAAACCACCCCTACCCTACCAATTAATATATGAGGACTTGGACTTGATTAAAAAAAATTATAAACTAAACCCCACAGTAAAAACCACATGTAGGCAAGGTGATGTATTACAATATAAACCTAGCCATTAGTTACTCCTCCATTGCTATTCCGTAATAGAATTGCGGTGGCTCGGTAGCGCAGTTGATAGGGCGCTGGTTTGTTATGCCGAAGGTCGTGGGTTCGAACCACTTAGGTAAGAGACTGTTCAGGACACCGAAGATTTTCTCTGAGTACTCTGGTCTCCTCCCTTCCTTCAATAATAGGACTGGGTGCAGTCATTCAACATTTCAAAATAAAAGTTTATTTCTCTTCCGCTTTCTGTAATAGAAATTTCCTTAGATCGCCGCGCTTTGAGTTCAATTTTTAAAAAAGCGCGTGATAGCATCCTGTACAAGTAATATTATAGTAGTAGTAGTAGTAGTAGTAGTAGTAGTAGTAGTAGTAGTAGTAGTAGTAGTAGTAGTGTATAGGCGTAAGTACTGAGGTAGGCGTTTTGACCGGTGGGTTTGGGGGTTTTGGGGGTTTGAGTTCGGACCTGACTTCGGCCAACTGCATGAGCTGCTCTTTGAGTAGATACATTTTTGTTACATTCACTGATTCACTCTCTTAGCTTAAAGAGACCCATTTGACCACATTCCAAGATCCGTTTAACATTTACAGTAAACGTTTTCCCACTGAAAAAAAATCGCGCTACCACAAAAAAATAAAATAAAATAAAACAATTAAAAAAAAAAACTTTCAAAAGCTTAATTATGTTTTTAAATTAACTACATTACTTAGTTTTTGGGTTTTATTGCCAATTAATAGCAACCGTTAACTACCTTTCTAGCGCTTAAAAAAATATTATTTAGTAGATCGTAGTGCGTATTGGTGTACCGTTAAACAGAAATGGAAAATTCAAACTTTAGAAGTTGTTGGTTTGAGCAACGGAAAAGTCAATTTTGAATTACAATGCGAAGTTTAGACTAGGCTCATTTTCGCCAAAAGTAATCAAAACCTTCCAATTGAGGCCTTTTAAAAGGCTATCCTCCTTACCTCTCCTCCTTGGAGACCAAACGCGGTGAATAAAATAGTAAGACAATCCCTCACACAGCGTAGATGAGACTTTTCTGAGGCCTAGGTTTGCCTCTCACCACTACAAGCAAATGGTACACTTCAACGACTCTCCGCTACGCTTTATGATAGTCTCTTTGTCTTAAAAGTCAGCACACTTCATAGACCAAGCCCCACTAAACAGGCGACCTTGACGATAGCCGAGTGTCAGAGATCTATCAATCAAAGTCTGTGTGTAGGCGTCAGCCCTCAACAATCTAACAGTGGAGTCATCGTCACTTTCAGGCCGACTGAATATGATCTTAGTAACAGTCCAATGCAGCAAAAGCTTCTTTTTTTTCTCTCTTTTTTTTGGGGGGGGGGTGGGTGGGGTGGGGTGGTCGTGGTTGAGCAGCTACGTTTGATGCTAAGGTTTATTGGCATTCGAGAATGGTTTTGATTTGGCCCAAATGCATCAGCACCGCTGGACCCTTTGCAAAATCCAAATGAATTTGATAACTTAGCAAATATTTGACAGAGAGGGAGAAAAAAACAACAACATAGCATAGGAATAGTTAGATAATGAAGTTCAGTTGTTTTATTTCACGTCTATTCATTTAACATAATGATTTTAGACATTCGCACAATTATACATACATATATATATATATATATATATATATATATATATATATATATATATATATATATATATATATATATATATATATATATATATATATATATATATATATATATAAGTTCTTGTAGCTCATTAAGAGGCACATGGAATTGAAAGTCACTATGTCTCACTTTTGTCCACCTTTGAGAGCAGGATAATTATTTTTCTTATATATATATATATATATATATATATATATATATATATATATATATATATATATATATTTATTTATTTATTTATTTATTTATTTATTTATTTATTTATTCATACATGCATACATACATACATACATACATACACACGCACACATACACACACACTTACACACACACACACACAATTACAGGCAAAAGTAGGTAGATACTTTTTAAACTGAGAATAATGATCCGCACTAAATGCGTTTATTTTACTTTCCTGTTTCCACTCTACTGGAATAAATAAATACGGAGGATCGTTGATGTCACCCAGTGCTGTAAGAGTAGACATCTACACTTTCGCAAACTACAATTCCAGACAGACCTCACTTTACGCGCTGGGTGCCAGAGACTGAGTCAATAGCTCCTAGGCCCAAAAGTGCTGAGTTAAAATGCAAAGCAACACCTCGGGTGACTACTACAGACTATACTGAGTTTCAATTGTAGCAGATTAACATAGAGCGTGTTTGGTCGCTCCCCGGCAGCGTCTAACGATCTGGGGTTTATATCACGACGGAGACATGAGATTTGTTTACCTGAAGTCAACTTTCTGTTATAGTAATGACTGTATTTAGTGCTCCACGTTCCCACTCCCGATCCTATCCTATCCTATCCCGTAACTCGAAGGTCGTTGGAACACCACAGATGATCGTTTAACCAGCGCACTTCATCTTTCTCTGTCCTCAGCAACCCTCATGGCTTCGTTCAGTGTCCAGCCAGTCCATTCTCGAAGATTGTCATCCCACCCCTTTTTTAAAATTCTGTCTCCCTCTTCTTCTGCCTCCTTGCACCGTGCCTTGCAGGATTGTCTTTTGCAAGGCCTGATGCTATGGTGGCCATAACCATCGGAGTTTCCGTTTCTTCACCATTGTGAGCATGTCATCGTGCTGTCCAAAACCTCTAAAACCATACCCCTAATAACTTTCCCTCCTTCCCCACCCACCCCTCCCCTAGCTTCCCCCCCCCCTTTATGCTTCCACCCTCACTCCCTCCTCATATCCCCTTGTCGCCTCAGCGGCATGCTGAAAAACTAGGACTTCTGTTAAAGGGACCCACGTTGACCACACCACCTCCACAGTTCCTTTTAACATTCACAGTAAGTGTCGCCCCACTGAACAAAAAAGAAGCTTACAACCACACAAAACCCCCAACTATTTCCAAAGCATGGTTATTTTTGTAAATGAACAGATTCCATAGTGCTGTGCCTGTTAATAGCACCAGACGTGGCCTAGCCAGCCAATTATATTCTGGAGCTTAAAATAACAGCTATCAAAGCTGGCGAGAGGCGATTGATTGATTGATTGATCGATTGTTGCTTTAGGTAAGAAATATTACTCGTAAGGTTTTTCGTTTTAGTTTGATAAAATGGACCCTACCTTACTCAATACACCAAAGAAGCTTTCTTCAAGCCGCGTAGAAATAGGGTCAAAGATCACATGGCTATGTTATTGATGTATCGTTACAAACAGGGGAAATCACTCCCTGTCATAACAGAAATGGAACAATCAAACTTCAGCGGTTGGTTTGAGCAAAGAAAGCTTGTGGGGTCGGGTAGCTCAGTTGGTAAGAGCGTCTTGCTAGTAACCGAAAGGTCGCTGGTTCGAATCCCGGATTGGTCAACGTGTGATCATATTATTTTCCCCTTTACCAACAACTGGCCCGCTGGTGTCAGTATAAATCGGTCCAGTAGTCACCTATATGCGAAAGTGTCGTGTGACTATAATCTACAAACAACAAAGAAAGCTCATTTGATCATTGCGAATTTTAGTGTAAACCCGTGCTCGCCAGAAGTAAACAAACTTCGAACTGGGGCCCTTATTTAAAGTTACACTGAAAATAATAATACATAATAATAATGGATGCTATATACGCGCTTTACCCCCAAATTACTACTCATTACATTACATTACATGATTATTGCTTTAGGTCCAGCAGACTCTTCCGAGCCAAATCAGGACCACAAATTACTACTCAGGCTCAAAGGGCGGCAATCTGTATCAACATACACGTTCACATGTTTCACCCACTATCAAAAAGACAACAAACACTCATCTAACCTATCACTCCAAACATGTGGTGACCAAGATAAAAAGGTCGCGATTAGAAGACGGAAAGATAATGACATTTTTATTTTTTGAAATTTGTTTTTATGGATTTCATCCAATACCATTATTAAAAATACAAAATACACGGTTACGTCTTACATACACAACCAAACCGATGATTGTGGTTGCATGTATTATACAAATACTGGTAGAACTTTATCCGTTTGGACACGCTTGTGCTTTTTTAAAGGGCAACAGTTAGCTGCATGTTCAAACCGTCGTGGATTCAGCCTCTGGCTGCTATAATTATTCACGTGAGTGTTTAATAAGCTAACAAAAATTCATTAACAAAACAACAAAACAAAAAAAACCCGCGTGGTTTGCTGCACCCTTTGATTTGGACAACTGTAATCTAAGGTAAACAGAATCTTAGCCCACACAAATTGGATCAAATGAACGGCGGTCTTGAAAACGAATCTTGGGATCGTGTGTTTGCTTTCCTTCAGTTTAGTGTAATAAGAAAGCAAAATCGATGCTTGTGGTGAAAGGAAAGCACAGCGGTTCCCGTGCAGCCTGCAGTTAATTCAAAGCTGCACCCACCCTTTCGGGTAGCACGCCACAGTCGTGGTTAGGGCGCAGGCAAGCTGTCCTCTTTCTAAAAGCATTTGGCGTCACTTAATACCACAGGCCAAGAATTATATCCCCTGGCTAATCAACTAAGTTTAAGCTATCAGTTTATGGTCGCGCCGCGATGAGTTTATATGTGCGCGGCCATTTAAAAGATGCTGAGGTAGTTCTGATTATACTGATTATACCAGACGATCTTTAGAACAAGTCCGCTCGTTACGTCTGAATTCAAATTTCGTAAAAATATTACACACACACACATACCCACGCACACAAACACACACACACATACACACACACAACCGTATGAATATATAAGCCAATAGTTATTTCTTAGCGTGAAGTAGACCTTTTATAAGTGTCCTTTCGCCTTTTAATCTAGTGTTCATGAGAGACACTTCAAGTTTTCTTTTCTGCTTGGTTGTTACGTAAATATTACTTGTGAATTGTCTTCACTAAAATATGTTGTTTGTTTGTTTGTTTGTTTGTTTGTTGGTGTGTGTGTGTGTGTATCTATGTGGGCATGTGTGTGCGTGTGGGTGTGTGCCAGAATTTAGATAAGCCTTCGTCTCATCCTTTGGGACGAATTCAGCACACGTTGTCTGTTCCAGACCCGCCTTTGAATCCCCATTAAATACCCATACCATCTTCCTGCCTTCTCTCGCCTTCCCTCCTCCCCTCTCTCTCTCTCTCTCTCTCTCTCTATTACCACTCACACACATCTTTTTTTACATTTAATTTCTCGCTCTCATACGCGCGCCCACATACACACACACACACATATGGACATACACACACGAAACACAGACACGTGCGCACACACATATATGTATATACACACACGAAGCACATAAGCACAAGGCCCCAACCTACTCACGTTCATATACCCAACCATCCACACTCACACACATCCACCACATTACACACACACACACACACACACACACACGAAATCAAATACAGAGAAAGACAGACAAGCATACAGACAGAAAGACGGACGGAGTGTACCTAGTACAGTACCTAATGGAGAAATATTCCACCTAACGGCAAGAGCAAGCCCTGGCTGCATAGACAATGTCCAGTCTGACGAGCACTCACACGCACATTCACACTAGTAAAAAGCACACACTCTCTCTCTCTCTCTCTCTCTCTCTCTGCTCTTCCCTGCCGTACCCCATTACACCACCTCTACCCTCCCTCTCTCTCCCCTTTCTTCATCGTCTTCCACATTGGCTGCCATGTCCTCTGTTGTTTTGCTCTATGAAGCATTCACACTGCGCAGCTGAGACTGGGCACAGGGGTGTTAACCAAGTAGAATGGCTCCTCGATAGCAAAGAATTTATAGTGGATCCCCGATAGCACAGTGGTAGCAATATATAGGAGGAATAACGAAGCTTAACATCCTATTGCGTTAGCGTTACCTTGACAAGAATAATCATCATCATCATCATCATATCAAAAACGGTATGTTTATATAGATACATACGCAAAGACTTAAGTAGTGGACACACTTGGCTTACGTTTCACAGCTTATGCATTAGGTTATAAGATTTTTCTTTGACAGGAATTTTGACGGGTGGTCACACCTTATGAGTTTAATGGCCACATTTGACTTACGTTTTACGGTTTATGCAATTGGTCGGAGTTAGTGGCGCCATGTTTATTACGGTCCGGTTTCAATTTGTAAACGTGTGTACTGTACTGTAATTTCACTGCAACAAGGCATTTTTTCATGAAGACGTAATACACGATTTGACTATAATATGAAACTTTATTAAGATCGACAGGCAACAAGGGAATTAATTCAACTGCTTTTAGCTTGCCAAGTCGTGTGTAGCGTGTGATAAGGTTGAAACCGACAAGGTTGAAACCCATTTGGAAAGACAGGACCATTAGTCTACACTCCAAGGTCAGTATAAATAGTATCCCCGCTTTCTGGAAATTTAGTGCTTTAAATTCCCACTGTCGCTGTCTTCCTCATTTGCTCTTTCCCATTCCTGCTCTGTCCTCTCACTCTGCTATACAATCTTCTTCTTCGCTAGATCAATGACCTACCATTTTTCTTGAAAACTCTTCCTGGACAAGACTCCTTGTTTGTGTATGAGGTCTGTTGGATCAGCTTGGGAGTATTGGACGCTTTCTGCCGGGTGGTCACTAGGGCTTCCTATGATGTTATTATTTAGCAATAATAATAATATAGGCATTTTATATGTATGTGTTTTGTTGATAATTTGTGATGATGTTTGTATTCTATTTTGTTTTTGTAACCGGGGGTTCGATTAGTTGGGGTAAAGCCTCAGCCGTCCCCTGCGTGGGATGTCTTTATTGTAAAGTGACTGGCCGGTGGAGGGCATTCAGTTTTCCCACTAGGGTTGTTTCGGCAGATCTTTTATGCGGATCGGGGGTTGTCCGGTCCTGATTTGGCTCGGAAGAGTCCGCTGGACCTAAAGCAACAATCAATCAATCAATCAATCAATCAATTCATCTCCATCTTCCTATGCGCTTGCAGAACATGGACCCTCACAGCAGACACAACGAAGAATACAGCCATCACACAAGCCATTCGACATCCCGATGACATGTTCGCAGTGGTGAGGAAACGTAGTCTCCGATGGTATGGCCACGTCAGCAGAACATCATGCCTTCCAAAGATTATCCTGCAAGGCACGGTGCAAGGAGGCAGAAGAAGAGGGAGACAGAAAAAGAGGTGGGAGGACAACTACATTCGAGAATGGACTGGCGTGTCAATGAGCGAAGCCATGAGGGTTGCTGATAGCACAGAGAAAGATGGAGTACGCTGGTTAAACGATCATCTGTGATGCCCCCACGACTTTCGTGATTCGGGATAGGATAGGTCAATGTGTCCGGAACCTTTAGCGAAGAGACAGATGTAATCCTCGGAAAGTCTTAGTTTATCTGTGTACTGTAAGCGTAAGACGAAAAAACCCAAAGTTAAAAAACATAACTTTTTTTAATTGGAAAAGGCTATCATATAAAAAAGAACATTTTAACATACAGGGGGTCAGTACACAACGAACTGCACAGCCTCACTCAATTGATTATCTGTGGGCCAACAAGCATAAAATTAAGTAAGGTTCGTGCGCAACTGCTTCTTTCTTTCTTTCTTTCTTCTTCTTCTTTTTATATTTTACAAATATAATCGTCCTTACATAGCGCTGTTCCAGCCCAAGAGCTGCTCAAGGCGCTGGCCGATAAAGGATCTAACTCAAGCCGCCCGAGGCGCCCACTCGCAACCCTTGGGCGCATTGTCTGATGCCCGGACGACTGAGTACAATCCTGGGCGAGTCCGGGGATGGGAAGAAGGGACGTAGTGCGTGCTGGTGTATTTGTGTAGCCGGTACTCACCCTAAAGTCTCTTTAAAGTCCGTGCGATGAAATGCGTACGTGCGCAGACTAGACCTCGGTTTATACTCTCACCCGAAGGAAAGGTAACAGTGTCTCAGTTGTTGTTGTTGTTGTTGTTGTTGTTGTTTGCAGTCTGTCATCGGGCTTTGAACACCTACCTGTACCGGCTGCAATGTTATCGCCTGACATTCCAGTACACTGCGTACTCCATTGAGCCGTCTGCTCTATCCAAGCTGCCACGCTGTTTAACGTCCCCGACCATTTAGTTGCCACAAGTGGCCAAGTACCATAAGCTCATCATTAGGCCAGCATGTACAAAATTTAGTACTGTACGCGCATACTTGGTTCAAGCTACCCCATTGTTTAAAGTCACGGAGCATTTACCAACCGCCAAGCTAACCAAAGGTCGAGGTCATATTGCAGGCAATGCTTTGCAGCGTCTGAACACAACAGACACGCAAAGCATTGCCTGCAATGGTTTGCTGCCTTTACCTGCAACGAAACATATTCCCGTCTGAAAAGGCCTTTACAGGGTACAGCGGACTGCTAACAGCCGAATCAGAACCACAAAATCAGGACCACAGCTTGGTTGAAAGAGAACTCACCCCTGATTCGTATAAAAGGTCTGCTGAAACAACCCTAATGGTAGCACTCCATCAGCCGATCACTTTACAATAAAATGTACAGACTGCCACAATGCGAATCCTAAACCTGTTGACCTGAGGGGAATGTTGTTTTGTTTTCGTTGGGCTTTGTCCTTTCTGTGTGTCAGCCTCTGGACATCACAGCTGGTTATTCTTTCTCCACCTATTACTTCTTCTTCTTCGCCCTCTCCTCCTCCACCTATGTATTCTCCTTCTCTGCCTTCTTATTCTCCTCCTCCTCCTCCTCCTCTTCCTCCTCCTTCTCCTCCTCCTCCTTCCCCTCTTCTTTATTCTTCTTTTTCTCCTAATCGTACTCTTACTACTTCTTCTTTCTTTTCCTCCCCTCTCTCCTCCTCATTCTTCTCCTCCTCCCTCTTCTCTTCTCTCCTTTCCTCTTCTTCTTTTTCGTCGTCATCTTCTTTTTCGTCGTCGTCTTCTTCTTCTTCTTCTTCTTCTTCTTCTTCTTCTTCTTCTTCTTCTTCTTCTTCTTCTTCTTCTTCTTCGTCATCGTCGTCGTCGTCGTCATCTTCTATAATTATCGTCAAACACTTTGACATAGTCGGGGAGGATCCAACTGTCGGTCTGTCGATCAATCTAATATTTCTTCTTATACTTTTGAATGTTTGTTTTCTTAATTAAGGGCTTAGTTGTCCGCTGACCTGTGTTAGTGTAATGATTAATGGCCAGCTAGCTTTATATGGTCATTCTCTTTACTATTTATTTATTTAATCAGCCATATATAGCGCTTTTCCAGCTCAAGAGCTGCTCAAGGAGCTTGTCGATACAGGATCTAACTCAAGCCGCCAGAGGCGGCCCACCTGCAACCTTTGGGCGCATAGTCTGACGCTTAGACGACTGAGCACAGTCCTGGATGACCGGTGATAGGGAGAAGTGCCCAGTGCATGCTGGGTGTATTGGTGTAGTCGCCACTCACCCGTATAGGACATGAGCGTCAGGATCTTTAACGTCCATGCCATGGAATGCGTGCGTGCACAGACTAGACCTCGTTTTATACTCTCATCCGAATGAGCAGTTTTCCAAGTAATTTTGGAAGCAAACACAAAATTGGGTGGCTTAAAGCTTACAAATAAGTTTACTACATAATCATCATTTCCCGGTCTTTTTGTATTTGAAGGACCTTAGAAAAGTAAGTTCATGTAAATATCTATGGTCAAAATCCTTTTCTTTTTCTATTTTTTAGGCTACTTTCCTTTATTAGTTGTGGAAATAACGTGGGCAGCTATACTGTTCAATCTGAACTAAACAATCTGTTACACTTAATTTTCGATTCAGCCCCGATGGTTGAATCTTGTGTAACTCGTTGGGGTGCCGGGGGTTTCAGTATAAATAGTATCCCCACTTTCTGGAAATTTAGTGCTTTAAATTCCCACTGTTGCTGTCTTTCTCATTTGCTATTTCTCAGTCCTGCTCTGTTCTATCAATCTGCTATACTATTTTCTTCTTCGCTAGACCACTCACCTACCTTTTTTCTTGAAAACTCTTCCGGGGACAAGACTCCTTATTTGTGTATGAGGTCTGTTGGATCAGCTTGGGAATATTGGACGCTTTCTGCCAGGTGGTCACTAGGGCTTCCTATGATGTTATTATTTAGCAATGTAGGCATTTTATATGTATCTGTTTTGTTTATAATTTATAATGATGTTTGTATTCTATTTTGTTTTTGTAAACGGGGGTTCGATAAATTAGAGTGCAGCCTCAGCGTCCCCTGCGTGGGATGTCTTTATTGTAAAGTGACTGGCTGGTGGAGGGCATTCAGTTTTCCCACTAGGGTTGTTTCGGCAGATCTTTTATGCGGATTGGGGGTTGTCCGGTCCTGATTTGGTTCGGAAGAGTCCGCTGGACCTAAAGCAACAATTATGTAATGTAATGTAATGTGTAACTCGAAGTCACTATCCACGCAGCCCGTTCACTCAGTCCCAAGGCAAGAGTCGTCGTTATAAATTTTTCCCATTTTATTCAGCAAATGACGCAGACAGCGTCAACAACTGCATACAAAATCTCTTTCCCAAAACACACACCCTCCAGATCCGCAGACAACGCTTTTTATATAGTCTATTAACAATGTCGAAAAACACAGTAAGTTCCAGAATGAGGCAATCAACAACCAATCAAAATAAAATTCGTCACCGAAATTACGCCACTGTCTTACGTTATGGAAAGCTATACGAAATTACCAAACCTCACTAGCCGTCGCTAGATCTATCTCGAATCACCGATCAGTAGTAAACAAGCTACTTTAGAAAGGTCTCAACAGTGCTACAACAATATCGACCGACGGAAAAACAAACATTATGCAAGGCTTTTCTGGTGACAGCGTAGAACCAAATCAAAGGTAAATAAAGAGCTATCGCTGCACGCTTTGTGCCTAAACACAATCTCCGTAATTATCGTACGCGTCCCACTCGTAACACAATCTGTACAGACTGTTTGGGTTCTATGCAAGGGTCGGCGGCATGGTCACGTGGCGCGGGAATAACAAAGCGGTCATGGCTTCTTTTAGCTCGCTCGCGTGTACTCCAGTGCTGCTTAAAAATAATTAATTTACGGACATTTTGGGATATTGTGATGTTTTGAACATAGCACATTCGTGCAATAATGATTACAGACAAATTATTATTAGGGGGCAGGCTTTTTTTTAAGAGCGATTTGTCACTGACATTCAGTTGAGAGTTAATCAATATTTCATCTTTTAGTGGAAATCGATGAAAAGAAATGTTCTTTTATTTGCAAAAAGGTTTACGTCGGAGTTAGAGCATCCAAACGCAGCACAGTACTTCACCATTTTGAAACTCGAGCACGCTGTGTTATTCCCGCAGCACGTGACCGCCACGCCTTTGTGCATAGAGCCCAATGTGTATCCTTATTGTAGGTTATGTTAGTTCATTGGTCTCGTTTCGACTGTGTGCAACAAGTAAGTCCACTTGCATTTTGGGGAATTATGTTTCAGATTAAAAAAAGATTTTAATTTTAATCTTTTCTCTCTCTCTTCACATGCTTTGCTGGATTTTTAAATGGATGTTAGGTTATATAAAACATGTAATGATGATGATGATAATGATGATGATGATGATGATGATGATAATGATGATGATGATAATGATGATGATGATGATGATGATGATGATGATGATGATGATGATGATGATGATGAGAGGTAATGCGCATGGCTACCAGCGCTTTCAATATACAGTTGAAAGTACCGCTGAGTAGCGTGAACAGGATATATCATAATATCGCCAAGATAATAACTTGAGTCCGCTATGAGCGGACTAGGCTACTTGCGAAATCACGGGAACAGCGCAATTTGACTGCAGTGAACTCATGAAAATAGAAAAATGTTAGTTTCGTCTCCTCTAGGGGACGAATTAGGTCAAACTGTATTAGTTTCTAGGTCAACTGTCTTTTACGAACCGTTTGAGAATGTTTTTGAACCGTTTGTTGACGCCGGATAGTGTCCTCACTTGGTTTCATGCAATTTAAGAATCCAACAAGGCAATTGGGTTTTTGAGACGGAAAGAGGGGAATGTTGTAGAGCAACATTCTGTATATATTTACAGTGAAATTGCGCCTTTTCCGTGATTTCGCAGGTAGTGTAACCTTTGGGTATGAGTTATGGAAAATAGTGGTGGGTTTAATGAATCTTCACAGTGCTGATTGCAAGTGGGGAGATAATTAGCTGGTAGCACGTGTTGTAAAATTAACGATGGTCAGAGGGCATTGTCCAGTTGATTCGCTTCGGAGCTCATGCTGGGAATAGATTAATGCGGATGAATTATAAGTAGCGTTTAGGCAGCAGTTACTCTTTTGTATAGTAGTAGCAAGCTGGCGTTTTGTGACTAAAGAGATTGATTACGAACCTAAGGTCTGATCAATGGTGTGAATACTTTCGGAGATTATAGTCCACGACACTCTCGCATGTGGGTGCCAGCTGGACCGATTTATGATGGTACAACGGGATAGTTGTTAGTAAGGGAAAGAATGGTGTGAATCGCACGTTGACCAATCCGGGATTCGAACCAACGACAGTGCGTTGCTAGCCTGCCCCTTTATGCTGAGGAATCAGCATATTACCTTTTATGGATAGGATAATGTTTTGCATATGCTTAAGGATTGGTTAAAGAGAATTAAGCTTAGGATGGGTAAAAGAGAAATATTAGGATTAGGTGTATAAAATATTCAGACAGTAGTTGTAAGAGGACACACAGGAGACAGACACGAGAGCTCGAGGGAAGAAGAAAGAACACGAGTGAACGAGGGGGCGACACTCCGGCCCTGATGTTCTGTTAGGACTTAGAGTGAAAAGTAGATATTTTCAAGGAGAGGAAAAGTGTGGAGACAGAACATTGAGAATGGACCAAACAGACTTGTTTTACTTTCCTTGTATTGTTGGTTATAATGTATGTGCATGCGAGTTTGATGTTTATTGATTGTCATGTATTAAGTTAGATTATTAAATAGGTATATAAAAGGGAAACAAGCTGTAGTTTATTGTGATTTATGTGAGCGCATGGCAAACCCTTTTGAACGGCAGTGAGACTGATTCTATTTTGTATGTCTGGTATATTATAATTTGGTTTGTCATGCCCGATTCCCCGTACAAATGAGTTAGTTAGTTAGTTAGTACCTCTCACAAGATAACGCAAATAGGGACGCGTTACATTGGTGGACCTGCGGGGTAAATTTTAATAATAAATTGTAAGGGTAAATTTTGTTTGAATTATTTCATTTTAAGAGAGCAAATTTTTAGTGTATATGATGGGAGACGAATGGGATTTTTCACCGAGAGACACTACAATTCCTTGTCCATCAGACAATAGAATTTTTTTTGAACATTTGAGTTCTCAAGCTTTGTGGGAAGAGTATATAGTTAACGAGGAGGAGGAGGACATAAAGGCCATCAAAAGCATTCTGTTGGACAGACTTTTTGACCCCACCGAAAACACGCAGGTGACCATGGACAAGGTAGCGGGGGATATTTATGATAACTTTTATCAAGAGGAGTCCTTCTATGAAAGGTTTGCTCATATACCAGCCCGGGCTTGGTACACGATAGGATACATCGAAGAGCTCCACAGATTATG
This sequence comes from Oncomelania hupensis, assembly GCA_036898135.1. NCBI lineage: Eukaryota > Metazoa > Mollusca > Gastropoda > Littorinimorpha > Pomatiopsidae > Oncomelania > Oncomelania hupensis. The sequence goes on along the minus strand of CM072523.1, from coordinate 21,297,974 downwards.
TGAGAGAGAAGTCAGAAAGAATTGTTGTTAAAACAACAACAACAAAAACAACAACAAGAAGATTTTAGTAGATGGGTATAGATTTTTTGTAGATGGGTATAGGAGAAGAATAGTAGGGAGAGGGAAAGTTGTTTAAAGTATTAATAATGTTCAATAAAGTTAACAATGTCCAAGGCTCGAAAAGCTAATCTTCAGGTGCCTATCACTTTTCAACGGCCAAGTAACGCTGACAATAGTTCAATAGAATCCTTAGATTTGGCACACACTTATCACTTGCGGTCAAGGTTGGTCCCTCGGGTGGTGGAGTCTTTAGCAAATGTAAATCAGAGTGTGTTAGACACTACTGCACAGATAAGGGATATAGAAGATAGACTGTCTCAACTGCAGGACGAAGAGGTAGATCTGCGACATAGTGTGTTGAATGGAAGGTTAGATCAACACAATTTAGACACAACATTTAGAGTAGGGAGTGTCTTTAGTCCGACATCCGAGTTGCAAGACCGGGATAATACTTATTTACAAGGTCACCGGGAGTTAACCACGCCGACCCCAAGCATGGAGGGTGAAGGTAGTTTTCATATGGCTGGTTACCACACACTGGACTCTTCCCGGCGGCGATATCTTCATGCACCATTAGACGCGCCTATAGAGCTGCCAGGTAATTTGTGTCCAGAGGCCTTCTTAGGGAGTGAAAGTGAGGATGCTATGCTGTGGCTCAAAAGATTTGAACTTTATGTGGAGTTGAAACAGTGGGATAGGCATCGCGTGGCTAGGGCTTTTCCTCTTTTTCTGAGAGACAATGCTGCAGTTTGGTACGATAGTCTGGCCTCAGAACATACCGCTACGTTCGCGGCCTTGAAAGACGCTTTTGTTGAGCGATATTTTCCTCATGAAACACTTCGTTGGGTGCGTTTGGACGAGTTCAACACTCGCGCTCAAAAATCGGATGAGTCTGTGGTGGTGTATGGACAATTCATGATGAGGTTAGGCCGTGAATTGAAAAAGACAGACAAAGATATAATGGAGGCGATAGTTAGAGGACTTAGGCCTTCCTTGAAGTCATTTGTGTTGCAGAGAGAGCCTACTACCTTGGAAGATGTGCTCCGTTATGCAAAAGTAGCAGAGGCTTTCAAGACAGATAATACCAATGACAAAAACATACAAGAATTAACTTCTCAAATCAGTAAAATTAATTCTGAAATGGTGAACTTGCGCAAAGCTACTATAGCGTCGCTGGACCAGTCATCGGCCACAGTGGCTCAAGTAATGCACAATAATTATCAACCTTACTCACAAGCCACTAACACCGCTGGTTATCAGTCGTACAGAGAGCATGTACCTAGACAACAGCTGCGGTATATTGATCGTGACGTACGCGCACGGATGCCTGGACCACAGCCCAGGTTAGGCAGTGCGTACCGGACAAATCGATCCCCACCCTTTACAGGGCGGCAAACAGCTACAGCACAGGGAGTTAAACCTCCTTATCTATCGCGCGTTTTTCAGTGTTATGGTTGTGGAGCAGCGGATCATAGAAAGTCGCAATGCCCCTACCAGAACACAAGATGTAACAATTGCCGTAAGGTGGGACATTTGCACATTGTGTGCAGGTCGCCACGATATCAGCCACCACAATAGGAATTCCTCCGGTCACGGCGTCATAACGTCCGGAAATTGAGGCATTGGCCGGAGCGAAAACATACCATCGGTATTATCAACAATGATATGTCAAATAGGGTAATATTACAAATACAGAACATACCTACGTATGCGTTAGTGGATACAGGAGCCTCGCTCTCTTGCATGAGTTTAGAACTTTATGACAAGTTGTGTTTAGCAGAGGAATTTCCGATGCAACCTCCGTCTATCACTCATGTGCAAGGATTAGCCAATGCGCAGGTTAAAATTAAAGGTCAAGTGACCATCCCTTTTGTAATGGCAGATATCGAATTGGTTCAAACTTTTGCAGTAATGGAAAATATTAATATTTCACTCATATTGGGGTTAGATTTTATGATTCAACATCAAGTAGTGGTGGATTTAGTAAAGGCACAGGTCATTCTGTATAATGGTCTAACGGCAACTTCCCTCTTCAAAGAAGAGACACGGGATGAAGCAATTATAGATACTTTGACGGAGATTCCTCCACAGTCAGAAATGATAGTATCTCTCAGTGTCAACAAGAGGTTGTCTGGCAAGACGTTCGTGTTCGAACCCCGCCAGTCGTTTGCTAAAGCATGGGGGGTAATGCCGGCACGAACAGTTACTAAAGTACAGAAAGGAAGGGTTACAGGAAAATTGTTAAATTTTACTAATGCAACTGTGATAGTTGTACCAGGTACAGTAATTGGCTATCTCGAAGAAGTAAGTGAGGTTATTGCACAAACTCCCAGACCTTTGGTGGCGCCTGTTACTTTAACACCTGAGAATTTACCTAAGGTGAGGTCAAATTTGCAAGAGTTAGGTATTGATCTTTCTAATTCTGACCTTTCAGAAGAACAGCAACAGCAAATGGCTGAATTTCTTTTATCAAACAGAGATGTGTTTGCCATTAATATCTCAGAGTTAGGGCTCACCCATTTGCAAGAAATGCATATTGACACAGCGGATAACCCGCCCGTAAAACAACGTCCATATCGAGTGTCTCCTCATATCAAGAATGAGATCGATAAGCAAGTAAGCGACATGCTCCAGCATCAAATCATTAGACCAAGCACAAGTGCTTACTCTTCCCCCGTGGTGATGGTCAGAAAGAAGAATGGTGATTATCGATTTGCAATTGATTATCGTAAATTGAATGCCATAACCACTACAATTAATTATCCTCTCCCGCAGTTTGAGGATTGCATTGACTTATTAAGTGGTTCCACCATATTTTCAGTGATGGACCTTATGTCCGGGTTTTGGCAAATTCCGGTAGCAGAGGATTCAAAGGCAAAAACAGCGTTCATTTGTCATTCTGGACTTTATGAATTTGAACGTGTTCCTTTTGGGTTAAAGAACTCTCCTGTGATTTTCCAAAGTGTCATGGAAACCGCTTTACGTGGATTGAACTATAAAACGGCACTGGTTTATGTTGATGACATCATTGTGTTTTCAAAACACTTTCAAACACATTTAGACAATTTGAGTGATGTTTTCAATCATCTGAGAGCAGCTAATCTCAAGATGAAACCTGCAAAGTGTCAATTTGCGGTCAAGGAAGTGGTGTACCTTGGTCATGTTATCTCTAAACATGGTGTTTCCGCCGACCCAAATAAAATTGCATTGGTGAAGAATTTCCCTGTGCCTCGCTCACAGCGCGATTTACGCTCATTCTTAGGACTCGCTAATTACTACAGAAAGTTTGTGCAGGGATTTTCTTCAATAGCGGACCCTCTTAATAGGTTGCTCGCTAAGAATGTTTCATTTCAATGGAGCACTGAGTGCCAGGTTTCTTTTGACAAACTCAAAGAAGCGCTATCCACAGCGCCTGTATTGTCTTTTCCAGACTTTAACAAAATGTTCATTCTTTATACAGACGCCTCGTCTACCGCCATTAGTTACATTCTAGGACAGGTGGATGAGAGTGGGCGTGAAAGAGTGATTAATTACGGCGGTCGCGCACTGAGGGAGTCAGAGCGAAAATGGTCTATCTCTGAACGGGAATGTTTAGCGGTAGTAGAAGGAATTAAGCAATACCGTGTGTATTTAGCCAATCGTAAATTTACGGTTAAGACTGATCATTCGGCCATCCAGTTTTTAAAAAAAAATAAGGATCCCACTGGTCGATTAGGACGGTGGATGATTTTTCTTCAGGCCTATGATTTTGACATTGAATACAAACCGGGAAAAGCTCATGGTAATGCTGACTCACTTACTCGACGTACATATCCTGATATACCTGGGGAAGAAAGTCAGGAAGCAGGTGATTTACCACAGCTTTTTCCTGTACAGCAACTTAAGCCCAGTGTCAATACAGACACTAACACAGCTTCTGACAGTACTGATTGTTGGGCACAAGAACGTGTGTATATTATTGATACCACTGCGCCTAAAATCATCCAACGTTTACAACAACAAGACGCACAGTCTTCCCCCATACTTGAATATATGACTGAAGGCATACTACCCGATGATCAACGTGTGGCTCGTCGTATTGTGTTAGACGCACAAGATTACGTCTTAGAGGAAGGTATTCTATATCATTTATGGTACCCAAAAGGGCCTGGTCATCGACAGGACCGGATAGTTAAACAGTTAGTAGTGCCACATTCGTTGAGAAATGATGTATTGTTAGCATATCATGACTCTCTCATGGCAGGAGCTCACCAAGGTGTTGAAAGAACTTATCAGTCTGTTCGACTCAAATATTTTTGGCCTAGCATGTACGGTGATATTACAGAGTATGTGAAAAGTTGTTTAGATTGTCAACAGAGTAAACGGGATTATGCAGGAAAGAGACCATCTCTATGTCCCCTCCCAGTACAAGGGTTGTTTCAAAGATTACACATTGACTTTTTAGGACCGTTAGAGACCACTACTGAAGGTATAAATATATTCTTCTTATTGTTGATGCTTATTCCAAGTGGCCTGAAGCCTTTCCCTTAGTTACGTCTGAAGCTACAGAAGTGGCTTGGGTTTTGTACCGAGAAATATTCTGTCGATATGGAGCACCTGATTCGTTGTTATCTGACAGAGGTCAGAATTTCTTATCCAAACTGGTTAGTGAACTTTGTGCAATTTTTCAAGTCACACGTTTGCGAACAAGTGCTTATCATCCACAGACTAATGCTCAGTGTGAACGTTTCAACAGTTTTATGGTTACTTCTCTACGTACATTGTGTGCACAAAACACCAAGGAATGGGCAAAACATTTGCCAGCGGTTCTCTCAGCTTATCGTGTGACACCCGCTACAGAATCTACTCAATTCACGCCATATTTCTTGTTATTCAAGAAAGAGTGCAGACTTCCCCTTGATGTAGCTTTAATACCTACCTCAAAACTTCCCGCACCCGCTCAACAGTGTATGCAGGATATTTTAGAAGGTTTTCAACTTACTCAACAAATAGTGACAACAAATATCAAAAGTGCTCAAGAAAAGTATTCTCGTCAATACGACAAGACGTCTCGACCACACAAATTCGTTGTCGGACAAAAAGTTTGGTTATATACACCAAAGATTAAAGTTGGAGTGTCAAGGAAATTAGCTCGACAATGGACTGGCCCTTACTATATTTGTCTTGAGCTCCCCAATAATGTTTTCATTATCAGACGCAGTTCTGACAACAAACAGATAACTTCACCTGTTCATGCTATGCGTTTAAAGCCATTCTTTGACCCTCACGATCGTCCTACAAATGTTCTTCCAGATCTCGATGATCAAGAAACAGAAAGTGAAACTGATCTTGAACCTTCTAATGCTACTTCTAGTGATGAGGAAACTCAAAATGACAGTGATACACAACCAGTGAAACTACATGATGACAATGAAACCCAGGGTGTGCAAACGGAACAAAGTGATGAAACTCAACTTGTAAAACTTAAGAAGACTACACAACAGACAGATGAAACTCGTGATGCTCGATCCGAGGAGAAGGGTCGAACTTTACAGGTGAATGTACCTTCTACACGTATTTCTCAAAATGGGTCCCAAGTATCGAGCACAACTCAGTCTCAAAGTGATACTGTAGTGTCATCGTCAAATACAGATATTGATGGGCCAGTGTATGAAGTAGAAAAACTGCTTGCAACTCGAATGAGAAATGGACAGAGACATTATAGGGTTAAATGGAAAGGTTACTCTCATACTTCGTGGGAGCCAGCCTCGAACGTATCTGAAAAATTAATTCAGCAATTTCATGTCAATAAGACGTTACAGGGGCGCGCAAGGCGTCGCCTTCGCAAACGGTAACTATGTGTTTGATGTGTGTGCGTAACCGGACTAAGTCACACTGATTACACTAATGATTGTATAAAGTATACATAGTTTGTTTTTTTTTGCTGTGGTTCGTATTGTAATACTTTGTCTTGCATGACAGACTATATAAGTCATTGATGGTCATAATTCGTAGACCACACCCCGTTGTTGGTGTAACTGATAATGTTTATTATGTATTTAATTCATTACGAAAAAGATGAGGCAAATGAATGCAATGCTTAAGCACTCAATTGACCGATGATGATGTTGATGATGATGATGTTGATGATGATGATGATGATGATGATGATGATGATGATGATGATGATGATGATGATGATGATGATGATGATGATGACGATGATGATGTTGATGTGTAATGGTGTAGAATTTCACGATGGTGAAAAAAAATCACGGTACGTGATGAAGTACGTATAGTAATGAGGATCTACATGCTGCGATGTGATGTTGCCGTACGTAATGTAGTACGCAATTAAAAGTACACCGGGGGTACGAAGTATACTATAAATGATGATTTCTGATGACATGCCTCACTACACAAGTGCTGTACTGATTGATGGTACCTTATGTTGTACCTTGTGTGAAAAAGGGGTTGACTCTGCAATACTTGCATTGAGTTTTAATTTATCCAGGCTTGTCGGAAGCTTGGCAAATGATAAGATGGTATACGTTTCAAATAATGATGTGGTGAATTTCAGTTGTTGTAGAACTTAATGACCTCTCAGCTTTAAACATTTAGGGGATGTAGTTGATTGATATACATCATACTTGGTGTGTATGATGATGTGTCTCATCTTTTATTCAGTTTTTAAGTTGCAGAACCGATGTTGATGATACCTTCCTCTCCGTTTCATGCAAAGGTTTGGCGGCCGACAAGCTTTTCGTCACTTCGTGACGTTAGTCATGATACGGATTGATAAGTATCGTTCCATCATTTTATTTATGGGTTCAATTCTTTTGTGATGTGACAGAATTCAAGTCTAAGTTGAAGAATAAATTCGTACGTATGACAGAAGACATACTTGGGGTACATTTCCAGTTTGATTAGTACGGACTGCTACTTTTTATATTAGTACTTTTATAATTTGCCAGATTGTATTAAATTGTTTAACAGTTTTTTTCAGATCACCAGCTTCACCTTCTTCTCATGTGCGTATTTATAATGTATTTTTACACTTTTTCTTACAGAAACCGGCATCTTCCTTTGGCCTACCTTCTTCATCTCACGTTACAAATGTAACTCTGTTTTTCGTTTTCTTATCATGAATAGGTTATTTCACATGTTCACTGTTCTTTAATTGTTTCAGTCGCTTCTTCTTCTTCTCCTCCCTTCTTCTACTTATCTTCATCACTGGGGTGGTGACAACTCATGACGCTCGCTTGACGGATGGCATCTTCTTCAAAGATCTTGGTCATCTGGTAACAACTATCCAGCGTTGGCAACATACCTATATCATCATGGTACCTAAAGTAACAGTCTTGCCAATACCTAGCCTTAGTTGTATTCAACATTCAGGTAACATGAGCACGATATGTGTAGCTCATGAAGTAATTTTAACATTGTTCATTTTCATCCTAAAATTTATTATGAACAATAGAATGCATAGTATGCTTTTCAAGGTGATGATTTGTATGTAACCATTAATATTCCCATTTCTTCCAGGACAGCTTTGTTTCAAGTGTTTCAGGTTCTCACGCTTCCAGTTCCCTTCAATCACACAACGACTCATGCCACTCGTTTGGTCAACATCCCAGACTACTTGGCTATCTTGACTGGTCACTCTACTCTTTTTGCTGTCAGATCCTAGTCTTTATCTCTGTCATTGTTCTCATTCTCTACCGTCGTTTCAAGAATTTATGTCTGATGGTTGCTCTCTTAACCTCTAATAAGCCTTTGGCTGTTGACGCGAATTCTATTTCATTTCCATCGGGTCCAGTACCTACTGTTCCCCAGGTACTTTCACCTCCACCTCTTCCGTTCTCCTCGTTACCTTCGCCTTACTGCTTATTGTTCTTATTCGTTCTGCTGGTTTCTTGTTGAAGACTACAATTTATCGTACGAAAGTTATCTTAGAACTCTCTAATGAACAGCGCTTAGTGGATATTTATTTCGCCATACTCCCCGCTTGTCCTAGTCAATATTATTGTACCATAAATAAATGGTTCCGTTATCTTCGCGGAGGTGTCCATGCGTTACACCTCCTGATCTTGATGTTACATGGCTTGAGTTTATATTACCGATAAACAAACGGAAGAGATCTTGCATCTTCCCCGCATGCGGCGCATTCTTGTCTCACAGTATGAGAAGTGAAAATAAATTCGGTGTTCAATCGTCCTCTACCCAGGATACTCGTTCTAACGATTCGCCTCGGACAAAAGCGACGGGTTCGTTTTATCCGTCACTTGCACACATGAAATCCGAAATGGATGAAATTGATTAATGCGTCCATAAATAATAATTTGCATTTTCATCTCCGGTTATAAAGTGATCAGATATATTGAGTATCGATCATCCATCTCGGAGTTTCTAAGCATGTTAAGTATGTCATTTTGCATGATTGTGTTCACTATTGTATGGTACACTTTTATCGCAGCAGTTGGCAACGGTTTTGTCAATTGTTGAGATTAAAAACATTATATTAACCTTTTATGCTTGGTGCTGGACCTTATATCATACGAATACGCAATGTTGCTTATTCCTTTGTATTCATTCTCTGTGCTTTATTGTTCCCGGCGTGCTTATGTTGTTGGCGGCACTGTTGTTGCCTCATTCTATTGCAACTTTATGATAAGCCTAAATGTGTGTGTCGAATTCTTTCATTACTTGCTCTAAACAAGCACCATTACCACTGTTCTTATTTTTGAATACAAGTATTTATTTTCATTTATAATTTCTAGATGTGTTCATTTTTTTTGGCCGTTTGTTGTAGTGTGTATCAAGTTTTTTATGTCGGTTTCATACACTTTCTAGAGGTGCTACGCATACTTCTATACTATTTGTCTTCGGATCATTGCCAGGTATTCACTTTGCATGACAATAGACTTTGTCATCGTTTTTATTCCATTTTGTGTAAACGTTATTTTACAGACACTCATACTCTTTGTAACCTTACGATCTGTGTGCAATAACGTTACTGTACTGTGTGTAATCACTTTGATGTTGTATTAACAATAATATTTCTGTTGTGTCCGCTTCTCTAACACACCTTAAACTTATTCCTTTTATGTGTTTACAGTTAGTACACTGAGTCTGGTAGACAAGAGTCTCACAGATGCTTGACCTAACGTGCACTCAATTGTATATGTTTTCGTTGGTATTGTTTTTTTTATATATTGACCACTGCACATTGCTCGTATTTCGAGTATCTTGTTTCAATTAATGCTCTCTATTTACATTATCTTATGTGTGTGTGTTTTTTTTGTTCTCATTGTTCAATGATGGTTTATATTTCGTTGTACTCAACGTTTTATGCTCATGTTCACTTTTCTATCAATGACATATTTAAGACTTTTATTTTATAATGATTTTTTTGTATTCGACATCTCTTTTCCGTCTTACTTATTTTTCCCCCTTTATTTTATTGCTGATGACGTTCTTTATAGTACCGTTCCGTCCTGTATAACATTCCTTCCCTACACACGATTGGAATTTACGCGTCATTCATGCGACCTTTTCACCCTTTAGTACCAAGTCTGGTCGATATTAACGTCGCACACGCGCTGCGCCTTTTCGTCTCTTAGTCATCGCTCGCACACGCGCTGTCCCTTCTTTTCGTCCTACACATGCACGTTATAGCTCTCTCTCTTCCTCTTCTTCTTTTCTCTTTCTTCTCTAAGTTATCTGTTTATTTCAGTGTTCCTCCTATATGTTATTTCGGCCTACATTTTGTTGTTTCACACGTGTTCATTCTAGCGTCACTGTCATCAATTTGCCTTCTAAAGTACCTTGCAATAACATAGTGTTTGTTCATGTTTTCATAACTTTCTGATTCATCACTCCCTTATATCGTAAACAAATTTTTTTTCCTTTTTCAAATTTTTTTCTACAACTTGTTCCATTGTTTGTTTTGCATTTTAACGGCATTGTTAGTATCTCATGTTTCTTGAATCCTGTGCTCAAATTCTCCCATGATGATTTTATTGTTTTTCTTTGTTCGCAATTTTGAGTGATGGGGTATAATGAATTATAGTATATATTGTATTGGTCTTTGCCGTTTTAACCAAGTTTATAGACCGTTTGCTTTTCTATTTTTCTTATGTTTATTCCGGTTATTGTGATAGTTTGGTTACTTAGTTTTATCTTGGTGTTGGTAGAATATTAGTCGCGGTGTAGCCATGTCCAATATTTCGTTGTGTCGTGATTAATATTTATATTCAGTGCCTCGGACGCTTTGCTGTGGTTGTGCCATTTATACTATACAAAAATAACACAAAACAAAACAAAAACTTTATCCCTAGACTTTGTGCTACACTGATCAACGTATAGCGCTGACTTTTGTACTGTTTTCACCTTCTTATTATGTGCGCTACTCCAAGCTTCTACCTCCTTCTTCTTCAATGTCTTCGTCCTTGACGACCGTCCACGTCGCCCGGTGACGTCACCATCACACCATGCACTTCCTCCACTACTTCAGCCATTGTCTTCCCCTTCAGTGGCCTTGTCCGACCTTTCTTCACGTCAACCTTCCGCCAGTCTCCGACCGCATGCTATACGTGGTCTTCCTTCTAAAGAAACTACAACACATACAAGAAAAAGTCATCAATGTTCGCCTCTCGTCTGACGCCTCCACAAATTGGATTCCCAAACTTCACCCAACTGGATTGTTGTCCGTACCCACACTCGTCCCCTTCCTTCAGATGCAGAGAGCATCTCCGAAAAGCCCTCTTACCACTTTCTCACGGAAGTGTGGTCATCTCCCAGATTCCCATATTACAGACAGGGGAGAGCAAAGACTTTCGCTAAACGAGGTTGGAGCTCTTCCCTTCTACTATTCTGTAATTCACGTTTCCATCCCCCCTTCGCTTGCTGCGTCCTCCTGGGTGCCTCGTCATGTGGGCTTGTCATGGTCGTTCAGACGCCACGTCTTTCTCCATGGTCTTCATTCAACTAATGGCTGACAGGTCCAACACGCCACACGTCTCCATCACCGGAGGTTTGCATGGTGCGGTGACGTCACAATCTTCCATTGGCTACACTTACCACTTCTTCGTCGTCGTTTCTTCACCAACAGGTCTACACGTCGATTCTTCAAAAATTGTTGCGCTGGCTCTAGTGCAACCGTCTTACGGTGCTAGTTGGTTTCTGGGGACTGTCCGCATTTGTCCTCATTGCCAACTATCCTCATAACTGTTGTGGCGCTCCAGTCGCTGCGTCAAGAGTCTTCGATTATATCTTTATTTCTAACTTTTAGTGGCACATGGCACTTGGACATGGTTATTTATTGGACATTTTATATTGTGTTTTTGGATTGTTTATGGTTAGTTATGTAGTCTTGTGCATGCAATTCTCTTTCGCAATTTTTGTCTATTTCGCAATCTTACCTCATCTTCGCCGGTCCACTTCCTCAAGTCGCTTTAGTATCAGTCGTTTAATTTCATTGATCTATTTCGGTTTGGGGTGGTCACATTTTTAAGGAGCGAGGACGCTCCTTCGCGGACCAGCGGCAATTGTAACCTTTGGGTATGAGTTATGGAAAATAGTGGTGGGTTTAATGAATCTTCACAGTGCTGATTGCAAGTGGGGAGATAATTAGCTGGTAGCACGTGTTGTAAAATTAACGATGGTCAGAGGGCATTGTCCAGTTGATTCGCTTCGGAGCTCATGCTGGGAATAGATTAATGCGGATGAATTATAAGTAGCGTTTAGGCAGCAGTTACTCTTTTGTATAGTAGTAGCAAGCTGGCGTTTTGTGACTAAAGAGATTGATTACGAACCTAAGGTCTGATCAATGGTGTGAATACTTTCGGAGATTATAGTCCACGACACTCTCGCATGTGGGTGCCAGCTGGACCGATTTATGATGGTACAACGGGATAGTTGTTAGTAAGGGAAAGAATGGTGTGAATCGCACGTTGACCAATCCGGGATTCGAACCAACGACAGTGCGTTGCTAGCCTGCCCCTTTATGCTGAGGAATCAGCATATTACCTTTTATGGATAGGATAATGTTTTGCATATGCTTAAGGATTGGTTAAAGAGAATTAAGCTTAGGATGGGTAAAAGAGAAATATTAGGATTAGGTGTATAAAATATTCAGACAGTAGTTGTAAGAGGACACACAGGAGACAGACACGAGAGCTCGAGGGAAGAAGAAAGAACACGAGTGAACGAGGGGGCGACACTCCGGCCCTGATGTTCTGTTAGGACTTAGAGTGAAAAGTAGATATTTTCAAGGAGAGGAAAAGTGTGGAGACAGAACATTGAGAATGGACCAAACAGACTTGTTTTACTTTCCTTGTATTGTTGGTTATAATGTATGTGCATGCGAGTTTGATGTTTATTGATTGTCATGTATTAAGTTAGATTATTAAATAGGTATATAAAAGGGAAACAAGCTGTAGTTTATTGTGATTTATGTGAGCGCATGGCAAACCCTTTTGAACGGCAGTGAGACTGATTCTATTTTGTATGTCTGGTATATTATAATTTGGTTTGTCATGCCCGATTCCCCGTACAAATGAGTTAGTTAGTTAGTTAGTACCTCTCACAAGATAACGCAAATAGGGACGCGTTACAGTAGCCTCGTCCGCTCATTGCGGACTCAAGTTATTTTATTGGCGATATTACGATATATCCTGTTCACGCTACGCAGCGAAGATTAGAGGTGTATCTTGAGTGCGCTGGTACCTTGGTGCAATGGGTGATGATGATGATGATGATGATCATCATCATCATCATTTATCATTTGGAGAGAGCCTTTCTTCCACTTGAACTCTAAAACGATTTGTAGAGAAGGGGTACAAAGGGCAAAACAACATCACATCACACTATTACAAATCACCACACAATCAATAACAAAAGGCAACATTATTTTTACAATGATGAAACAAAATACATAACATCTAAGATTTAAGGTGGAATAATTAAAAAGAAACTGGTCAAATTATTATCTACTACTACTACTACTACTACTACTACTACTACTACTACTACTACTACTACTACTACTACTACTACTACTACTGCTGCTACTACTA
>CM072523.1:21244856-21282356 GCA_036898135.1 Oncomelania hupensis | reverse complement strand
ATCGGGGACTCTTGTGTTTTTTCCGGGTCAATGAGATCTTAAGAGAGAGAGACAGAGAGAGAGACAGAGAAAGAGACAGAGAGAAAGACAGAGACAGACAGACAGACACTAACAGAAAAAAAGAAAAAGAGAGAGACACGGAGGAACAAACAGACAGACAGAGAAGAAGAAGAGGAAAAAGAAGAAGAAGGAGAAGAAGAAGAAGATGATGAGGATGATGATAGTGATGATGATGATGATGATGATGATGATGATGATGATGATGATGATGGTGATGATAATGATGATGATGCAGATGATGATGATGATGATGATGATGATGATGATGATGATGATGATGATGATGATGATGATGATGATGATGATGATGATGATGATGATGATGATGATGATAAAAGAAAATAGAGCTCAATGAAAGGTTTTGAGATTGGTGGGGTTGGGAGAGCGGATTTGATTGGAAATGGGGGTCTGAAAAACTGGTAATTTACAGAAATACAGAGAGAGAGAGAGAGAGAGAGAGAGAGAGAGAGAGAGAGAGAGAGAGAGAGAGAGAGAGACAGACAGACAGACAGACAGACGGAAGACAGAGAGACAGAGAGGGAGAGAGAGTAGGGGAGCGTGGGTGTGTGAGGGGCTCTATGAATGTGTGTGCTGAAGGACGATAGGGTGCTGCTTGAATTGAAAGGAAGGTTTTAGAAAGCTGAAGAGTTCAAGGAATTCGGCTGCTCTTTTCTCTTTGTTTTCAGCAGAAAGTGATTTGTACCACAATCGTGATTCGGACGTGAAATGAATAAAAACAAGTGAAGACGTAGAAGAAAAAGAAGAAGAACAAGAAGAAGAAACAAAAACAACAACAAAAAAAGAAGGAGTGTGCTCTGGAGGGGGCTGTTTGAATTGAAAAGAAGATTTTACAAAGCTGGAAGGTGATTTGTACCACCACAATCGTGATTGGGACGTGAAATGAATGAAAACAAATAAAGAAGAAGAAGAAGAAGAAGAAGAAGAAGAAGAAGAAGAAGAAGAAGAAGAAGAAGAAGAAGAAGATGATGATGATGATGATGATGATGATGATGATGATGATGATGATGATGATGATGATGATGATGATGATGATGATGATGATGATGATGATAAAGGTAGTGGAGGAAGGGGGTGTAAAAGAATGAGGAAGAGAAGAAGAAAGAGTAGATAAAGAGTGAATGAGTGAACATTAAGTTTAATGTCCACATCCACCAATGGGAAAATTGCAGACGGGGATACCCATCCCAGGAAGGAAGGGCTAGGGACCTAAATCAACACTGAACCACAAGAGCAATCATACTGCTAAGATGGACAGTGAAAATGCCCACTTTTATCGTGCCCACCTCGGGATTTGAACCTGTGGCATCACGTGTGCCAGTCGAACGCTCTACCACTGAGCGACTGCGGTGGGCCAGAAGATAAGGAAAAGAAAGAGAAGAAGAAGAAGAAGAAAGAAAACATGGACAAAGATTAGGGGAAGCTGAAGGAAAACAAATTGGGAGTAGTTCTAAGTTAGCTTCCTTGGAATTCAATGAGATTTAATTTTCCTACCCCAAAGAAAACTATGCTGGTTCAGTAACCTACAAAAGTGGGGTATAATCGTGAGTTATCTCCCTTGGGTTTGCGTGGGGAATGGGAGTTTTATAAGAAGGGTGTGACAATGCGTTGTGGAGGTGGTTGTGATAAGAGGCCAGATTTACACAGCACTATAGCTTCTCGTCTTACTTAGTCAGCTGTAACCTTAGTAAAGTAATTTTGCTCTGCAGAAGACGACAGAAGTCAGTCATTTGCAGACGACACACAACTTTATAAATCCACTGCCCCCTCTCTCATTAATTCCACTGTTCAGACTTTGGAGAACTGCATCACAGACATTAGGTCATGGATGACACTCAACAAGCTTAAGCTTAATGACGATAAAACCGAAGCCCTCCTCATTCACAAGCACAACACCTCCTCCTCACTCCCGCCTCTCCCAACATCGCTTACAGTAGGGACAACAAACATTCAGTTTTCATCCTCAGCAAGAAATCTCGGCTACATTCTCTCCGATGACCTGTCCCTCAACAACCACATCTCCAACGTCTGTCGCTCTGCATACACGGCCATACGACAAATCAGCTCCTTTCGCCACTATCTTACACTCACTGCCACCAAAACCCTAGTCTGCGCTCTCGTCCTTTCTCGTCTTGACTATTGCAACTCCCTCCTCGCTGGCTCCCCAAAACACATCATTGACAAGCTACAAAAGGTTCAGAACTCAGCAGCTAGACTAGTATTCCGAGCTAAGAAACGCGATCACATCACACCTCTACTACATTCCCTTCACTGGCTTCCTGTGCAAACACGCATAGAGTACAAACTCTCTGTTCTCTGTCACAACTTCTTCACTGATTCTTGTCCCTCCTACCTTGCTGACCTGCTGTCTGTCTACTCCCCTTCACGCACTTTAAGATCTTCTGCTGACACTCGCACACTCAAGGTTCCCGACACCCGCACTAAGACATACGGCCAACGTGCATTCGCTTACTCCGCACCTAAGCAGTGGAATTCCCTTCCCTCCCATATCCGCAACATACAATCAACACAAGCATTCAAAAAGGCCCTCAAAACCCACCTCTTCAAACTGCATTATTCAGACTGATTTGTATCCCGATGCCATTCTCTCCTCTTTTGTCTCTGTCTGATCCGTAAGTGTATACACGGCTGTACATATTTATACTGTTTTTCCTCCTGGGCCTAACCGGGCATATAAATAACTGTGAATAGGTTTTTGCTATTCTATTTCTGTCTTTTCTGTCATTTGTGTACATAGTTGTAAATAGTCTATTTCTGTCTTTTTTTGTAATTTGTGTACATAGTTGTAAATAGTTTGTACCCTTACTGTTCTGTCTTTTGGTGTATTGTAGCAAAAGCAATGTTTTATCGAGTGCATGTATTTATATGTAATGATTATGTAAAGCGTGGTGAGTCTGGTCATGGGCTGGAGTACCCGCTATATAAAAATCCGTTATTATTATTATTATTATTACTGTGGGCTACACGTTTGTATGCTGACGCTGGCTCGGTTAGGTAGTGACATCATCCAGCTTAAGTATAATCAGTTCCACCTCCCAAGCCTCTTGTAGTTTTAGGTTCCCGGGCTTCCTGCTGACCACAGGGATAGAAAGTCATTCTCTGTTCAACTTGCATAGAGACAGGAGCTAGGCTCTAAGGGATCTCTCTACTTGAAGACTAAAAGCAGGAACTGGTGAAATTCTATTCAACCTAGTTAGCCACAGCCTGACATTGTCAAAAAGGTAAATGAACTATCTTTTGTTTCATCGTGATGTATTGATATTATTGTTGAATTATGTTTGTGAAGTTTGCCAAGTTTAGAATTGTGATTGTTAGTCAAACTTTGCGTGACCACGTGGCGAACACGACCGGTTGCGACGCCATGACGTAGTCCCTACAGACCCTCTGTTGTTTAGCCTATATGTATTATTGCAGACCAGTGGCTGTACCGGAGAATGTGTATAATATTAATTATTTCTCTATGTTTTGTATTTAGCCACGATTTATATTTATATATGTATAGGAATTAGAGTGGAGATTCCAGTGGATCACAGACTTAGCAGAATGTTCGTCGCTAATTTATATAAGTGGAGCTAATCACTGAGGGCTAGTTCTGCCTTCAGTGAGACGCTCTGCACACACATAGTATACACAGTGTTGCAGAAATTTATCGCATATGTTGCAGACGAGCAGGCATCGAGGGCCCGAGCAGAAGAAAGACAAGTAAAAGTCTTCACTGACATTCGGCCTGCAATGGAGCCTCACGCACTGCGCGACGAGAACCCACCAGTCTGTCAACAAAGAGAAGAACCCACCACAACACAGCTCATCGATTCTAGATCTAAGTTATATTTGCACGAGTGCATCACAACTGCTAGCAAAGGACATCACTAGTCCACCTTTCCAGAAGACTGACCCGTTGGGCAGAACCCACCAGTAGCCCGATGACGAAACAGTAGCTGCATAGAATTATCAAGGAGCGAACCATTCAAAGTGCTATTTGGACTTTTAAGTTAGTATCGTGATTACAGATCTTGTACAGAGTAGAGGAAATAAATGTGTGATATTTACTGTTAACAAGTGGCTGGACTACCTATGTTTCATAGCCGTGTGAGAGCTAGTGTGACAGTGATCTTTTACCATTTCCTTTCTATCTCTGTAAACCCAGTCTAACACAGACCGAGCTAAACTTATAAATGTATTAAGATGAGTCACCGGGAGATTTACTAGCGATCCCCATCGACGAAAGACGAGTAGGTAATAGCATTCCATTGTGCAGAGCCCAGCAACAATAGACCCGGCGTCACAGTGGTTGTGTAGGGAATTGGTTGCACAACTACATACACTCCCTTTGTTTGCAGGAAGTATACAGTGTTGTTTACAGTAAGTTAACAATGTTGTTTACAGGAAGTATACAGTGTTGTTTACAGTAAGTTAACAGTGTTGTTTACAGGAAGTTAACAGTATTGTTTACAGGAAGTATACAGTGTTGTTTACAGTAAGTTAACAGTGTTGTTTACAGGAAGTTAACAGTGTTGTTTACAGGAAGTATACAGTGTTGTCTGCAGTAAGTTAACAGTGTTGTTTACATGAAGTATACAGTGTTGTTTACAGTAAGTTAACAGTGTTGTTTACAGGAAGAATACAGTGTTGTTTGTAGGATAGAAGTTGGATGAGGGTGTAGAGGTGGTGGTAGAAATTGAATTTTCTTTTAGGATTTTAGTACAGCGATAACGAAATTAAATTCCAAATAGTTTGATGTTGCTGTTTTAAACGGTTTCTCGAAAACGATTGGGTAAGGGTATATTTTTTTTAATATATTCCGCTACCAACTCTCCTATGCAGGCTGTCGGTCCTTCTCAGTGCTTGGTCCTTCAACTTGGAACTCTCTACCTCTCTCTTTTCGCAGCTCTCCGAGCCACTTTCAGGCCCAACTTAAAAACTCATCTCTTCCTTAACAAATGTCTGATCTCGTCTCCCATCATTAGCATCATTCCTTCTTTTCTGATTCAGACCACCGCCGTCACACCGCACGCCCCCAACCCCCTCACTCCTTAGCTGCTCTTCTCCTTCCCCCCCCTCTCCCTCCTTCATCTGTTATATTTTGCTTGTAAATATTCTTTTTTCATGTTTATATTATGCCTTTGCATAATTTTTTAGTGTCATGTTTTTGTTTCACTTTTAAAAAATGTATTTCTATGTTAACGTTAAGTATAAATGCGTGAGAACTGCGCGTTGAACTTCTGAAATTAGAAAATAAATCGCTATATAAATACCCTGATTATTTTTTTTATAATTATTATTAGATGTTGGGTGGAGTTGGTGTTGGATTGTGTGGAGGAGGTGATGGATGGCCGAAATCTAATGAACGGCAAACGACGTGGACGATGTTTAAGGAGTCAGAGGTGGACGGGAGGGGTAGACAATTGTTTCTGCTACAATAAATCAATAATTTATGTATAGAAACCCGAAGATACAAAATTCCACACGTCACAATTTTCCAGCGCTGGTAAATTCGATTTATCATAGTTGTTTCTGCTAGAACAATTTAACTTGTAAAAGAAAGAAAGGAAAAGAAAGGAACACAGCTTTCACACATTTCAACGTAGCGGCAGAAGAAAGAAATTTCGACGATTATTGCACGACGATAAGTGCTGGTAAATGTTTATCTATTGGAGTTTTTTGTGCTAGAATTATAGCCCGTTTACGTTGTAAAAGAAACAAAATTAAAGAAATTAACTTTACATTTCAGTATCAAAGATCTTTAGTAGTAATGTATTCATTACTACTCGTATAATGGACAAGCACACAATACTAACGTTAACCAAGAAACTAAGTCATGATTAGTTCTGGACTCATTGAATAACTCAAGAAGAAGAAGAAGAAGAAGAAGAAGAAGAAGACGACAACAACAACAACAACAACAACAACAACTTGCATTGCCAGCAAGCAAATAGCATTGCAAAGCGTAACGTGTACTACGCCTTCTAAAACTAAAATAACTGAAATTCCGTACTTGCGTACATGTTGCTTATTTGTAAAATTGTTGTATTTGCAATTATTTTCACAAGCTCTTAAAGTTACAAATTTAAAAAATGAACACTAACATATATAATACTACTACTATTACTACTACTACTACTACTACTACTACTACTACTACTACTACTACTACTAATAATAATAATAATAATAATAATAATAATAATAATAATAATAATAATAATAATGGAGTACGCGTATTTCCCCAAATTACTTATTAGGCTCAAAGCGCGGCGATCTGTACCAACATACACGCTCAAATGTTTCACCCACTCTCACACACACAACAAACGCACATCTATCGCACTAAACATGTGGTGTAAAGGCATGGATATCGCTATTAGAAGACTGAAAGGTACTCGAAATTTTATTTCTGACATTTTTAGGTTGACTGCATTCAATACCAATAAGGTAGGGAGGAAACCGGAGTATCCGGAGAAAACCCTCGGTGATTTGTTTTATTTTATACGGGACTTTCACATATCATAGACCTACATCGTTTGGATTGAAGGGAAGGTTACAAGTTGGTTTTTACGCGGGTTGAGAGTTAATCGTTTGAGAGGCCCATTCCTTTAGCCAAAGACGGAGCCTGTTCCAACCCTTCCTGTTTGTAATACAAATGGCCCTGTGTTATCTACCTCTGCGAGATCGGGGATCCACTTTCTTTTGTTGCTATCACGGTTCCATTCTATTTGGTTAATGCCCCCAGAGAGAGAGAGAGAGAGAGAGAGAGAGAGAGAGAGAGAGAGAGAGATGTGAGTCCATCCTTGTTTTGATAACGCGGTGATGTGCGCTATTTTCTTGCGGTATAGCATGATGAAGAAGTACAATGAGAAACAAAACAAGAGTGATGTACAGTTCTGTGCTGCCTATCCTGGCAGTATTGACGACAGTGATTCACACGGCAAGTATAAGGCTGCTGGGCCATAGAACCTCACGCCTCACGCCTCACGTCTCACGTCTCACGCCTCACGCGTGAAGATAAAAATGAACAGACATGTTATCTCTTGGCGTGGGCCATACAACGTGACACACGCCACATGCGTCACACCTCACGCCTCACGTGTGGAGAGAAAAGTGAGCATGCCCACTTTTTTCGATGTGTGTTGTCACGTTCTAGCTTACCAAAGTGGTCAGACACGAGAAATTAGATCTAAATGGATGACTTTAGAGTAAATTTAATCGAGTTGGTACCCCTTGGGGTCATGAGCAATCTTGCCACTGTAGATTGTTCTAACCTATAAAGGGTACAGTGAAAGCCCCAGTTGAAAACATGTCTTGCCTTTGTAGGCATGACAAATTAACTGCGGCAACAGTTCCCCCCCGTTGGAGTGCCGGGGGTTTCAGTATAAATAGTATCCCCACTTTCTGGAAATTTAGTGCTTTAAATTCCCACTGTCGCTGTCTTCCTCATTTGCTCTTTCCCATTCCCGATCTGTCCTACCACTCTGCTATACTATCTTCTTCTTCGCTAGATCAATGACCTACCTTTTTTCTTGAAAACTCTTCCTGGACAAGACTCCTTGTTTGTGTATGAGGTCTGTTGGATCAGCTTGGGAGTGTTGGACGCTTTCTGCCGGGTGGTCACTAGGGCTTCCTATGAATGTACTATTTAGCACTATAGGCATTTTATATGTATGTTTTTTGTTGATGATTTATAATGATGTTTGTATTCTATTTTGTTTTTGTAATCGGGGAGTTCGCGTAGTTGAGGTCAACCCTCAGCCGTCCCTCGCGTGGGATGTCTTTATTGTAAAGTGACTGGCCGGTGGAGGGCATTCAATTTTCCCACTGGGGTTGTTTCAACAGATCTTTTATGCGGATCGGGGGTTGTCCGGTCCTGATTTGGCTCGGAAGAGTCCGCTGGACCTAAAGCAATAATAAATCAATCAATCGAGTTGGTCCGGGCAAGGCCTCTTCTCTGGGACCCACATGTTCCGGATTACAAAGATAAAGACCAGAGAGCACAAGTTTGGGAGGAGTTGAAAAAACTTGTGAATACACCCAAAGGTAACTTTTATACGATTTATTTATTTATTTACTGTAATTCATAGCACAGTCAACGAAAAGGTGGCAGACTTATCTCAGGGCTTGTACACATGTATCCAATTTTCTAGATCTAATCTCATCTTCTCAAAAAGTCACAGACCACAAATATTTTGTGTGATCAGTTGAGGAAACACAAAACTGACGCATAAAACGTGAAGCGTGTAGCGTGTGGCATGAAGTCCTATGGCCCAGAGCATGACACGTGAGCGTGAGGCGTGAGACGTGAGGCGTGAGGCGTGAGGTTCTATGGCCCAGCAGCCTAAGCGCCGTGGTTCAGGGCGCAAGCTTTGTGCATATGCGTCTTGGACGACGTGGGCTCGAATCCTGGCTTGAGGAAAACTATTTTGAGCATGCTGGATATCAGTGGCCAGCGCCTTGAGAAGCTCTCTGAGTTTGTAAGTTTGCTATATAAAAACAATCCCTTTATTTTTTAAATAGCATCTAGCATTATTGAGCGACTTTCTCATCAATATTTACAAAATGAGATAGTGGTTGGTCATAATTGTTTCCAGCCTCCATACGCTCCGACACCAACCTCTCTCTCTCTCTCATACAAACACACACATACACACACGCACGCACACACACACACACAGAGGGAAATCCTGTGCTCACTATGATTCAGCCACCTCTCTCTCTCTCTCTCTCTCTCTCTCTCTCTCTCTCTCTTTCCCCTCTCTCTCACGAGCGAAGCGCGAGCCGTACCCGTGCCGCGTTTATGCCGGTGCTCCATCTCGCACAGGCACTTCCGTTTCTTCATTCGCGCGCCATCGCCGTCACAAGTTAGGTTTCTTTTATCGTTTTCCATCGCCGCTTCATCAGTTCTCTTCATCGTTTTCCATCAGTTGTCTTCTTTGTTATCATGGGCACTGTTTTGTCGTCGTTGTCCTCTTTTAATTTCCTCAGTTATTTTCTTGGTTATCGCGCGCCGTGACAAGTTAGTTAATCTTCTGTCGTTATTCCGTCATCATTACTGGATCAGTTATCTCAACATTTTACATTGGTGTTACATCGTTTGTGGGCTTTGTTTTCTTCCATCATTTCTTGATTATCGTCGTGTGTTTGATCAGTTGTCTTCTTTCGTTTTTCGTCCAAAAACCAGTTAGAGATTAGTCTGTCATCTTCACGACATCGCCATTTATTATCGGTTCGTCGTTTGTTTAGTTCATGTTTTCCGTGTCGTCATATATGCATTTGTGTGTGTGTGTGTGTGTGTGTGTATGCGTGCGTGTGCGCATGTTTGTGTATGTGTGAGTGTGTGACACCTCACAGGGAGTTGATGCCTACCGAAAAATCAACAATGCTATCAGAAAAGGCATGCACACAGCAAAGAAGAACTGAATAGAAGATCAATGCCAGGTAATAGAGAACGGTCTGAACAAGAACAACAGCAAGAAGGCCTACCAGACTGTGAAGCGGCTGACAAGTGTTAAACAGCCTAAGGTCTCCACGATCCAAAGCAAGTGTGGCATATGCCTTACAGAAAAACAAGAAGTCTTGGATAGTTGGACCTTTAAAACCACACACCAAACGGAGACCCATCAGTTCTAACTTTTCCTCAGAACAGAGAAGAGGAAGAAATCCTCCCAATTCTCGACTGGAAGTCCTCTCCAGGATCGCACAAACAACTGCGGCCCTGACAAAATTGAAGCCCATTGATAAAGCCAGGACGATCAGTCTACATTCCAAGATAAGACTGATGCGTTCTCTTGTCATCTCCATCTTCCTATACATTTGCGAAACATGGACCCTTACAGCAAATCTACAACGAAGAATACAAAGCATGGAGATGAGGTGCTACAGAAGACTTCTGGGCATTTCCTATATCCAGCACATCACCAATTACGAAGTCCGACAGACCATCACACAAGCCATTGGACAACACGATGACCTGCTCACAGTGGTGAAGAAACGGAAACTCCGATGGTATGGCCACGTCACCAGTGCATCCGATTTTGCAAAGACCATCATGCAAGCACGGTGCAGGGTAGCAGAAGAAGAGGGAGACAGCACAACAGGTGGGAGGACAACATTAGAGAAAGGACTGGCAAGACACTGAGCGAAGCCATGAGGGTTGCTGAGGACAGAGAAAGGGAGTACGCTAGTTAAACGATCATTTGTGGTGCACCAACGACCTTCGAGTTATGGGATAGGATAGGACAAGATAGGATAGTGTGTGTATGTGTGTGTGTTATTTTATTTGTGTATCTTCAATTATATTTTTTGTGTCCTCGTGTTTTGTTAGTTATGAAGGTTGCTGTTATTGTGGTAATATCAAACTTTGTCAATTAATTCAGATTTCCATATTTCCTTTCGAACGATTTTGTGCTACCCATTATAGTTTTATTTTGTTCTGTGGAAAGTATTTTTTGACGAACTGTTGTCCGTTAAAAGATATTTTTAAAGTAAAAATGCCTAACATAATTATTTTGGTTGTTAATTTGAGAAGTTTTTGTTATTTATCATAAAACGCGATCAAACATACCTGTGTTTCATATTAGGCACAAACAATTTTTTTTAAATCTAATGTTCTTCTTCAAACCAACAAGAATGTCACAGTTAAGAAAGAACAATATCTACACGAGATGTTTTAACAACTAATGTTAAAGTAAGTGTGTTTTACTGAGAGGTTTTTCTCATTCTAACCAAATTCTACATCAGAAGCGGGTTCTGGAAGAACATAAAAGAAAAATCCTTTAGAGAAACAGCACCTGCTCTGTGTGGTACGCGAACGATAAGCAGAAATGAGTTCTTAGTGAAAGACTGCTGTGGGAAAAAAAGTGTTCGTAACGAATGTGTGTTTTATTCGAACCTCTTCTTCCATAAGGTCATTGCCTTCTGATGGATCGTGCGCGAGAGGAACACTTAAGGTGTGGCAAAGGAACGTTTATACCACTAAAGTAGTGTTCTGAAACAATTTTCATCAGTTCATCAAAAAATCCGGCAACCAACAATGGTGATTTCTGGGAAGTTTCCCAGCCGAATTGGCAGATGATGCTCACCCATGGCCAGCTGTTGACTGTGAAATAAGTGGGGCCAGTGTGGTGTTGACTCGATAATACCACTGTTACCAACATTGCATCGTCCGCCCTTACTATGGGGATCACATTTGGGTAAGTTATTCTTTTTAAACAATTTTTTAAACAATTGACTGTTGTTGTGGTTGATGTTGTTGTTGTAGACGTTTGTGTTGGTGGTGATGTTGTTGCATTTGACGAGGGTGATTAAAGTGGTTATGGTGGTGTTAATGTTGTTGTTGATGATGATGATGACGTGGGGATTGTGGCGGTGGCAGTGTTTATGAGTGCGTTGCTGTTGTTAGTGTCGCTTTTTCTGTTGCTGCTGCTACTGGCGTGTGTGTGTTTTGTTGTTGTTGATGTATTTTTTGTTTATTTGGTGTGTGGGTGTGTGTGTGCGTGTGTGTGTGTGTTTTGGATTGAAATTGTTCATGTTTTCCGTTTTGTCATCTGCAGTTTTGTGTGTGTGTGTGTGTCTGTGTGTCTGTCTGTCTGCGTGTGTCTGTGTGTGTTTGTATGTGTGTGTGTCGATGTGTGTCGATGTGTGTGTCTGTGTGGGTGTGTGTGTGTGTGTGTGGGTGTGTGTGTGTGTGTGTGTGTGTGTGTGTGTGTGTGTGTGTTTGTCTTCGTCTTTCAAAGGCATCATAATATAAAGACGATTTGACGATAACTTTTTTCTCTTTCTCCCCTCCTACCCTTCCGCCTGTCTCCTCCTCTTCTTCTTCTTCACCCGCTCCTCCATCGCTTGTTGTTGTTGTTGTTTTCATCTTCTTCTTTTTCTTCCAGTCTACAATCTGTAATTGCATTTTAATCATATTTGTAAGGGTTTTGGAGAGAAACAAAATTCGCCAGTGGAGTACAAATCATTGTAATGCACTTTTGTGTTAGAGCGGTGCTAATCGAAAATGGATCAACTTCCTTCGGGGCGGGCATTCAGAGAGCTCTCATGCTATTTTTGATGCAGGGGATGCTGTGTTTTCGGTGCACCCCCACCCCCACACACCACCCCTCTAAAACAATTGGCAGTAATGTATGTGCCAGATCTATGGAAGAGAATTCCAATTTATATTTGTGAAACAAACAGTGACTACATCGGTGCTTCCGATTTGATTTTTATGGGGTTCTCATCATGCATACCTCTTTCTGTATTGCCACAGGGTACAGGAAGGGTTAAACTAACTCGCTGCTCAGCCAGACATATTCATCACTCTTGCTGCCATCAGGCTGGTCAGCTATGCACGGACAGCGCTGCACACCATGCAATAGTAATGACCCCCAAATGATCGAATTGGGAGTTGACCAATATAGAAATATAGTAGAGTATATAGCAGTTATCACCAATCCCCCAGAAACACGGCCACAGGAACATTCCAAAGCGAAGTAATTCTAACATGTTCTTATTTCGCCTACATCACAACTATAACTCGAACATTTTGATCAAGGTTCTGGCTGCAGTCCGTGGTCTGACGCATGAAGAGATCTTAAAACAATTGCTGTAGACTTAGACTTCAACCCCAGTTCTTGTGTTGGATGCAATGATTTTATCTCAAGTTTGCTCTCAGACCTTTCTTGTTGAAGTAGTCTGTGGCAGTTCATAACCACTGAATCAACCCGATTGAATCTTGTGTGAATGTATGTGTGGGTGCATGTGTGTGTGTATGTGTGTGTGTGCAATTCAGCCTGTCGCCTGCATGTGTGAATGAATAATACGCGTTCTTTAACGTGCTTAAAAGGTGGTACGGGGAATAAAGGTAACGCCGCATGAAGTTAATATCCACTGACCGGAGCCAAACAAGAGTTGCCATATCCGCCAGTCTACGGACTGGGATATTTTGTTGAAATTTGTACATTTAAAGTGTGTGGTTTTTTTTAAAGTCCACGAGGAATGCAGGGAGTGTTTTGCGTTGATGATGCCACGCAACAATAATGATCCCAAATGACAGCATGGGAATTGATCATCCCAAACCCTCTTCAACACATCAAAAAAACACACACGAACATGTACACAAACACACACACGCACACACACACATTTTTGCACGCACACATGCTCATAACGCACGCTCGCCTCGCACGCTAACACACACACACACACACACACACACACAGAACTCAAAGCGACCGTAGAATTTCTTTCGGCTTTCTTTTCTATCTTATCTGTTATGCTTGGGCCTAAACTTTGTAATCTCTGGGTTTTCCCTGATCTTACACCAACACGCAACCTCACCAACATGTACTTTTGCACATACACACATACATACACACACATACACACACAACGTGCACTCGCTCACACACGCACGCATACACCACATGCACTCGAACACACACATAAAATGCGCTCGCATACACAAACAAACACACACACAACAACAAACAAACACACACACACACAAGCACACAAATACAGACACACAAAAACGCACACACAAACAAGCACAGAGAGAGAGAAAGAGAGAGATAGGGAAAGAGAGAATGTTTGAGAGAGACATGACAGATACAAAGAGAGAGAGAGAGAGAGAGAGAGAGAGAGAGAGAGAGAGAGAGAGAGAGAGAGAGAGAGAGAGAGAGAGAGAGGGGGGAGAGAGGGAGAGAGGGAGGGAGATTGCATAAGGGAGGGGATAGGAGAAAGGAGACAAGGCACAGCGCCTAGCAACAGTAGAATTTCTCTAGGGATTCCTTGTTACCTAATTCAGTTACTGTGATGGCCTAACTCATAATACCGGGAAAGTACTGCTGTTATCGCCACTGGAAAACAAGCATTTTAACAGAATCTGATAACACATCAACACAAAACGGAAGTTCTCAAACCAAATTTGCCATTATATTCAGTAATTGTGATGAGCATGGTATAGATTATCTATGGAAGATCAGGAAAAAAACAACTTGTCCATCAAAATCGCCATTACATAAATATTTTTTTTAAATTGCGATGTGGTAGGAGGTTGTTCGTAGAATGCCGTAAAAATTGCAATTTATTTCTCTCTGTCTCTCTTTCTCTGTCTCTGTCTGTCTGTCTCTCTCTCTTTCTCACTCTAATCTCGGTAATTCTAAGAATATTAAAACCACAAGTTAGACATTTCTTATTTGTCTACAGAATGTGTACTTAAAGCACAAAGAAATCTCAAGCAAACAAATTCAAGAGAAACTGATGAATTGGATAGTAAATTATTAAAATTGTCTGCGTCATTTATTACTGACGCTTTACTGGGCACTGTCACTTTAAAAATAAAGACAGAGAGAGAGAGAGAGAGAGAGAGAGAGAGAGAGAGAGAGAGAGAGAGAGAGAGAGAGAGAGAGAGAGAGCATATTTTCCTATAATGTTAAAGAAAGCTAAAGTTATACCCTTTTTTAAGAATGGTGACAGCACTGACCCATCGAACTAAGTGCCTCGTTCGATTCTTTCTATTCTCTAAGCCTTTTAAAACGCACCTACATAACATATTAATATTCTTGATCATTTCACTGAAAACAAACTATCACATGAAAATCAGTCGAGTTTCAAAGCTAAGCATTCTTGTCACACAGCTCGTACATCTATGATAGAACAATGGCTAAATAGTATTAATAAGAGTACATTTTCTGTAACATTATTTGTTGAGTTCGCAAAAGCTTTTGATATGATCGACCATGCATTTCTTCTATGCAAACTACAATTATATGGCAATCATCTAAATCGCTTACATTTCCAAACTCGTTTATTGCTGACAGGAAACAGTGTGCTTATGCAAAGAAAAAAAACGTCACAATTTAAAATTGGTACAGCTGGAGTACCTCAAGGATCTATTTTAGGACCTTTGTTATTTTTTATCTACGTAATTGATCTCCCCCCTCATATTTCTACTTCTTGTGAATTTTCGCTGATGACACTACATTACACTCTCAAAATACAGACTTGAACAATCTATTTTCTGGTCCTGATTTGGCTCGGAAGAGTCCCCTGGACCTAAAGCAATAACCATGTAATGTAATCTATTCTCATAACAAAAAGGGGCTAGTGAACTGCAAGAATGGACTTAATCCAACCACATGGCCCTCAATCCAGACAAAACAAAATCCATGCTAAGTACAAGAAGACATAAAAGTCATT
Source organism: Oncomelania hupensis (assembly GCA_036898135.1). Classification (NCBI taxonomy): domain Eukaryota; kingdom Metazoa; phylum Mollusca; class Gastropoda; order Littorinimorpha; family Pomatiopsidae; genus Oncomelania; species Oncomelania hupensis. The sequence goes on along the minus strand of CM072523.1, from coordinate 21,267,080 downwards.
CTAAAACAAAAAAATCTCTTCGGATAACTAAAAACTGATCAATATTTTACCTCTTGCCAACAGACTAAAATTTAATAAAAGAGGTGTCATGGACATGGTCCTTTCTGGCAAGGCGTTTTTCTATCTTTCTTCTCTTTTAAAAAAAAAACTGCCACATCGTCCATAAAATTAAATGTTCCAATTCCAAGAATTGATCTCTTCAAAACTATACTAGTTTATTTCGGTTCCACTTAGTGAAATAACTTTCCTGAGGATCTCCGCACTCCAGCATCCAAATTTACATATTTTAAAATACGTCTCTTAAAACACATTAAAAATTAAATAAACATTAATTGTTGTTGATGAATATTAACAAAGATAAATTTTAGAAAATGATTTTATCTAATGATGATTTTGTTTATTTGTTATTGTTTCGTGATGTTAATGTTATAACATGAATTTGTTGTATATAATAGTTGTTGTTTCATTATGTTAATGTTATAACAATAATTGGTTGCATTTGATAGTTATTGTTACAAGCCCAAAGGGCAAGATGTAAAGACGCGCACCCAGCGCTTACGCTTTTAACCTTGCAAAATTCTCTTCTCTTCTCTTCTCTTCTCTTCTCTTCTCTTCTCTTCTCTTCTCTTCTCTTCTCTTCTCTTCTCTTCTCTTCTCTTCTCTTCTCTTTCTCTCTCTCTCTCTCTCTCTCTCTCTTCTCTTCTCTTCTCTTCTCTTCTCTTCTCTTCTCTCTCTCTCTCTCTCTCTCTCTCTCTCTCTCTCTCTCTCTCTCTCTCTCTCTCTCTCTCTCTCAATAATGTATGCATCCATTCTAACTAAGAGGGTACCACCCGCTGCTGAAAACGGAGTGTGTCAACTGTGCTTCACTTAAATCTTCGGCCTTGGTTTTTAGGCCTCCATCTGTCAAGGAGACTCTTTCTTTGAGACTGGTTGGAAGATTTAGGGCAACAACAACAACAACAACAACAATTTTTATAATAATAATAATAAGAATAAGAATAATAATAATAATAATAATAATAATAATAATAATAATAATAATAATAATAATAATAATAATAATAATAATAATTTTGGAGTTTTGTCGCGAGAGGCTAGTTTGGACCCAGCACTAAGGCTTCAAGCCTCCAAATAGTTCATCCTGCTGTAGCCTTTGTAACTTAAAGTCGATGCCTAGAAGACGACAGAAGTCAGGTGGTTCTAAGCATGTGTGAGCTAACTCTCGCTAGGGTAGGCAGTGACCTCATCCAGCTGACGTATAGCCAGAACCCCCGCTAGAGAAAGCTAAAGGTATCACGAGATTTCGCGCGCTTTGGCTGGCCACAAGGGTAGGTAGAGCATTTCTCACCCGAGACAGACACTTTGAAAGATCTCTCTCAAAATGACTAAGCAGGTGACGGATGAAATTCATTCATCGCAATATAGCCAGAGCCTGACAACCCCTTGGGGTCATGAGCAATCTTGCCACTGTAGATTGTTCAAACCTATAAAGGGAACAGTGAAAGCCACAGTTGAAAACCTGTCTTTCCTTTATAGGCAAGACAGATTCACTGCGGCAACAGTACCCCCGTTGGAGTGCCGGGGCTTTTCAGTATAAATAGTGTCCCCACTTTATGGAAATTTAGTGCTTTAAATTCCCACTGTCGCTGTCTTCCTCATTTACTCTTTCCTATTCCTGCTCTGTCCTTCACTCTGCTATACTATCTTCTTCTTCGCTAGATCAATGACCTACCTTTTTTCTTGAAAACTCTTCCTGGACAAGACTCCTTGTTTGTGTATGTGGTCTGTTGGATCAGCTTGGGGAGTGTTGGACGCTTTCTGCCGGGTGGTCACTAGGGCTTCCTATGATTGTACTATTTAGCACTATAGGCATTTTATATGTATGTGTTTTGTTGATGATTTATAATGATGTTTGTATTCTATTTTGTTTTTGTAACCGGGGTGTTCGCGTAGTTGAGGTCAACCCTCAGCCGTCCCCCGCGTGGGATGTCTTTATTGTAAAGTGACTGGCCGGTGGAGGGCATTCAATTTTCCCACTGGGGTTGTTTCAGCAGATCTTTTATGCGGATCGGGGGTTGTCCGGTCCTGATTTGGCTCGGAAGAGTCCGCTGGACCTAAAGCAACAATAAATCAATCAATCAATCAATCAGAGCCTGACATTGTTAAAAAGGTACATGATCAATCGTTTGTCTTACTCTGACATTCTGCCTGCAGTGAAACATCGAGCACTGAGCTCCGATAGCCCAATAGTCAACAAACAAGGAGGAGACACCGTCATCACACCTCAACGATTCAGTTAAGTGACACAGAAAACTTGCACACACACTGATCTAGAAGGACTGTGCGGTAGTCCACTCTCCTGAAAACGAACATTAGGCCAACCAGAAAAATAGCCCAATGATAAATCGAGAACAGTAGCAGCATAGACCCATCAAGTAGCGAACGACTCGAAGTGAATTTGGACTGTTAAGTTAATCATAGTTATATTACATTTGGACATTTAAGTTAGTATAGTGTTTAGAGAATTATGTATAGAGTAGAGGAGATAAATGTGTGATATTTACTTTTAACAAGTGGCTGGACTACCAATGTTTCATAGCCGTGCGATAGCTAGTGTGTCAGTGAATCTTTTACACGTTTTTCCCTATCTCTAAACCACAGACCGGGCCAAACATATAAATGTATTAAGATTAGTCAGAGGGTGATTTCACTAGCCGATCCCCGCAGACGAACGACGATTGGGTAATAGCATTCCATTGTGCAGAGCCCAGCAACAATAGACCCACCGACACAGAGTTACGGGATAGAAAAGAATAGCGTGGGAATAATAAGAAATTTATATAGAGCTTTTTCTAATGGCATCAGTTCAAAGCGCAGTTCTCACGCATTCATAGTTAACGTTAACACCGAAATACAGACGAAAAGAAGTGAAACAAAAACAAGGCACTAATAAACTATGCAAAGACATAATATAAACATGTAAAAGTAATATTTACTAGTGAAATAGAAAAGACGAGGGAGGGAAGGGGAGACGGAGAGCAGCTACACATAATAATAATAATAATAATAATAATAATAATAATAATAATAATAATAATAATAGTAATAATAGTAATAATAGTAATAATAATGTTCGTCATTTGTAAGGCGCCTTAGCCTAAGGATCAAGGCGCTGGCCGATACAGGATCTAACTCAAACCGTCCGAGACGCCCACCCGCAGCCTTTGGCGCATGGTCTGACGCCCGGACAACTGAGCACAATCCTGGGCAGCCAGGGATGGAAGAGAAGGACCAAGTGCATGCTGGGTGTGTTCTTGTTACCGGCACTCACCCGTCTAGGACATGAGCGTCAGGATCTTTAAAGTCCGTTATGATGGAATGTATGCGACACACAGACTAGACCTCGGTTTATACTCTCATCCGAAGGAGTAGGAAAACAGGAGTAAAGTGTCTTTCTCGGGGACACAACACAATGGCCCGGCCAGGGCTCGATCCCGGGACCTTCAGATCCTCAAGCCGAAGCACTACCATTAGACCACAGTGCCTACATACGTGTTGTTGTCCCGTCTTCTCTCAACCACACGAACCACTCTCTCTCTCTCTCTCTCTCTCTCTCTCTCTCTCTCTCTCTCTCTCTCTCTCTCTCTCTCTCTCTCTTTCTCTCTCTCTCTCTCTCTCTCTCTCTCTCTCTTCCAAAAACCTTGTCGGTCTGAGTGCCAGTTTTTCCCAACACATATTCCCCGAAACCCCCAGCATTACCCTACTTCCGTCTCGTATTTGTGTGTGTTCGCTTCCTGTGACTCGTTACGCATGCGTGGCCGTTGTCAAGGGAACAGAGTTGTTGACACCGACAAGGGGCGCTTTCACTGAGGCTTTGTGTCAGGCGATTTCGTTTTCTTTACGTCGGGAACCGTTCTGTGCTGCCTCCTGATTGAACGATAGAAGAAGAAGAAGAAGAAGAAGAAGAAGAAGAAGAAGAAGAAGAAGAAGAAGAAGAAGAAGGAGAAGAAGAAGAAGAAGAAAATGATGATGATGATGATGATGATGATGATGATGATGATGATGATGATGATGATGATGATGATGATGATGATCTTCTTCATCACCCATTGCACATAGCTGCGATCGAAAGAAAGTATACTCCAGGCACCAGGCCAAAGTATGTCCCTTGTCCCTTGAAGGGAGGTAAGCGAGGTTAGCAGCCTGCTCAGTTACAGCGACGGTGAAAGACTACAAACGGAAAAGTAAGTTTCGTCTCCTCTAGGCGACGAATTAGGTCACGCTGTATTTGTTTCTAGGTCAAGTGTCTTTTACGAACCGTCTGAGAATTTTTTCGAACCGTTTATTGACGCCGGATAGTGTCATCACTTGGTTTCATACAATTTAAGAATCCAAGAAGGCAAATGGGTTTTGGTGACGGTAAAAGCATTTTTGTAGAGAAGGGTTAGGGCAAGGGCTACGGATATATCTACAACTAACCCTTACCCGAACCCTTGTAGCAATATTCCGCTCTTTCCGTCACTTTTAAGTGCGCTTCGCATCCGCGGCTAGCAGCGAGCCCAAAGTATACTTTGAAGGGATGGAGGGAATACTTTCACCTGCTGCTAGCGGGAGTTTTGGCGATACTTTCTACCGATCGCAGCAATGTGTATTACCTCTCTTCATCTCCTTTCTTTCTTCGTTTCTTTCCTCCCTTCTTTCTTCCATTTTATTTCTTTCTTTGATTCTTTCTTTATTTGTGTCTGTATTTGTATATTTATGTCTTTCCGTTTTTCATTCTTTCTTTCTTTAAAAAAAAAAATATTTATTCGTTTTTTATTTCTTTCGTTGTTTCTTCTAAAAACTTTATTTCTTTTATTTTGAACTTTATTTTTTTATTTTTGTTCTTTTAATAATTTGTCTCTTTCTTTCTTTCTTTATTTTATTTTTTATTATGTTTTCTTTCTTCTTGCTTTCTTTCACTCTTTCTTTTATTCATTCTTTCTTTCTTTGATTCTTTCTTTCTTTGATTCTTTCTTTCTATCTTTCTAGCTCTTTATTTCTTTCTTTCTTTTATGTATTTTTTTTCTTTCATTCTTTTCTTTTTCTATCTTTCTTTCTTTATTTTTCTTTCTTTTGTTCTTGTTCATTCTAAATGTGAAAAATAAAATTGGATTTCTTTTCCGGCTTTTGTAATAGAGATCTCTTCAGGTCGCCGCGCTTTGAATTTCGATTGAAGAAAAAGCGCGCGATAGCATATTATTATTATTATTATTATTATTATTATTATTATTATTATTATTATTATTATTATTATTATAAACCAAAAGAAAGCTATGTGGGATGGCTTCGTGACACAGTTGTTTAGACGCCGTTTTCTCGTGCCGAATGTCGCGGGTTCGAAACCCGCAAGGGACAAACCTATGTCAATTACAAGACTTTTGAGGTCATCGGAGGTTTTTTCCGGGTACCCCGGTTTCCTCCCTGCCATCATTTGGACGCAGTTTATGTCAAATTTGCCAAAATAGCATTCGATTTCCATTCCGTCTCCTAATAGCGATTTCCATGCCTTTACACCAAATGTTTGAGTGGAAGATGTGTGTGTGTGTGTTGTGTAGGTGAGGAGTCTGGGGTAGGATAGGGTCTATTTATCAACCTTAAACGAAAAAAAAAACACATACGAGCAATTGTTTTTATGGGTTGTGTCTCTTACCGGCTTTGGTAATTGCTATTTTTATCTCCAGAATGTTGGCTGGCTAGCCAACTGCTGTTGCTATTAATAGGCCCAGAAACTACGGAATTTATTCATTTAAAGAGTGAAGATACTTTCGAAAAAGTTTTGTTTTTGTTTTTTGCAAGCTTTTTAAAAGGATCTGTCGAAGGGGCCTGGTCGCAGTGGGTCCTTTTAAAACACAATTTTGTTCAGAAACAGTTCACAGCCTAAGTATAAGAGAAGGCGCTTTCTGTTTTATTTTGTGGACATTAAAGAAGACAGTAAATCGTTTCATATTGTCAAAGGAAAAGTCAGTATGCGCAAAACACTTAACCTATGGTTGGTTAAACAGCAGTACTGCTTCTCCCCATCTGGGGACAGTAAAAACAAGAAAAGCGATGCCTGTAGTTTGTTAAAGATATCAACGCCTGTTGTTTGTTTGCGATGAGTCCGGCGACTCCAAATTTCACGGTCTAGCAAACTACGGTCCGATAACAGCCAAGCTGCTGTACTCGCATCTAGCCTAAATCACTTCTACATGACTGGTCTTTAGATAAAGACCAAACTACTAGCTGTCAGCAGTAGTACTAGTAGGTTCGTCCAGTTTTAACATCTTACTGTTGTTTTCTAAGACTAGTGAGTAGAGTATTTTAAGTGTATTGTTCAGTAAGTATTCAGTTTTAAGTGTATTGTTCAGTAATTATACTGTTTTAAGTATTTTGTTTAGTAAGTATATGTTTTAAAGTGTATTTTGCAGTATGTATAGTGGTTTAGTGTATTGCCCAGTAGGTATAGTTGCTTAAGTGTATTGTTCAGTAAGTATAATGTCCAGTATATTGTTCAGTAAGTATACTGTTTTATGTGTATTTTTAGTAAGTGTGGTTTAAGTGTATTGTTCAGTAGGTATAGTGTGAAGTGCATTGTTCAGTAAGTATAATGATTTAAGTGTACTGTTCAGTAATGTATTTAAGTGTATTGTTCAGTAAGCATAGCGTTTTAAGTGTATTGTTTAATAAGTATTGTGTTTAAATGTATTGCTCAGTAAGTAAAGTTTAAGTGTATTGTTCAGTAAGTGTAGTGTTTAAGAGTATTGTTATATCAAGTATAGGGTTTAAATGTATTGCTCAGTAAACATAGTGTTTTAAGTGAATTGTTCAATAAGTATTGTTTAAGTGAGTCAGTGTATTGCTCAGTAAATAAAGTTTAAGTGTATTGTTCTAATTTTTTCAGCCAGTATAGAGTTTAAGAGTATTGCTCAGCAAGTTTAGGGTTTAAGTGTATTGTTCAGCAAGTACAATGGTTGAATGTATTGTTCTGTAAGTTTAGTATTTAAGTGTATTGCTCAGTAAGTATAGTGTTTTAGCGTATTATTCAGTAAGTATAGTATTTCAGTATACTGTCCAGTAAGTATGGTGTTTTAAGTGTATTGTTCAATAGGTATAGAATTTGAGTGTATTGTTCAGTAAATATAGTGTTTTAGTGTACAGGGTGTTCCAAAAGTCTTGGGCGCATTTTGACATTGAATATTTCCGAAACTATTAAGGATATAAAAACGCATCTGGTAAATTCAGAAAGCTTGTAATCTCACTTTTTACATGGAATGTTGAAAGATGTTCAATGTGAGCACCATTGGTCACGCGACACACATCAAGCCGATAGTCAAATTCTTGCCAAACGCGTCCCAGCATTTTCTGGTTGAGTGAACGCCATTAACGGGTCTGAAAAGAAATTAAAAAAATCAACAGCTTTACAAAAAACGTAATGTAATTAGCTTTAAAATGGCACAACCTTTATCTTATTACCATTCATAGTAATTGAGATATGGGGACTTCAAATGTGCCCAAGACTTTTGGAACACCCTGTATTGTGCAGTCTTTCTTGGCCACTGTGGAAGGTCAGGGAAAGCGAGAAAAAGAAGAAGAAGAAGAAGAAGAAGAAGAAGAAGAAGAAGATTTGGGAAGAAGCTGAAAGATTCTGACGCTTATGACATAGACGGGTGAGTGTCGGCTACACAAATACACCCGGGACGCACTAAGTTCCCTTTCCCCAGGTCGCCCAGTATTGTGCTCAGTCGTCTGGGGGTCAGACTATGCGTCCAAAGGCTGAAGGTGGGAGCCTCTGGCGGCTTGAGATAGATCCCGTGTCTACCAGCGCCTTGAGCAGCTCTTGAAAAGGAAAAATAAAACTGTATAAGAACGATTGATTAAATAAAGAAAGAAATAAGAAAGAGTGGTCACCCACCCTCGTAGGGTGAATTTGGGGTTGTCTGCTCACAGAAACCTCGGCAGCCGCTACTGAGGACAAAGAATACTAGAACGTAGTGCTTGCAAGGTTGTTTTAGTATTGTGCTCTCAAACGTCTAGGACATGAGCGTCAGGATTTTTAAAGTTCCATCCCAGGCGATGGAATGCATGCGTACACAGATTTGTGCTTGTCAATTCAAATGGTCCCGAAACAAACGCCGTGCTACCATTCGAAACTGAATGGGACACTCGAGTCAGCCTTTTTAGCAGTTACGCCTACAGTCTTACCTCACCAAATGATTTTCACATTAACTTTCTTGCTTCATTAGATATCAACTTATTTGATTACTTCGTTCGCGTTGAATTGTTAATGTTCTACTGACTGCGTGTGATCCATTCATGGTAGATGAAGCAGTCATTTTCCGTTCACATTTCCCTAGTCGACCAATAAAAATTCACGATCGGAGTCCGTTTCGAAACGTCCACACAGCGTGCGAAGTGAACTTAAACAGAGTTCGATCTAGGATTTTGGGAACCATCCGAATCTATGTTTCGGGTCGCTTTTAGTTGTGGAAATTTAAGTGTATTCCAACTCACACAGAAGCCTTTCCCCTGCGCTGCGACAAAACGGTTTCAAGGGGAAATGTATGGAATTTCCTTTGTACAGTATTTATTTTCAACACCTTCAGCTAAATAATCTTTATTTAGAAGCATATTTTCTAAATAATCATTTGTTTACCAACTATGTAAGATTTCTCAAAATATAATTTCTACGTAAATAACTTATTAACTAAATAAATCATGATATAGGCAAATGAGGCATTGTTGCTGAATAAGGCATTATTTAACAGATTGTGTTAAAAAATGTATTATTTAGACATGTTTATAAATAATGATTTGTTTACCAATATAATTCATTATTTAGCAGAATTTGTTAAATAATGTATTATTTAGACGATATGGCTAAATAATCAATTATTTACGTAAAGAGTTCATTGTTTAGGGATTACAATTTCCATTATTTATGGGATTCGCGGGTACATGTCGTATTACTGTGAGGTAATGAGGTAGTGATTAAAAAAAATTGGCAAAATCGTGATTTTACGCTGTTTCCCGATTTAATATGAGACAACTGCTTTATTTCACTGTATTTTTAATTTGTTCCCAACAGTATTAATATACGAAACTGCAAGGGAAAACTGTAGACGGAAAAGAGGGTTCCATCTTTATTTCTGCATGGGCGTCGTTGCCTTCAGAATACTCTCGCCATTTTTCTTCTCAGTCCGACCTGCAAATCCCTGGTAGTTTCAAATAAGTTGAAACTTTCCGTTTGAATTTAAAACATAATTCAACCCAAAGGGACAAACGGTAGTACAGTCTAAACAGTTTTTGGGTAAATAGATACACAAAACGCTTTTTTTGTTCTAACGGAGATACTCAAAACTGAACACTCCCTCACAATACTGATCTTGAACTTCCGTTTTTGTTCGGGAGCTTACAGATGTTTCATCTTCGAATTTGTGGATTGATTTATATTGAAACATAAATAATTAACATAAATTTGGGATACACGACCTTTGGAAATTACCTTGCATGTAATTATAGAAAGCAGTAAAATTATATAAACCAAATTTTAAAGGGAATCCTGGAATCCCCTAAATAATTAAAATTGCAGTCCCTAAACAATTATTTGTTTACGTAAAAAATGCATTATTTAATCACATCTTCTAAATAATACTTTATTTGGCAAATTCTGCTAAATAATTCATTACATAGGTTAAAAAAATCATTATTTAGAAACATTTCGAAGTAATTAATTATTTCACACAATCCGCTAAATAACGCGTTATATAAGTAAATAATTCCTTATTTAGCAACAATGCTTTATTTACCTATATCATGATTTATTTACATAAACAATAATTATATTGTTTAGGCAAATAATAAGCTATTTACGGACAAAATATATTTTTTTACAAAAATCTTACATTCTTTGTAAACAAATGAATATTTAGAAAATAAGCTTTAAAATGAAGATTATTTAGCTGAAAGTGGTTTTAGAAAACGAAAAAAATGCAAATAAATATTTTACAAAGGGAATTCCATAGAAATGTCTACCGTAAACACTTTTTTTTTCTCTCTCACTCACTGACTCATTTGCGCGTGAGCGCGCGCACACTCACACACACACATATACACTTACATAAATACATCTACATCCTCATACTCGTACGCTCGAGCGCACGCACACACGCACACACACACACGCACACACACACGCACACTTGTAATCCACTTCACGAATCGCCCTAATTGGCTACTCGGTCTGACAGTAGCACCTTCAGACCTTCCTATAGTACAATTAGAGCGGTAAGGGCAGTCTGGTAATTATAACGTAGTGGACCTTTCTACATCATCATCATCATCATCATCATCATCATCATCATCATCATCATCATCATCATTTATGAACATCGTCGTCATCGTTATCATGATCATCATACGTTTATTATATAGCGCTTTTTCCTAAGTATAAATTAGATCATCATCATCATCAGCAGCAGCAGCAGCAGCAGCAGCAGCAGCAGCAGAAACAGCAATCGTTATCGTTATCGTTATCATCACCATCATCATCATCATCATCATCATCATCACTACCATCATCATCATAAACTTCATCATCATCATCGACATCGTCTTCGTTGTCATCATCAACACCTTCTTCTTCGTCTGCTGCCAATGCGGCTGCTTCTTTTCATAATATATCGTTTTCCTTACCATATGTCAAGATCGTGTCCAGGGTGATGGTAGGGTAGATGGCGTCATGACTTAAGGGTCACTGTTCTGCAGACGAAGAGAGAGAGAGAGAGAGAGACAGACGGACAGACAGATAGACAGACAGCGAGGGAGAGACAGAGAGAGAGAGAGAGAGAGAGAGAGAGAGAGAGAGAGAGAGATTCCTTAACACGAAAAGCATGCCGTCACAGCACAATGATCAATACACTGATAGATGAGTAAACGTAACGTAAAGGAAAAAAGTGCAGGACAGGCCTTACGGACTTACTAGGGATTGTGATAACGATAAATACAGCTTGCTATTCTGGTCAGCTGCATAATCAATCAATGATCAAGACACGACCATTTTAAATAATGTACTTTTGCCTCACACGCTTCTTGTAGTTAGATAAAAGAGTACAAACTGAGGTCTAATTCTAGACTCGTGAGAGCCGGCTATCCGGCAAGCACTGAACGCCTCTTCCCCAATCCCCGATCGCCTAGGATTATGCTCGTTTGGCGGGTAGTCAGGATGGGTGCCTCCGGCTGAATGAGTTACATCCTGCATCGTCCAGCACCTTGAGCAGCTCATGAGCTGGATAAGCGCTATATAAGGACGTTCAGATAAATAAAATGAAAGACGCTGGTCGAAGGGTGGATCACAAGTTTGTGGCGCCTGTCTGCATGTCGTGCAAAGCGGGGTTGATCCTGACTTCAGCGAAACCTGTTTTGTTAATGCTACAGCACAGTGGCCTGGGCTTTTTGCTATAATGCCTGGTGCTACATTCAACTCAGAACAATCCGTTTTCCTTTGCCGGAATGATCAGCAGCAGCAATAGCAGCAGCTTCATCATTATCATTGTTGTCGTCATTACCATCATCATCATCATCATCATCACGAGCAGCAGTGCCATCATCATTATCGTCGTCGTCGTTATCATCAACAGCAGCAGCACCATCATTATTGTCATCATCATCAGTAGCACCGTCATCATTGTCATAATCATCATCAGCAGCAGCAGCAACATCTTCATCAGCAGCAGCAACATCATCATCTTCAGCATCATCATCTTCAGCATCAATATCGTCGTCGTCATCATCTTCAATATCATCATCGTCATCATCATAATCATCATCAACATCATCATCGAAAAGACCTTGTTTTATTATGGCCCAATACCCAGTGCGTGGAAGATGGTGAGATCATTGCTCAATAAAGCAGAGAGACAGACTGGTAGACGTACAGGTAGACAAGCAGATAGGAAGACAGGTAGACAGACAGGTAGGCAGATAGGAAGGCATGTAGAGAGACAGGTAGGCAGGCAGACAAGCAAGCAGACAGATACGTAGACAGACAAATATGTAGACAGAGACAGCCAGTCAGACTTTTGTTTCTTTTATTTGTGTGTGTATTAACGGGTAATAATGGCACAAGAAGAAGGTGTTGCCTCTTAAGACCGATATAAACAAACATAAACTCTGGAAGAATGCACAGAAGCTTTTACTGTAATATTCCCAGAATATCTATATTGCTTATAAAACTTCCATACTATGCACTTAAGAGGAACAGACTTCTAGGGAGGGAATTAGGGGGGCAAAGGTGGGTCCTGGGGAGAGGTGTTTACAATATATATTTAATTTCTTGTAGTTCTACAAAAATATTCCATGAAAGAGCGCTCTTCATTGTATGGAACAGACCATTCAAACACATGATGATGATGACGATTGTGATGATTGATTGTCGTTGTCGTCGACGTCGCCGACTTCATCATTATCATCGTCATCATCATCTGATCATTAAAATGATGATTGCCTTTATTGATGATGATGATGATGATGATGATGATGATGATGATGATGATGATGATGATGATGATGATGATGATGATGATGATGATGATGATGATGATGATGATGATGATGGCGACGATGAAGAAGAAGATGATGAGACCGGCGACGACGACGGCCACCGTGATGGTGGTAATAGTCATTTGAACAGCTGGACAAAACTTACATGTTGTTGTTATTGTTGTTTGTGTGACGTATGGCCGACTTCAGACCTTAAGTAGTCTACATCATGACAATAGCCGTAAAATAAACCCCGCATATTTTTAGTGCTCCGAGACTACGGTCAGACAAAACGACGACAGACAAAGTGACCGTAGTCTATTGAAGAACGTGATTACCGGCGAATATAAACAAGGCAGACGAAAAAAAGAGAATGACAGGAAAGGCCTTATCTCCCCTTTTCTTTAATCCACGGAGGGTAGTATGTAATGAGGATTATAATTAGCAAAGATGTCATGTCAACTCCAGTCCCACTGCTGCAGGCGAGACAACTATTATTTTGTGATTTACTACACACTTCTTTTGAGTCTCACTTGTGTACATGTACTCTCGACAGCAGCCTCTTTCTTCCAGAAACTACAGTGACGGGGCCTATTCACCTCTTTCACAGTCCTTGGGTTTGGGGGCGTGGAAAGGCGGAGAGGGTGTTTGGCTGTTTTGCACGGGGCTGGCCTGACAAAGGATATTGCTTTGCGACCTGACTGTTCAAGCTTCCTAGGAACATTCCAGAGTAAGCGAACGGCCTCCCCGTGCCATGGCATTTGCTCAGTCTCAACAGTCAATATCTTTGGGCCAGTTTTTTGCTAAACACCTTTTTACCCTATACCCTGACTGAACCGATTTTGCAGTTTAAAAATATCAAACAAACTTGTATGCTTCAACTCACGGCCTATCTGTCGGTCATGTGACAATGGGTTAGCCTCTTTATCGGTGCGCGTTTGGGGTGGGTGGACAGGTGGGTGGTTGGAGGAATGGGGGGGGGGGTAGTAACGATGTTTCGAATTTGACTCCCACAGAACTGTTTAATGCTTACCAGTCTTCGTCGTTAGGTGAAGTGGAGTGGCGCTGAATGGTTCATGGCACAGAAACGCGTCTTTAGTAGACTTGGGGTGCGGCCATGACCTCAGGAAACAATATTGTGTTTGACAGATATCCGGCGACCACGTCTTGTACACACCCGTGATTACGCTTTTAGAAGAAAATCCATTTTCTGAGCAAGCTAAGTTGTGCTTCTGTGGTCCATAACGCAAGGACGTTTCTCCACGCCCTCAGCCGCTTTTTGAGCTAGTCAGCGCTCCAGATAAGAGCAAGTCCTATTTTCTATTCTCACTGTGGCTCAAAATGGCCACGCGGATTAGCTGGCCTGCGATCTGGTAAGCGCGCTATTTACATTACATTACATGATTATTGCTTTAGGTCCAGCGGACTCTTCCGAACCAAATCAGGACCGGACAACCACTGATCCGCATAAAAGATCTGCTGCAACAACCCAAGTGGTAAAACTGAAAGCTCTCCACCAGCCAGTCACTTTACAATAAACTTTAAAGACATCCCACGCAGGGGACGCTGAGGCTGTACTCTAATTTATCGAACCCCCGTTTACAAAAAAACACAACAAAAACAATCATTATAAATTATCAACAAAACACATACATATAAAATGCCTACATTGCTAAATAATAACATCATAGGAAGCCCTAGTGACCACCTGGCAGAAAGCGTCCAATATTCCCAAGCTGATCCAACAGACCTCATACACAAATAAGGAGTCTTGTCCCGGAAGGTTTTTCAAGAAAAAGTGTAGATGACTGGTCTAGTGAAGAAGAAGATAGTATAGCAGATTGATAGAACAGAGCAGGAATGACAAAAAGCAAATGAGAAAGACAGCGACAGTGGGAATTTAAAGCACTAAATTTCCAGAAAGTGGGGATACTATTTATACTGAAACCCCCGGCACCCCAACGGGGGAAGCGCGCTATTTAAGCAACCCAATTCTGCTTCCTACAATACTGTGTGAAAAAACGACGATTGTGCCGGGATGCGCAGTTGGCTCAATGGTGCGCCGCTACTCCTTCGTATGAGAGTACAAACCGAGGACACGCACGCATTCCATCGCACGGAATTTAAAGATCCTGACGCTCGTGCCCTACCTAGGCGGAGGAGTGCCGGCCACACACATACAGTCAGCGGGCACTAGGTATCTTCTCCCCTCATTCCCGGTCGCCCAGGATTGTGCTCAGTTGTCTGTGTGTGAGACAGTGCGCCCGGAGGCTGCAAGTGGGTGCGTCATGCGAATTGAGTTAGATCCTGTATCTGCCAGCACTTTGAGCAGCTCTTGAGATCCTGTATCTGCCAGCACTTTGAGCAGCTCTGGAGATCCTGTATCTGCCAGCACTTTGAGCAGCTCTGGAGATCCTGTATCTGCCAGCACTTTGAGCAGCTTTTGAGATCCTGTATCTGCCAGCACTTTGAGCAGCTCTTGAATTCTTTTAGCAAGAATTATTAAATAAATGAAAATCCACTACTTCCTAATGGCCGCGGCGTTTGAGATAATGGCAGGCTGTTAGCGTTGACAGCCGTCACCATTTTCTCTCCAATATGCTGTAGTGGGGTGGCCTCCCGGGGCAGTGGGTTAGTCGCAGGTTTTCTATGCTGAAGGTCGCGGGTTCGATTCCCGCAAGGGGCGATCTTATGGGACTTAGACACGAGACTATTCAGTTCAAAGAATTGTGTTTATAACAGGTATTCCGGTTTTCTGCTCTCCCTACAATATTTGTATTATAATGCAGTCGATCTAAAATTCTAAAAATAAAACTTCGGTTGATAAGGGTGTGTTTGTTGTGTGTGTATGAGAGTGGGTAAAACGTGTGAGTGTGTATGTTGATACAGATCGCTGCGCTTTGGGCTTGATTGGTCATTTGGGAAATCGCGTCTGTAGCATCCTTTATTATTATTATTATTATTATTATTATTATTATTATTATTATTATTATTATTATTATCATTATTATTAATTAATCGTTCTTATATAGCGCTTTTCTAGCTCAAGAGCTGCTCATGGCGCTGGCCGATACAGGATCTAACTCAAGCCGCCCGAGACGCCCACCCGCAGCCTTTGGGCGCATGGTCTGACGCCCGGACAACTGAGCACAATCCTGGGCAGCCAGGGATGGGGGAGAAGGACCAGGTGCATGCTGGGTGTGTTCTTGTTACCGGCACTCACCCGTCTAGGACATGAGCGTCAGGATCTTTTATGTCTGTTATGATGGAATGTATGCGACACAGACTAGACCTCGGTTTATACTTTCATCCGAAGGAGTAGGAAACGGGAGTAAAGTGTCTTTCCCAAGGACACAACACAATGCCCCGACCTGGGCTCGAACCCGGGACCTTCAGATCCGCAAGCCAAAGCTCTACCATTAGGCCACCGTGCCGTATAAATAATAATAATAATAATAATAATAATAATAATAATAATAATAATAATAATAATAATAATAATAATAATAATAATAATAATAATGTTATTTATAGAGCGCATTTTCCTAATGAAAGATATCAGTTCAAAGCGCAGTACTCACGCATTTGTACTAAACAATAACATCCGGCTACATGCGAAAAGAAATCACACAAAGCACTAACTTACTAACGACTTACGAAAGGACATAGTTTACAAACTGGACACACATATTTACAAGTGAAATATAAGAGACGGGGACTGAAGGGAGGAGGGAGGTTAGAGGCAAAAGGGTGATGAGGTGGGTACAGTGGTGCCCGTTGTTGGCCTTTTTTGCAAAGTTCGGTTATATTCAAGTCGATTCTCAGGTCAGCCCTAAGCTGCTTGAATGAAATGTTGTTGAATCTTAACTGTACGTGAACATGTCCTGCGTGTTCGTAATGGAAGAGGTCACAACATTATTTGGAGACACCTAGTACTGTACACTGGAGAAAAAGAAGGTTTAAGAGAAATGTACGTCTTTGTGGGTAAAACCTTAGTTGTGTGTGTGTGTGTGTGTGTGTGGGTGTGTGTGTGTGTGTGTGGGTGGGTGTGTGTGTGTGAGTGTGTGTGTGTGTGTGTGAGTGTGTGAATGCGCGCGCAGAGGATAAAAATCCATAATGATGTTTTAAACGCGCAGACTATAAATTTTAAAAAGCTAAGATGACCAGAAGAAACAGAAGAAGGAAAAGTAGAAGAAGAAATAATAAAGAATGAGGAGGAACATTGGTCGAAGGCTGCCAGAAGCATGTTTGACTAGTCGCCTCGACAGGCGATAAAGCATGCTCTCATGCTTCATAGCACTGCTTCCTACACGCTTCAAGCGTTATAGTGACGGAAAAAGCGCAATTTCATTGTAAATATATACAGAATGTTGCTCTACAACATTCCGCTATTTCCGTCTCAAAAACTCAGTTGCCTTCTTGGATTCTTAAATTGCATGAAACCAAGTGAGGACACTATCCGGCGTCAACAAACGGTTCAAAAACATTGTCAAACTGTTCGTAAAAGACAGTTGACCTAGAAACTAATACAGATTGACCTAATTCGTCCCCTAGAGGAGACAAAACTTACATTTTTCTATTTTCATGAGTTCGCTGCAGTGAAATTGCGCTTTTTCCGTGACTATAGAGCTTGAAGCGTATAGAAAGCAGATCTGAAGCATGGGAGCATGCTTTATCGCCTGTTGAGGCGACTAATAACGCATGCTTCTGGTAGCGTTCGACCAATGTGTATCGGGTGTGGGAAGAGAAAGGAAGAAGAAGAAGAAGTTTCTTTGACAAGGTCTAGCTCTCTCGCTCCCCACCCCCTCTCCGTCTCCTCTACCACCCTGTCCACTGTTCTCCCCTCTACGGCAGGGATAGCTCAGTGGTCAGAGCGCATGACTTGTGTGAGTGCGTCTTGGGCGACGTGGGTTCGAATCCTGACTTCATTAAACGATTGTGCGATTGCTGGATATTACGGGCCAGCGCCTTGAGAAGCTCTCTGAGCTTGTAAAAGCGCTATATAAGAGAAATCTCTTGTTTTTTACGCACTTTCTCTCCGTTTTCATCTTTTTATTTTATAATTTTCAATTTTATTTTTGAAGTTATTATTGATATATTGAATTTTATTTTTGCGTGGCTAGGAAAAAATGATTGGTTTGTGATATTTAACCAACGTGTTTGTGCGTGGCACTCATTTGCCAATATTGTATTACGCAGTTTATCTCGATTTTTTTACATTGTATTTATTTATTTCCCATTTGCTTCTTTCTTGCATTTATGTCAATAACTTTATTTGTTGTTTCCTGTCGTCGGTCAAAGACGTGTTCATAAATTATTTATCATCTGGGTAGCACTCATTGAAGCTTTGTGCTTTTTGTACTCCCTGATGTTGTGCCTTGTACTACTGTTTGGCTTGTTCAATACATTTATGTTTAAACCAACAAAGAGAAGTAGTATGAGCAAAAGAAGAAGCAGCAGGAGAAGGAAATAAAGAAAAAAAATGAGGTGGAAAAAGAAGAAGAGGAGGAGGAGGAGGAGGGGAGAAGAAGAAGAAGAAGAACAAGAACAAGAAGAACAAGAACAAGAAGAAGAACAAGAAGAACAAGAAGAAGAACAAGAACAAGAAGAACAAGAAGAACAAGAACAAGAAGAACAAGAACGAGAACAAGAACAAGAAGAAAAAGAACAAGAACAAGAACGACAACAACTACAACGACAACAGCAACAACGACAACGACAACAAGAATTGGAAGAACAAAAACAAGGCCTAAATATGGGTACTCCAAAGATAATGTGTCCATGTTGGTCCGTGTGCTTAAAGGGGGATGAAGTATTATATCTGGAGGTCATCAACATCCAGACCCTGAAGCCCGCGCTAAACAGGATATTGTTAGAGACACGTTCAGCCGCCCGTCCACAAATCTGGTATTCAATCACATGACCTGTGCGCAATTCGTGGATGTGCGCGCTAAACTCCAGTTCACGTCAGCCGCCATGGCATAAACAGTGTTGAAGAAGCAGGTCCTTTCACTTGCCAGAGCTATGCTGTCAAGAGTTATATTATTGGAGATGCAAACAGTTTTGTATAAAGCACAACAAGTGCTCATTGCCTCGCCTACGGAGATGGAATTGGAGTTTATTGATAGCATGTTGAATATAATCCTTAGTAGATGCTGTAATCCAGGGAATGAGGCGATGACAGGACAGATTTATCTCCCCTTCTCTGCTGCCAGTGGTTTACATTTGTGGATTAGTGCCATAGATACAGATGGCCATTTCCCTGTGTTCTCAGCTTGTCAGCGTATTGGCTGGGCTGGCTGAAAATCCAGGGACTGATTTTCGAAAAGAGGCCTGAAAGACGCCCTCAGGAAAAGCGTCATCATGCGGGAAAAAAAAGTATTCACACTTTGGATGCTTGCCAACAAAAATGGAAAGAAACTTAACTTTTTTAAAAATAGAATTCACGGCCTACACTATTTCTAAAATCTCAACCAAAAAAACACACAATATTATTCTTTTAATGAAACTGTGTAGTTGTTAAGAAGAAGAAGAAGAAGAAGAAGAAGAAGAAGAAGAAGAAGAAGAAGAAGAAGAAGAAGAAGAAGAAGAAGAAGAAGAAAATGATGATGATGATGATGATGATGATGATGATGATGATGATGATGATGATGATGATGATGATGATGATGAAGAAGAAGAAGAAGAAGAAGAAGAAGAAGAAGAAGAAGAAGAAGAAGAAGAGAGGGGCTTGAGGAGTGGGGGTGGTAAATGTAGGAGTGAAAATGCCCTTGAGTGTCAAGTTACAGATTCAGACATTTTTACGGTTTTATTTACAACAAGGATTGACATTTTAGCTATTTTAGGCAGGAAGAAGACGAAGAAGAAGAAGAAGAAGAAGAAGAAGAAGAAGAAGAAGAAGAAGAAGAAGAAGAAGAAGAAGAAGAAGAAGAAGAAGAAGAAGAAGAGGAAGAGGAAGAAGAAAAAGAAGAAGAAGAAGAAGAAGAAGAAGAAGAAGAAGAAGAGGAAGAAGAAGAAGAAGAAGAAGAACAACAACAACAACAACAACAACAACAACAACAACAACAACAACAACAACAACAACAACAACAACAACAAGAGGAAGAAGAAGAAGAAGAAGACGACGACGAAGAAGAAGAAGACGACGAAGAAGAAGAAGAAGAAGAAGAAGAAGAAGAAGAAGAAGAAGAAGAAGAAGAAGAAGAAGAAGAAGAAGAAGAACAACAACAACAACAACAACAACAACAACAAGAAAAAGAAGAAGAGGAAGAGGAAGAAGAAGAACAAAACAACAACAACAACAACAACAACAACAAAAGAAGAAAAAGAAGAATAACAACAACAACAAGAAAAACAAAAAAGGAAGAAGAAGAACAACAACAATAACAACAATAACAACAATAACAACAACAACAACAACAAAAAGAAGAAGAAGAAGAACAAGAACAAGAACAATAACAACAATAACAACAACAGTAACAACAAGAAATGGGTGGCTGAAAACAGAAGGTTTATTGAGATGCTTTAATTGCCCCTCAGTCTTTATGACCATCGTCTTTCCTCTTTCTCAAGAGGTGAAGGTCGCTGAAGTCAATCGTATTACAGGAGAAGATGGAGGTGAAAGCGACTGAGTGCCAACAATGAGAAGTTGCCATCAAATATCGCCATCTGCTTGGGATAGGTCACCAATAATATTTGCTGGTAATTGGGGGATATGACAAGATTTCGCCTCAAAATATTTTATTGGGAGTTTGCCACCGTGTTGATACCCACATTACTACGCCCCAACGGGATTTTTTCCAATAGGCAAATACTGTTTTTGTTTGTATGTTAACTAATTATTATGCGCGAGGTCCATTGATCGTCAGTTGTTGTATATCCGCGGGATAATTATGCGGCTTCAAATAATAATAACAATACTGGACCTTAGTGCCACAATGGTTTTGTTTTTCTTATATTTTGTGTGTTGCATTATCATTTTTGTTTTTACATGTCATTTTATTTAAACGTATTCTATATTTTACATTTACTATGTTTGTGCAGCGGAAAGGCGAATTTCAAAGGTAAAATTTTATAGACGAATAAAGTCTCAGTCTCAGTATCAGTCTCAGTTTCAGTCTCAGTCTCAAAATGGACTCTCTGTTTTCCTCTCTGTTCTCTCTCCCCAATTCCCTTCCCCTTTCATTCCCTTCTCTGTCTGTCTGTCTGTCTGTCTGTCTGTCTGTCTGTCTCTCTCTTTCTCTCTCTTTCTCTCTCTCTCTCGTCGATTGTTCCCCGCTTTCATTTCTAAAGTTTAAAAAATGACTTAAATGAACAGAAATGTAGTGGCACTGTGACTGTTGTGGTTTTCAATGCTTGTGTTCAACTTTACACTACAGTTGCTGTGTCCTAAACCTTACGAAAGGTTGGGATCTATCAGGTGACACTTCAATACCAGTGGATCTTCTTTCACACTTTACCACAAAGTTAAACACATCAGCCTTCCCCTTTCTTTTTTTCTTTTTCTTTCTTTCTTTCTTTCTTTCTTTCTTTCTTTCTTTCTTTCTTTCTTTTGTGTTTCTTTTCTGTTCATTTCTTTCTCTCCTCCCTTATTTCTTTCTTTCTCTCTTTTGTGTTTCTTTTCTGTTCATTTCTTTCTCTCCTCCCTCCCTTCTTTCTTTCTTTTTTGCTTTTTTTTTTCTATTCATTTCTTTCTATCCTTTCTTCTTTCTTTCTTTCTTTCTTTTCTTGTCTGTTCATTTATTTCTTTTCCTCCCTTCTTTCTTTCTTTCTTTCTTTCTTTCTTTCTTTCTTTCTTTCTTTCTTTTGTGTTTCTTTTCTCTTCGTTTCTCTCTCCATTTTTATTTATTTCTTTCTTTTGTGTTTCTTTTTTGTTCATTTCTTTCTCTCCTTTCTTTTTTTCTTTCTTTCTTTCTTTCTTTCTTTTGTGTTTCTTTTCTGATCATTTCTTTCTTTCCTTTTTTTCTGTCTTTGTCTCCATTCTTCTTTCTTTCTTTTCTGTTTTATTTTTCTTTCATTTCTTCTTTCTTTTCTGTCTTTCTCTCCTTTCTTCTTTCTTACTTTATTTTTTTTCTTTCTTCGTTTATTCATCGTTTCTTTTTTTAAGCAAACAATTAGGTGAACAGAGAGTAAATTAAATTTAACTTCGCCGGTTTTTCTGTTTTTCTTGTCTTTTTTTTCTTTCTTATTTTTATTTCTATTTACTTTGTTTTTGTTTTTTGTTTTCGTTCTTTCTCCCCTCCCTTTCTTTTTCTTTTTTTGTTTGTTTTTATCTTTTATCTTTGACGAATTACTTTTTTTTGTATATTTCTTTATTATTTTATTTCTTGGTTTCTTTTCTTTCTTTCATTATTTAAAATAAAGTGTGGACAGTGTGTGAAAAACGGTCATCTTATTGTCATCCGATGTTTCTTTATTTATTTCCTTATTTCTTTCGTTTTCTTTTTCTTGACGGAATTAGTTCTATTTATTTACAATGTTTAGTTTGTCTTTGATTCATCGTTGTGATTCTTTACAAAGGCAGGGTATAAAATGTTTGGTTATAGGTTTATTTTTCGAAGAAGAAGAATGGGTTGAGAAAACCAATTGTCATTAATTTGGCGCTGAATTGTGATCTTGCACGGAAGGACCTATCAAATATTCACTGTTGATCTGAATTCCACCCTA
>CM072523.1:21222356-21239856 GCA_036898135.1 Oncomelania hupensis | reverse complement strand
CCATTTTTCGTTTGTCCATCTTAGCAATATGATTGCTGCGGTGGTTCAGCGCTGATTTAAGTCTTAACCCTCTCTTCCGTAGCTGCCGCATCTCCAACGGTTTGAATACACTCCAATGGGCATTCACATTCCCAGAACTTTGTATTTGGAAAAACAGGACGAAGAGAAAAGACGAAGGGGCTAGGTCATCTTTCGTTTTAGAGCGCATAATATTGCAATGGCTTTCTCTGTGTTATGTTGGAAGAGATCAAGGAGAAAGATAACAAAACAAAAGGCAAAGGAGGGTGGAGAACTACAATTTGTAATAGGGTTAATAACTTCGCTACGATTGTCTGTTGTTGCTTCATTAGATGTGGGTTTTTTCATTCCCTGTGCATGCTTTTTTGTTATTATTGATCTTTTTATTTACTACTCAAAATAATTGAAGGGCCACTCTCATATTTTATTTAGTTTAATTATTTTTTGCTGCTATCAATAATATCGCTTATATTGCTTATTTGAAAACTTATCCTGTACAGTAACATTTAAGACACTCATATTCTGACAAGTAATCACATGTGTGAGTTTTGAACTTTCTGCACCGAGCTGAAAAACAAACCCAATTTTTACAAAAAAATGACCCTAATTTACTGTTGTCTTGCTAATAAAGCAAAATTTTCAACATTAAAAAGTGATTTGCACGCGAAAGGCTTGCTTTTTGTGAGTTCAGTTCAACAATCGGCGCTTTTTTCTGGGTATAAATGGCAGCGCTTTTGCTGCTTTTCTAAACATGACCCCCAAGGCGACGATTGACTGATGCGGATAGAGGCAGAGCTATTGCATGGCTTCAGGAAAAGGTGGGGGTGAGAGAAGTTGGCAGGCGGCTGGGAGTGTCCCACTCCGTTGTCCAAAGGCTGCGGGAGCGCTTTAACAACACTGGAAGCGTCCAAGAACCAAGAAGGTCCGGACGCTCCCGCGTTACCACTGCAAGACAAGACCATTTCATCACACTGTCAGCTCTGATGATGAGGTCCGCTACAGCAAACACCGTCAGAAGACAGCTTCACGCAGCCAGCAATGTTAACGTCAGCGACCAGACAATTCGCAACCGTCTACACGAGGCAAACCTGCGATCAAGACGACCAGCAGTACGGCCTTTGATCACCCCAGCTCACCGTGCAGCGCGTTTGGCCCTGGGCTCGGCGTCATTTGGTGTGGACTAGGCAACATTGAACATTGCTTGTTTTCTTGCAAGAAGACACGCTCATATACGTAGACATTAAAAATTTTTTAAAAACGCGTGCACGCACACACACACATTCACACTCACATAACTCTTTCCTTCTCTCACTTTCTTGTCCCACCGCCGTAGCTCAATTAGTAGAGCGTTCGCCTGGCACACCGATGATCCAGTTTCGAATCCCGTGGTGGGCGATATAAAATGTGGCCATTTTCCCTGTCCATTTTAGCAGTATGATTGCTTTGGTGGTTCAGTGTTGATTCAGGTCCCTACCCCTCTTTCCCTGGGATGGTTATCCCCGTCTGCCATATCGCCAATGGTGGGTGTAGACGTTAAACCTCAATGTTCATTCTTTCACTTTCTTTACAACGCGTGCACACACACACGCGCGCACACACGCACCCCTTCACACACACAAAACACACACACCACACACACACAAACACACACACACACAGACACAAGAATCCCCGAGGTCGTTCCCAAGGAAGTAGACGGTGCAAGTTAAAATGTAAAGGGTCGATTTGTTGATGTGCGTGATGGAGCCAACGAATCGTGTTGTGAAGACGTCATTACTTGACATGGAGAAAAAGGCCTGTAAAATAGCATGGCTGAGAGTCGCTGTAGCAAGTACTATATAGCCCACGTTCCCATCTACACTTCTGCTACACAGCGAGTCTCTGCTACGCTTATTGTTTTCTTGAGGTACTCACATCCAAAACCTAGGTTCTTGAATGTATTTATTTTATTTTATTATTTATTTATGTATTTATTTATTTTTATTTTTATTTATTTTTGGGTCCACAATGTTCAGGACGGTATCTGAGGATCACAAAAAAAGAAAAGGTTTGCGAGCATCCAAAAATCTTACAATTAGTAATAATAATATAGGATACTATCACGTGCTTCTATTCTATGGTACTCAAAGCGCGGCGATCTGAAGAGATCGCTATTACAGAAGTCGGAATAAAAAATCAATTTTTATTTTGGAAATATTTTTTGACTGCATCCATTACCATTACTGAAGGGAGGGAGGAAACCGGAGTACCCGGAGAAAACCCTCGGTTGCCTGAACAGTCTCGTACCAAAGTCATCAAAGTTCGACCCACGCGAGGCTCGAACCCGCATAGGAAACCGCTCACTATCAGCTGTGCTACTAGGCCTCCCCTACTGAAGACAGGCCATTACAGTCGTCAGTCAACATTTTTCACAAAAAATAAACTTCGATTTCCATTGTGTCTCCTAACATAAAGCGATCTCCCTACCTGTACACCGTATGTCATGAGTGATAGATGTGTGTGTGTGCGTGTGTGTGTGTGTGTGTGTGTGTGGGTGTGTGTGTGTGTGTGTGTGTGTGTGCGTGTGTGTGTGTGTGTGTGTGTGTGTGTGTCAAAGAATGTGCAGCATGTGAGTATGTTGGTAAACGGGCCAGCGCCTTGAGAAGCTCTCTGAGCTTATGAGTGCGCTATATAAGAGAAATCTCTTTCTTTTAAAGGTCGCAGGTGCCGGGGGTTTCAGTATAAATAGTATCCCCATTTTCTGGAAATTTAGTGCTTTAAATTCCCACTGTCGCTGTCTTTCTCATTTGCTCTTTCTCATTCCTGCTCTTTTCTATCAATCTGCTATAGGCCTACTATCGTCTTCTTCGCTAGACCAGTCTCCTACCTTTTTTCTTCAAAACTCTTCCGGGACAAGACTCCTTCTTTGTGTATGGTCTGTTGGATCAGCTTGGGAATATTGGACGCTTTCTGCCAGGTGGTCACTAGGGCTTCCTATGATGTTATTATTTAGCAATGTAGGCATTTTATATGTATGTGTTTTGTTGATAATTTATAATGATGCTTGTATTCTATTTTGTTTTTGTAAAAGGGGGTTCGATAAGTTGGGGTGAAGCCTCAGCCGTCCCCTGCGTGGGATGTCTTTATTGTAAAGTGACTGGCTGGTGGAGAGCTTTCGGTTTTACCACTAGGGTTGTTTCAGCAGATCTTTTATGCGGATCGGGGGTTGTCCGGTCCTGATTTGGCTCGGAAGAGTCCGCTGGACCTAAAGCAATAATCATGTAATGAGCCTGATTAGCGATTTTGTGTGTTTGTGGGAATAGTGCGTAAATGATATCCATTATGATTATTATTACAGGCAATTTAATATTGCGCATATATCCAACAGCTCTGTGCGTTTTTATTTATTAAAGATATAGCATCCAGTGTCATTATTAATCTGACTAACCCAGATTCTACGGACAATTAAAAAGGCCTACAACTACTAGAATACTTTGACATTTGATTGTGCCACTAGCGTGTCAACTGGGAAGGGCTGATTGACTGGACATGATCATTGAACACTTCCTAATCACCAAGCCACCCGGCAATTTTCCCATGTTGAAGGTTCCAAGGTTAACAAAGGGAAAGGAAGTTAGAGGTAGGTGGAGGGTGGGAGAGGGGTGATGGGGGTGTGAAGTATTTTTTTTAATTTCACCGTCGTCTTACCACCGTCACCCCATTTCTCACCATCGCCTGACCGCTCTCTCCCCAATCGCCTTTCCTCCGTAAACCATGTGTGGCTGCTTTTATTCAGTGCGGACCTTAGGGAGCGTGGCAGGCTAAATATATCATTAGCGCGGAGTGATATATCTTTGACCCACTGATCAGCCAATTACTGGCCTCGGACCAGACAGCCCTTGGGCAGTTCCGTCAGCACTTCACTAGGGATTTTTGCCTCTCGGTCATCCTGGGTGGTATGAGATTACCAGGGTCGTAAAATACTGTCGCGGATGTGAAAAATACTGTCCGGATGTTATTCCTACTCGCAGAAATTTGCTTGGATGTGTCTTATGTATCTTGCACTCACCAGTCTAGGACAACATCAGTGTGAGGGGCCTTTCAAAGTCCTGTGCGATAGAAATGCGTGCTACGTGTCTACTGACTAGACCTCGTTTTTTATATATATTCTGGTTGGAAGAAGTAGGCACACTGCGCTGTTTGAGAACCAGGGACATGTTTTCGTCATTCCAAGCCTGTCACACTGTTTGAGGTGTATCAACATACCCGTGCTAACATTCTCTCTCTCTCTCTCTCTCTCTCTCTCTTTTTTTTTTTTCTCTCTCTCTCTCTCTCTCTCTGTCTCTCTCTCTCATTCTCTTAGCCGTTAGTTGCAATTATTTAACCGCTATTTCTCCACACTGCTAGCGTGTGGTGGCATCTTATAAAGAAAACGTTTCAGAGTTGTAAGTACATGAGAAATTCTGTAGAAAAAAAAACCTAAAACCACAGTATTCTCAAGGAAGATTTCGTTGACAGTATCATGATCACCTTGTGTTCGGTAATGTAACTTTTTTTCCTAAAGCCGTGAAAAATTCTGTGGCAGTACACCCACGAACCTGGTCATGCCACTTGCGGACCCTCAGGAACCACTCCTCTCCATTCTGAAGAGGAGAAAGTTGGCGTGGTTTGGCACCGTCACACGGCCCGACCCCATTGCAAAAGCCATTATACAGGGAACAGTGGAAGGAGGCGGGCGCATAGGAAAGCAAAGAAAAAAATGGACAGACGATGTCAGAAACATGTCACACCTCCTAGCAACAGGCTGAAGTGGCCAAAGCTCTCCGCGACAGCATCCCTCCACAACGGCCTGACAGGGTGAAGAATTAGATAGATTAGATAGACATCATGGATGAGATATTTTGGTGAAGTGTTTCCCTCGAGGCATGTTTGACTGCGACAGTATTTTGTTGCTCACAGGCCGAGGCCGAGGGCAAGTAAGAAACGAGACAGCAACCAACAACTTGCTTGGTAGTCAACTACTTCTTCCTCCCCTGCCTCCTCCGCGCTTCCTGCTAATTCCTCTTCTCCTTCCTTTTTTTTCGTCCATCTCTTCTTCTTCTGCTGCTTTCGTTCCTTCTTCTTCTTCTTCTTCTTCTTCTTCTTCTTCTCCTTCTTCTTTCGTTTCATCTACTTCTTCTTCTTCTTCTTCTTCTTCTTCTTCTTCTTCTTCTTCTTCTTCTTCTTTCGTTTCTTCTTCTTCTTCTTCTTCTTCTTCTTCTTTTCTGCCTTCTCCTTCTTCTCCTTCAGGCTTCCTCCTCGGAGTGGCCTCGTGGCGCAGTGGATAAGTCGCCGGTTTCCTATGCCGAAGGTCGCGGGTTCGTTTCCCGCAAGGGGCGAACGTATGTGACTTAGGTACGAGACTATTGAGGTCACCGAGGGTTTTCCCCGGGCACTCCGGTTTCCTCCCTCCCTTCAATAATGGTACAGGACGCAGTCAATATAAAAATTTCAAAAATAAAAATTAGATTTTCTTTCCGTCTTCTAATAGCGATCTCCCTGCCTTTACACCACCTGTTTGAGTGATGGATGTGTATTTGGTGTGTGTGAGGGTGGATGAGACAGGTGAGCGTGTATGTTGGTATAGATCGCCGCGCTTTGAGCCTGAATGATTTGGGGAAAGGCGCGTATAGCATCCTGTATTATTATTATTATTATTATTATTATTATTATTTGATGCTCTGCCAGTGAGGTTCTCTTCTCAACGAACATTTTAATGGAATGCAGGCGAGCGTTAAAACACTGCACCAAAAGAAAGGCAAAAGTACGTTGTTTATTTTTTTTTTCATTACAAAACTACCGTGTCCAGCGATTCTCTTTTTCGCCGTCTCCTCCTCCTTTTTCTCCTCAAAGGCGATCAACGATGGTGTCAGTTTGACGAGTGTTGACAGCGTGCCTTCTAAGCCAATAGTATTGTAGCTATAGACGATTATCGAACTGCGTCCAGTTCTTTCCATCTGACGTTGATTAGTCCGATTGCGGTTTGCGAAGTCTATACACTCTGGCTCTGGCCTTTGACATGGGATCTACATACTGTCCTTGTAAAGAAAATGTAGGCAATTTGTCATTGTTCTTCAATTCCATTCAATGAGTACAATGTCAATGACAGCACGGTCTAACAAAATTCTTTGTAGATTATTCTCAGTTGTTTTACATGCAATCTATGACTGAACATGCTAAAATACGTACAACTCGAAAGGCTTTCTTCTTCTTCTTCTTCTTCTTCTTCTTCTTCTTCTTCTCCTCCTCCTCCTCCTACTATCTCCATTTTTCTTGCTTCATTCTTTCTTCTTATTATTTTACCTCAGACACGCTTTAAACTCTAAGTCTAAACATTTCAACCCCTAACTCTTATGATCTTGACCTCTGTCCTGAAAGCGTTATGCAGTTGGAAGGAAAATAACTCTTTGAACTCATAGATGAGAGAATGATGATGATGATGATGATGATGATGATGATGATGATGATGATGATGATGATGATGATGATGATGATGATGATGATGATGATGATGATGATGATGATGATGAAAAAGACTTGTAGTGCGCTCAATCCACGAAGATCATGCTCGGAGCTCGCCAATGTTCAATGAGCCTTGCAGGAAAACAGGTTTGTGGCAGGCAATGTTTAGACAGCTGCAAGTTGTGGTGTTGCGTAATTCTCTATACTAAGAGGCATTTTAACGCTTTCGTTTGCCTTGCGAATAATGTTCCTCGTGTCAAATTAACCGCTTTGAAATCGTTCAATATATCTCACACACTTATAGTGCGTGGGACTCTCCTATAAACTCCAGGCTATGCTGCACACAAAACAACATTTTCCTGTTGTTGTTGTTGTTATTATTGCTGTTGTTGTTACAGTTGTTTTTTCTTCTTTTGTTGATGTTGTTGTTCGCTACCGTGCGTTTACGCGCTTTTCTACAATCCAATTCAAAGCACAATCAATCCAAAAGTCAAGTCAACAGGGCTTTACTACCCACAATGGACAATTCATACACAACACTATATCTCAGTAAATAAAGACAAAGTGTTACAACAAATAAAAATCAACTTTAGTGCATAAAATCACAACATAACAACTGCCAAAACTACCTTACCCCAACACACACACGCACGCACGCAAACGCACACACATACACAAACACACACACACAAACTTCAGACTCTTCAAGCTTGCTCACTACACACACACACACACACGCAAACACACACACACACGTTTATTTTTTTAAAATCTTTAATTTGACTAACAGAACACTCATGAATACTCAAAAAAGCTAAACTTCCCGTTTCATTTTAACAATACTGGAAATGAAATAAAATATAATTTTAATAGAGTTTTAAAGTACACAGAGGTCTAATAATAATAATAATTATTATTATTATTATTATTATTATTATTATTATTATTATTATTATTATTATTATTATTATTATTATTATTATTATTATTATTATTATTATAACAACAACAACAATAATAATAATAATAATAATAATAATAATAATAATAATAATAATAATAATAATAATAATAATAATAATAATAATAATAACAATAAGGATATTTTTATGGCGCTTTGCCTAGTATGGAACAGTTCAAAGCCTTTTTTCACGCACTCCCACACTCACTAAACATTAGTCCAATACATCTAGAGAATAGCTGAGAGCATCAGAAGGCTACAACCAAACACACCTAGGCAACATAAGATATTATTGCCACTTATACTTTGAACACGGAACAGCAACTTTGCGTTACGTTCAATGTCAGAGAAAATCAATTTGAATGGAAGCAAACCCCAGACAAAATAAATTTAAACACATATCGAAAATGTGCTACACACTGCCGTCGACCTTTGTGCCTCCATATTAGCTTTGCAGAGATGAATACGAAAACAAAGAAGAAGGGGAAGGGAAGAAGAAGAAGAAGCAGAAGCAGAAGGAGAAGGAGAAGAAGAAGAAGAAGAAGAAGAAGAAGAAGAAGAAGAAGAAGAAGAAGAAGAAGAAGAAGCAGGAGGAAGAAGAAGAAGAAGGAAGAAGAAGAAGAAAGAAGAAGAAGAAGAGAGAGAGAACATTGAGGTTTAACGTCTACACCCACCATTGGCGATATGGCAGGCGGGGATAACCATCCCAGGTAAAGAGGGGTAGGGACCTGAATCAACACTGAACCATCAGAGCAATCCTACTGCTAAAATGGACAGTGAAAATGGCCACATTTTATATCGCCCACCACGGAATTCGAACCTGGGTTACAAAGAAGAAGAAGAAGAAGAAGAAGAAGAAGAAGAAGAAGAAGAAGAAGAAGAAGAAGAAGAAGAAGAAGAAGAAGAAGAAGAAGAAGAAGAAGAAGAGTGAAAGGAAGTATGGACAGGAAAAGACGACAAAGAATATAAAGACACAACGAATGGCATCAATATAGCAAGAAAAGCTAATGCAAAACAGAAATCTAATAAAAGAGAAGGAGAAACAAAATGGCAAGACATTTAAATGTCTATCCAGACAAACATCACACACTTTCAAAATCGTGTAGAATCATCGTCTGTTTTATCCACACACAGACGCATCTACACACATACACAAACACCACACACATACAAAGATACACATACACTCACACACACACCCACACACACGCATAACTTTGTTGAGAGAGAGTTTTACGAAGACTTTCAATATGTGAATGCCAGCTGAATGTATTGTCTACTATTACGCCTAAAAGTTTATGGCTTTCAACCTGTTTGATATTTTTTTTTTAACTCACGATTGAATTAAGAGAAAGTAAATCCCATTGATACTTTTGTCTAGTTGTTGTTAACATAGCTCTTTATTTAGCCGGATTCAGTTACTTATGGTTTAACAACATTGTTACGTACACCTTGTAGAGATTGCTGAATTTCAAATATGTTAAACACCTTGTAGATATTGCTGATTTCAGCTGTTACTGCCCTGATACTCCAATAAAATAGGTTGTTCTGTTAATCTTGATCAGATATGTCTCTTAACTTTTTGCATTTCTGTCTGGAAATCTGATTGGGTCAGCAACTTTCTCCACCACCAATCATAGCGCTCGAGACATCAGGGTGCAAGTTCATCAAATTATTCTGGTTTCGTCATTTATCAAATAAAATCATCTTTGTAAAATCCTCCTTAATGCTGCAATATAAAAAATCGTCCTTTTGTTGTGAATAATAATAATAATAATAATAATAATAATAATAATAATAATAATAATAATAATAATAATAATAATAATAATAATCTCTCTCTCGCTCGCTCGCTCGCTCTCTCTCTCTCTCTCTCTCTCTCTCTCTCTCTCTCTCTCTCTCTCTCGCTCGCTCGCTCTCTCTCTCTCTCTCTCCCTCTCTCTCTCTCTCTCTCTCTCTCTCTCTCTCTCTCTCTCTCTCTCGGGTATTCTTCCTAGGTCGGAAGACAGGAGAATTTATAAAGTCATATGTTGCAATTTATCAAATCATTCTTCTGTAATGTTGACATTTATCAAATCATGTTTGCGTTGAAAGATACAGCGCATGAATTCGGGAATATATTTTCCAGTATTACGGCGCGCGTGCACGCACGTACGCACACACACACACACACGCACGCGCGCGCGCTTCTCCCAAAGCCTTTACCACTAGACCACCGAACCATCTAAGAAAGAAGATTATAAAGCGGTTAAGTATGTATGTGCCCCGAGTTGTCTACAAAAAAAAGCGCTTCAAAACGTTTCGATTGCTCCGCACGAACTATTTTTGCTTCTGGGCAACCTTTTGTCATAAGCGAGCGCTTTTAAAATGAAACAGCACATGTTGACTGCACAACAGCCAATCAAAGTGAAGTTGGCTGAAAGTGAAAGTTACTGTCAGTCGCACACAACAATACTATCAAATATGAATAGTAATTTATACCGATTGCGCATAAAGATAATTATTCCGTCAAATAACAAATACACAAATCTTTAAAAATCTTCCCTTGCTATTTCACCATTGAACACATCGCCATTCGCAAATTGAAAGCCCACCATTCTGGCCGCCATCTTTTTTTCTTTGCAAACATCCCTTTCGAGACCGCTACAAAACGCTCTCAGCGGGCATAGGGTTGCGCAGATTTCCGCCAAAATACTTACGAAAGCTTTACGTAGCGCTCTGCTTAGGCAACTCGGGGCTGAGTTTACTGCTAGAGCTTCGCAATGCGTGTTTAGAGCAAATAATTCTTCACCTCCAGCGACCTTCAAATATACTACATGCTCGAAAGGCTGACCACTAACCCAGGTAATTGTGTTCCTTTGAAGTGTGTTCACAATCTATTAGTGGGTCTTGAGAAACCGCGCGAACAACGGAAACAGACAGACTCATCTAAAGACTCCAATGTTATTTGACATCTAAAGAAGAATACATTTTGTGCAGTGAGATATTATGAAATGGGATGAAGTAAAATACAATGTTAAACCAACCGCAAAACAAAATGTTGGTTAACACAGAAAAACAGACATTTGGATCGTTACACAAAAGGAAGAAAAGGAAGGCCAAATACAGCTGTTTGATAACTGATTGTTTGTGGCACTCCTTAGGGCTTGAGGGTAGTGATGGTTGATGGTGGGAAAAGAGAAACTATATGAGATTCTACCTCTAGTTTGTGTTGACCTTTTACATTGGTCCTCCAGATAGGACTGACTTGTTACGAGTGATTGGGTTGGACGGTTCGGGGACTTCCTATGGCAGTCTTGTGTCTTCCCTTGACGGGTCGTAGTCCCATCCGGGTTCTTTATTTCTCCACATTCTTCTTTTTTCCCTCCTGTAGCTGGATCTCTCCAGAATCTGCCAGTCTGTTCAGTCTTAACACGTGCGTTGCCTTAGGCTGTACACTCCCCTCACGTGACATCTTATGAGGAATTTGGCGAGACGCTAGAGCATGTACACAACGACTATCATCATTATCATCATCATCATCATCATCATCATCATCATCATCATCATCATCATCCTTACTATTATTATAATTATTATAATTATTATTATTATTATTATTATTATTATTATTATTATTATTAGCATCATCATCGTCATCACTATCATCATCATCATTATGTTATTATTATCATCATTATCCTTATTATTATTATTATTATTATTATTATTATTATTATTATTATTATTATTATTATTATTATGTTTATGTTTATGTTTATTATTGTTATGTTTATTATTATTATTATTATTATTATTATTATTATTATTATTATTATTATTATTATTATTATTAGAAACATTGCATCATAGATGATGAGATGATAATTTATTCAAAGAGTTCTGATTAGCTTGCTGCCATCCTAGTTTAGACCTTGGCTATAACATAGGAATGATGATGCGGTTGTGATACTTTAGGTCCTCACAAAGCAGCCTGCTCAGAATATCATAGAGCAGGCAGTTTAAAGAGCAATCCACACGAGTGGTAAGTTGAAATGACGGGGGCACATCGTAGGTAAAGATCAATCATGTTAGACCCGAGTTGGGTCTAGCTTGACAATGGAGCTAATGTGACGCTTCTGGTTTACTCTTTGACGGACGATCAATCATCAGAACCCTGCGTGGACGCAAAGCCAAGATCTGCTCTTATAGAAGGTTGGCCAAGTTTTTTCTCGTGTCTTGTCGACAAAAGAAGCGTTAGACAACTTCATCCCCATCTGCCGCCCTCGCGATAGCCTTGTGTAGGTCATAGCTGTCAAGCTTGTGTCTGGATCAGAGAGTATTGTGGGAGCTTCCCTATCCTCCAGCTATCCGGAACACTTGGGATTCCCTTCTTCTTCAAGTTGTCTGCTCTCTCTCTCTCTTTCTCTCTCTCTCTCTCTCTCTCTCTCTCTCTCCCTCTCTGACTTTTGGAACACACTATACATAATGGTTCGGCCTAATGTTCTGTCTGTACTAAAAGTACTGTCAATTGTTAGTAATGTTGCCAACTTTAAAATCAATAGTTGCTAACGTTATTAAAGGCACTATCAATTGATACTTATGTCATTAAAGGTAATATCACTGTTTGATAATGTTATTAAGGGTACTATCAATGGTTATTAATGTTATTAAAGGTACTCTCAGTTGTTAATCATGTTATTAAAGGTACTATCAATTGTGAATCATGTTATTAAAGGTACTATCAATTGTGAATCATGTTATTAAAGGTACTATCATTTGTGAATCATGTTATTAAAGGTACTATTAATTGTTAACAAGGTTATTAAAAGTACTATCAATTATTGATCATGTTACCATTGTTACCTCCAAGTGTAACTAATTTTACGAAAATCTATCTGATTTGAGACAACTCTATTTGACTCACTCGCTACTCTGACCACAAACCCAATTCCTAAGTCCAACTGACCACATACAATGATTTGACCAGTCATCTTCTCTTCCTCCTCCACCTTCTCTTCCTGTTGCACTTCATCATCATCATCATCATCATCATCATCATCATCATCATCATCATCATCATCATCATCATCATCATTATCATTATCATCATCGTCATCATCATCACCGTCGTCGTCATAGTTGTTGTCATCGTCATCTTCGTCATCATCATCATCATCATCATCACCGTCGTCGTCATAGTTGTCGTCATCATCATCATCATCATCATCATCATCATCATCATCATCTTCTTCTTCTTCTTCTTCTTCTTCTTCTTCTTCTTCTCTGCGGTCATTGAGATTTGAACAAACAGGAAGAAACAATCAAACAAACACAGACAAACACAAAGAAAGAAAGACATGCAGACAGACAGAAAAAAGAGTGAAAAAGATAAAGAAAGACAGATAGACAGACAGACAGAAAAGCAAAAAACCAAGATCGACGTCGTGCAGAATAAAATAAAGAAAATAACCCAGCGACATACGCTTCCCTGTCAATATTGGCGTCTTTCTGTGATTCGTTTGTGTACGGTTTCCTCTCTTGTCGTTACTTCAAGATCCAGCAGTCATCTTTTCACTCTCCTGTGTTATTTGTTATAAGGCTGCTGCGCTCCCTAGTCATCTCCATCTTCCTATACGCTTGCGAAACATGGACCCTCACAGCAGATCTACAACGAAGAATACAAAGCATGGAAATGAGGTCTTTGTAAAGACCATCCTGCAAGGCACGGTGCAAGGAGGCAGAAGAAGATGGAGACAGAAAAAGAGGTGGGAGGACAACATTCGAGAATGGACTGGCTTGAAACTGAGCGAAGCCATGAGGTTTGCTGATGTAACGTGGGGTTTGTGGGTTGCTGGGCTCTGCACAATGGATTGCTGTAACCCTCACGCTTTATTCGATGGGAACCGCTAGTGTGTCACCCGCTGAATTACTTTAATACATTTATTTATTTAGCTCGGTCTGTGTTAAGGCTGGGGTACGGAGAAAGATAGAAATATGGTAAAAGATTACTGTCACACCAGCTTTCACACGGCTATGAATCATATGTAGTCCAGCCACTTGATAACAGTTAAAATCACACATTTATTTCTTCTACTCTATACAAGATCTTCGATGTACTAATCTACCTTAAACAGTCATAAGTCAATGCAAATAATTCGATCACTGATAGTCTAGGCAGCTGTTATGTCTTCATAGGGCACTGGCTACTAGAGTTCATGAAGATTGGACTACTGTGGTCCGTTTTACTATAGTTTCTGAAGAGTGGACTACTGTGGTCATTTTGCTATCAGTTTTAGTGCACTTTTTCCTATGCACTTAACTTTAGTGTAGCGGGGTTGAAGCCCTTCGTTGAGGTAGCTTCTGGTACACGCTGGGTCGTCGTGTAGTTTGGTTCCTTGACACGCTGTGTTGTCTTGGAGAGTGTTTTCCAGGGGAGCTCTCTCAGTCCTGTGCTGTAGAGGCTAAACAGCCAACTCGTCTTTTCTGTGGAGTTGGGCGCACGGTATATCTCGCCCGCTCGTCTGTAACACAAGAGACAAAATTCTGCACAACCTTGAATAATAGGTCTGTGTAGAGAGCGTCTCACTGAAAGCCAAAGTAGCCCTCAGTGATAGCTCCACATCTCTATACATAAGCGACGAACATTCTGCTACGTCCGTGGTTTACTGGAATCTCAACTCTAATTTCCTATACATACATAAATATAACTCGTGGCTAACTATACACATACAGAATTAATAATATTATAAACATTCACTGGTACATCCACTGGTCTGCAAACATACATATAGGTTCAACAACAGTGGTTTAGTCAGGTATACAACATGGCGTCCAAACCGGTCGTGCTTAACACGTGTTCGGCTTCTCCACGTGGTAAGGCAAATTCGGATTAACAATTCAAGTCTATGCATAGCAAATTCCACAAACATAATTTCAACAATAATATAAATATATCACGATCAACCAGAAGTATGTTCATTTACCTGTTTGACAAAGTCAGGCCTGTGGCTACTTGATTGAATTCTAAGATTCTCAAGTCCTGCTTCCTGGTCTATTCAGAAGAGATCTTACTGCTAACTGTGTAGCTGAGTTCAGTTCAGTGGGTAGATTAACGTCCCCGGACACATTGCGTATAGGGGACATGACTGTGTAGCTGGTTACTGCTCCTCGTTTTAAACTCGACTCCCGTTCTATCTCTCTACTTGAATCAGCCAGACTTGGTTGAGTCCATTCTAAACTGTGTTCCCATTGGCTAGTAATCGCCTCGCCTAACGTAGCTACGATGATGTCATTGCCTTCGCTCTTACCGTCAGCTACCACTGTGTGTAAACGGCAGTATATCATTGCTACGCTTGATTACTTCCATCGTCTGCTGCAGCCTAACATTAAAATTCTAAGATTACAATGACTAAAAAAGGCTAAATAGAAAAGTAACCAGGGTAAACTGGTCCGTTCGTCACAGCTGAGGACAGAGAAGATGGAAGACGCTGGTTAAACGATCACTTGTGGTGCACCAACAACCTTCGAGTTACGGGATAGGATAGGATAGGATGTTTTATTTGTATAGTTATTTGTCATTTTTAAAGGACTAGTATTAACGAAGATTGTTCTTATTTTTCTTCTTAATACATTTGTTTTGCATGGATAGAAAGAACTTTTTCAATGTTAAACGAATACATTTCTTATCTTTTAATGCTTAAAACAGAAAGAAGGGAACAATAGAAGGAACGAACGAGGAAAAACCAGAACAAAACAAAAAAAGAAAGAAGGAAAAGGCCTGCAAAAACAAAGATGTAGGAATGAGAGAGAGAAAAATAAAGAATAAATGTATAAATTAATGACAAGAAAGGAAACAGACAAACGAAGGAAAACACAACTATGCAAAATGTCCTGCAGTAAGAATAAAGACACTACTGAAGAAAGAAAAAAGAAACAAAGAAAGAAACAACCCAATCTTACAAAGAAAGATAGAAGG
Organism: Oncomelania hupensis; assembly: GCA_036898135.1. Taxonomy (NCBI): domain Eukaryota; kingdom Metazoa; phylum Mollusca; class Gastropoda; order Littorinimorpha; family Pomatiopsidae; genus Oncomelania; species Oncomelania hupensis. Next base: position 21,224,440 of record CM072523.1, on the reverse strand, counting down.
AAAGATAAACCAACATTACAATGGAAGATTTTTAAAAAAAAGTAAGACCGAAGTGGATGTCAAAACTTTTAATAGGAAAACAGCATTAGGACATATGGACTTGTCTTTCAACTAGTCCTTAATAAACAATTCAGAACAAACTAAGTAATTAACATAACATTAATTTAAAACTAACTTATAATGTAACTATGATAAGGAATTACTAAGAATATTAATGCACCAAAAACCCACCCCCTTTCCCACCTCCAACTTCCCTCCGATATCCCTTCTCTTCTCCTCTTTCCCCTCCGCACACATGTATACACGCAAATTCACACATTCTCAACAAACGGGCAAACAAGAAAAATAGATAAACAACACAACAATACATAGAAATTGTCTAATGATTGATTGATTTATTATTGCTTTAGGTCCAGCGGACTCTTCCGAGCCAAATCAGGACCGGAAATTGTCTAATACCAGACGTTAAATTAAATAAATAAAATAAAAAGTACATAGAAAGAAAGGCATGCCAAGCAAAATAGTTTGTTAGATAATCAAGGGGGATTTAGTAGACCTGATTGTTCCTGACACTGATTGCTAGAAGACAGATCCTTGATTTTATAATCAATAGCAGTCAGTCAGAAAGGGAACTCTCAGACCGCCCGTAGACATGTTTTTTATTGTGCGTCCTATTTTCATACAGTATTTTGTTGTTCGGGGTGGCCTCTTGGCGCAGTGGGTACGTCGCCGGTCTGGTATGCCGAAGATCGCGGGTTCGACTCCCGTCAAGCGCAAAGTTATGTCGTTTAGGTACCAGACTATTCAGGTCGCCAAGGGTTTTATTCCGGGTACTACGGTTTCCTCTTTCCAATCAATATTGGTGTTAGAAGCCAATCTAAAATATGACAAATAGAATTCCATTTCCTTTCCATCTTCTAACAGCTATCTGTACACCACATGTTTGAGTGATAGCTGTGTGTTTGTTGTGTACAGATTGCCTCGCCTGGAGCCTGATTGGTGATCTTGGAAAGAAGCAAATATATAGCTTCCTTTCTTCTTCCTTCTTCTTCCTTCTTCTTCCTTCTTCTTCCTTCTTCCTTCTTCTTCTTCTTCTTCTTCTTATTATTATTATTATTGTGTGGTGTCTCTATAAATATATTTGGGCTATTTCATGACCTATTCTTTGGTTCTATTGTTGCTGTTGTTAATGGTGATGTTGCTGTTGCTGTTATTGTTGCTGTTGTTGTTGTTGTTGTTGTTGTTGTTGTTAATGTTGTTACTGACATCATGATCAGTAGCAGTCAATCAAAAAGCAGGATTAGATTGATGTCTTCATATTAAAAAAAAAGTTTCGACAACGAACGGACCGACTGACAAGACAGACAGACCGACCGACATTCGGCTCATTTTGTTTCCTGATTGTTTTAAAGTATTGCCACATAAGTCCAGACTAGACTGGAAATAGTCCAGATCTCTAGGTTTTCCTCCTGAATGACAGGGGGAGCATGTACGAACATTCACTACAGCTTTGAGAGACCATCTTGAACTGAACTGAACAAATGAACTCTCGTTTTCAATTTTCTTTAAAATGATTTTGCTTATTTTGCCAAGTACAATACAATACAAGGTTATTGCTTTAGGTCCAGCGGACTCTTCCGAGCCAAATCAGGACCAGAGAGACGCTAGCTTAAAATATTATAAAATGATTCAAGTCTTAAAAAACAAGCCTGTTACTCTTAAATACACAAACAAACTTTCACATGACGCCTCTTTAAGAGACTCCTTTAAAACTGATGTATTAAAAATATATTCTTTCTTCAATCATATCACTAAATTCAGTCCTAATAAAATCCAAACTAAACAAAACATGTCGATACAATTTATATGCGATAGAACAAACCAACATCATGTAAAAATTGAAACAGATGTTGACCATTACATACTTTAAAAATCTCTTTGAAAGGTATGGAACCAAAATATGTTTCCCTTTCCTCAATCAAATCAGCACACTCAGACATGAAATGTCGAACGGAAAAGGATTGATCACATGCAAAGCACCATGGTGGTTCTTCTCCTTTTAAAAGGAAACTGTGGGTGACATA